>OY992876.1:182905278-182964410 GCA_963921405.1 Cepaea hortensis
GCTGAATGTTACACATCAATAAGGAAGGAAGCGCTCAGAACGCACACTTAAAATGTTAAAGGCATGATTGATTACAGTTTAGCTGCAAGAAGGCGCAAATATTATTCTGTAAACTTGAACATCCCTGGAATGTTGATTTAGGGAAATATTTCAGCGTCAGTATTCACATTGTCTTCCTTACCTCATGTGTTTGTCTGTTGTTCAATGTAGTTCGTTTAGGTGTTATTGCAGTTAATAACACCTCTTATGGTACTAATTTTTACGCTCTCATTGTTCAATGACATTTTCGTCAGACTGTTGATTTAGTGTCATGGATATATGTGCCTGCTAAGTAACAGACGAAATGACGTCAAAAAGGAATTGTAAGAAAATCTCCAACCAAAAAAATAGGAGAAACAAGAGAAGTGACGTGAGAAGGCAAGAAACGGCACAGAAGTAGTCAACAACAACAAGAACAGATAGACCTTGGGCTGGCAGCTAGAGGCAGCACTAGTCTTTCACGGAAACAAGATTTCGTTACGAACTGGCAGGACATCGCATGGATGGCAAATGATATGGGATGGAAGAGCTAGATTATTAAGGCACGATTCATATTTGCTAGAAAACGACGGATGGATGCAAATGCTTCAAGTGAGACTTGGAAATCATAGCAAGGTGACATATAGGCCACTTTGTAAGGAGCAATAGCTGACTAGAAGCGCTAAGACATTTATATCAGCAGTTGTAGAGTAGGTTCATTTGTGCTAACATTATGTACCTAATTTCAATACTGTCCCGCCTGGCTGAACAGGCACGGTATTCTGAGAATTACTAATTGTCACGAGACCACTGTCGTTAACGATAAGATGATACACTAACAGAGAACCACACTGTATTCACAGTGGCCATTGTTTGTTACCAGTACAGAAAAACTCAAGTCGGATCAAAGTAAAATTGCCAGTCTTTGAGAGTTCCCCACAAGACAGAAAATTGTCGGCATGTTGAATTGCCCAACTCACAAGATGAAAGGGAGAAGACTTTTGCGTTGGTTGAACAAGAGGGAGATAAATATTCTTGTGAGGTTGGAAACCGATTGATTGCCCTTGGGACCACCTGGGGTCGACATCAAAGGACGCCACTAGGACAATCCAAGACTGTTGAAAAAAAAAATAACTTGTTGCAGCTAGTGTGAACAAGGGAGTGGGCCTAGGCTGACGTGTTTAACTGGCTAGTTTAATTCGGAGACAATCTACCGTGTTCGGGATTAATTAAAGTTAATGAACATGTGCCTTTCATGGCAAGGTGTAGATTCGATGCAAGAATAGGGCCAGTGTTACATAAGGTAATCCATAGATAGCATTTAGGTATAATTAGTGTAAGATAGGCTGGTGATAGTTAGAGTTAGGACTTGAACATAGTATGTTGCGTTGTGGTTAGGTAGGTTAAGAGTGTCGGCGACTGTAGGCAGTCGCATTGTTAAAACTAGCTAGGGTGAGATGGTAATTGGCTCTGCTATTTGAGAATAGTGTAGTGGGGTGATATCTGGAGAGATTGAGGATGGTTGGGGGATAGGGAAAATGTCCAATGGTGGGATCTTCCAGTGGGGGTCTACTGGGGTTCTGCACTTTACATATTGGTCTTTCCTTGTCTTACACTAATTCGGACCGAGGTGATGAGCTCCTCTGGCCATGACAGAGTTTAGTTCGCTGATAAATATCTGAGCGAGGCCGTAGGCCTACACTCATCTAATAGGAGTCAGTGTCCGGTTGCTCTCACCAGGTGTGTTCTCTCTTTAACAGGTTCTTCGCCAGTTATGAGGAAGTTCCACACCGGTTATGATGAAGTTCTACTCCGGTTAGGAAGAACACAAGATGAACAGTCAATGTGTTAAGAATATGGATAAAATCAGAGAAGAAAGTATATTCAACAGTGTTTACGCTAGGCCCATAATCAGGAGGGTCTACGAGAACCTGGCTCGGTTGAGAAAAAACAAATAAACGATTCCTTTGTGATAGGGTTCACCCAGGTTGGGTGATGTTCGGTTTTTACACCACATATCAAATGAACACTAGGGATTAAAAAGGAACACTGAACGTAGCGCTCGCATAGAATAGTAGATTCCAGTGGAAGGGTACTCTGTAACTTTGTGATTGTGACAATCTAGAACAATAGATAGGACCAAGTGTGTTACCAGTGACAGTGATACATATTTTCACGGTACAGGGATTGGTACATATCAGAACTATAGGGACCTTTAGTTATACTGTGTGGGACCGATCCATGATCAGTGTTAGACTATATCTATTTCTGATGATCATGTATCTGGATTATCAAGTAGCTACCGGAGGAAGTCAACGTCTGGCAGGAGAGACACATCGTTTGGTGAGGTCTTTGTGTGCTGAGCTAACCTGCTGTGGTGTAGCCATTGCTATGATGATCTGACTTGGCTCTTGATCTGCTGGTCTGATTCTACAGATACACTATAGTATACGACACACATTCTACACATACACTTCTCACATACATACACCTTGCTTCATTAAATTATTTGTTATTAATTTTTAGAAGCTAGAGTTTTTGAGTATGTTGTTTTGGGGAAGTGTGAGAGGGGGCCCGATCCAGTGGTGAGTGAGAGAGAAAGAGGTATCCATGGACCGAGGGAGTGTTGTGGACGGAATCTGGTGGATTCTCCAGAATAATCATATGGGGTTAAAAATAATGTGGGTGGTGATTCCCCTCACTCCAGGGACGACACTATAATAGGAACCACGACACTAATATTATGATTATTACTGTCATTGATTTGTGAGCACAAGCTTGAACACAGGCAATAAATGTCACCATAACTGCGATTGTCTAACGGCTTTGAGTTATCTATCAATGTTGGCACAGGTTTCCGAATTTCTGATAGAATGGTTTCTTTCTCTTGGACAATGAGCGATTTTACTGAGGTTGATTGTTATATCTTCACTAACCATCTGGCAGTGCCTAACTCTGTGTGTGTGTGTGTGTGAGTGTGTGTGTGTGTGTGAGTGTGTGTGGTATTTCCTTGTAGTCTCCACATCCGGCGTGCTGTGACGTCCTATTATAGTTGATCATGTGGTTTGCTATTCTGAATTCAACTATTATTAATAATTGCCCCAAATTGTGGCCATAAATTTTTTACACCAGAACACAAAGAATGGCAACAGTAAAACGCAGTCAACTATTCCCATGACTGCTCCAAAAGATAAATACCAAATCAATGCCGACAGAGATCATAACTAAACATAGCACATACATGGAGAAGTTTATCTCCACAACAAAAGTTTCCTTATTAACCGCCAGAATCTGCCGTTTCCTGGGACGCAGGACATAGACAATATTTTATTGAGGAGGACACGTGACAAGCATCATGTGAGGTCTTCCGAGGGATATGTAGTTTAGGATTTCAGACATGGACAGGCGGCCGGGAGGTTTCTTCTGCGAGTGCAGTTTGCTTTATGTGAGAGAGAAACGTATTGTGAGGCATAATTTGCAGACATAATACTGGGCGTAGTGTACCGTCAAGCACAAGTTCACAGCTGCTTTCTTTCCGTTTATTCACATTGACGTCTAAAGGTGTCCGAAGAAGAAGAGTATACTAACAACACTTCCAAATAGGCTTGAGTAATGGGGAAGTGCCAGTGAGCTGTGTAAAAGAAAAGCAATTTTACAATGTCTCCTTCTTCTCCTCCACCTCCTCCCCCTCCTCCTCCTCCTCCTCCTTCTTCTTCTTCTTCTTCTTCTTCTTCTTCTTCTTCTTCTTCTTCTTCTTCTTCTTCTTCTTCTTCTTCTTCTTCTTCTTCTTCTTCTTCTTCTTCTTCTTCTTCTTCTTCTTCTTCTTCTTCTTCTTCTTCTTCTTCCGCTCTTCTTCTTCCTTTTATTCTTCTTTTGTTTCCTTCTTCTGCATCTTCCTCTTCTTCATCTATCATGTTTTTCTTCCCTCCTCCTTCTCCTTCTTTTTCAACTTATTCAGGTTCCTGTTCTGGAGTAGACAGTGGTGACCATGAATCCCAATTGCTCTCTGTGATATGATATTTGAAGAAGTTGTTGCTTAAGTAATTATTTGTTACCAAGCTGTTTAAATCTTTCGCATACACTATTGTGGGTCTTCCTTTTCCTCTCGTATCTAAAATGTCCCCCACAGGATGCTGCCGTATTGTTATTGCATCTCTTTTGTTGTTATGAACCATCAACATTATTTGTAGTTCTCTTATTGTGTTGATGGGTGGCGAGGGTGGGTATCACCTATCAACGGAGAAGTAAGGTGCCTCCTTCCTTTCGCTAGCCTACGGGACACCCCTCGGCAAGGTGGAGTATCCGCTTATCCCCCCCCCCCCCCATACCCCCCGATCAGGGTTGCGCGAAGCCATGTACGCAGGTGGTGGATGAGAGTTGAAGAGCAGCTAACAGATAGCAGTGGGTTATGATCTCCAACTTCACGACGGCAGGCAGATGATCTCTTTTTTTTTGGAGTGATAATGGCTACGTTCATCGACAAGCATGGTTACTGCTACCAGGAAAGCAATAGCAATCTACCTTCTGTACAGATGCCAAGAAAATCACGTTTTGCAACCTACATCTTTGCTTTATTAACTACACAAAGGCTTTCGATAGACATGTCAAAATGTTAAAGATGCTCGCAGATCTACAAATTGATGGGCAAGACCTTGGACGTAAAACACATAATGGAAACACACTGCCATAAGGAGTGCTAATGAAGTAGGTCAATATCAGCCTATTAAGAGAGGTATGAGACATGGATGTGTAATGTCTCCAGATCTTTTTTTCCCCCTGTATAGTGAAACTATTTCCAGAAATGTAGAAGATATGAAAAGATTCATCAGTGGAGGACGAAACATCAATAACATTAGAATGAGACATGGATGTGTAATGTCTCCAGATCTTTTTTTCTCCCTGTATAGTGAAACTATTTCCAGAAATGTAGAAGATATGAAAAGATTCATCAATGGAGGACGAAACATCAATAACATTAGAAATGCGGATGATACAGTTTTGGTTGCAGACAATGAGCAAGATCTGCAACATTTAGTATATGTGGTTTTTGCACACAGTGAACAACTAGGGTTGGAATTAAATTGAATTGTAAAAAGACACAGATTATGGTCGTCACTACGAAGAAGGAAATAAAACAATGTAACATACAAGTAAATTAGACTATTCTTAAACAAGTGGATCGGTACAATTATCTTGGAACAGTCATACCACTTGATGGAAGATGCCTTAAAGTGATTAGAACATGAATCGCAATGGCGAAGGTAGCCTTTCGCGAGATGGAAAACGTACTGACCAATACAATAATGTCATTTGCAACGAGAAAAAGAGTGTTGAGATGCTATAGAACCTGTGCTTTTGTATGGATGTGAAGCATGGACAATGAGCAAACAGGCTGAACAACATCTGGTGACCGTGGAAATGTGGTTTCTGAGGAAAATGCAAAGAATACCATGGATAGAGAAACCAATGACCAGGTCCTACAAGAAACAAATGAAAATTGTAGACTGATTAGAGAAATTAGACGTAGACAGTCAAAGTTCTTTGGTCACGTTATGAGAAGCAATACATTAAAGAACTTGGTTACAACTGACAGAGGAAGAAAACAAGGGGAAGGTAGAGAAGTGAATACCTAGATGGCTTAACCACGTGGTATGGTCGAGGCAAGAACACTGAGCTGAGCCACCACTCTGGTGATCAAAGTGAGATGGCGAAACATAACCGCCCACGCTTATCGGCATGGCACAGGATGATGATTGTGTTTATTGGAATCTATCAACATTTGCAGCTGTCAAAACATACTCATTTGTTGTCGTCTCTCTCTAGACCAGTGGTTCTCAAACGTTTTTGGCCCATGCAACCCTTCGTCATATGTTCAGAATGTCAGTCTCCCTCTCCCTCCGCCTCTTTCGTATTTCCTCCCTATAAATTCACCCCCCTCCCCACTACCGCCCCTACACAGTATACGTAAAACTGGAAGCTACATTTAATGACACATACTAGAACAAATGTAGACGTGTACATAAAACGTGATTAGCTGGTCTACTTACGTTATAAAACGAATTTCAGAAGGGCGAGAAGCACAGAACCGCAAAATGTGGAGGGAAAACCAATATCAAGTAATCGGTTCTTGTATTAATGAGATCTTGAAATAATCTTAATTTTCATCTGGAAACCCTAAATTTCTCTCCCCCTTCCCCCCCCCCCCCCGGAGGGGAGGGAGGGGGGATTCCCCACTGGTTGAGAACCAAATAACTGGATGGCTTGGTCGCATGGTCGAGACAGAAAGACGGAGCTGATCCATGACTCTGGTGATCGAGTGAGATGGCTGAACATGACCGCACACGCTTATCGACATGGTACATAATGCATGAATGTATGAAAGTTGAATTGCATTGATGCAAATCATCTTATAGCTGATAACTTCATCACATGTGAACACATGAATTATTATAAATAAGTAAAGCAAACGACTCTTTTACACTGCTTAAGGCATGTTATGAATATTATGCTGGACCCATAATTTTATAGATCTGTCGGTGCTCGATGGGTTAAGTGATCAGTTTCGCATCAGCCTCGTTTACTTCTCAGGGCATGCCCTGTTAAATTCTCTCTGTGGGCTTGGGATGAAGAGTTAACAATAACATCCATAAAATCCGTGGATAAACATCAAAACACATAAACCTACTGCAAGTGGATAAGTAATCATATACTGGACTCTGCGTAACTTCTCCTAATGTCCTATACACAAACAAAGAACAATTGAAGTTTTATGGTGTCAGACCCAAACTTTATTAAACCGACAGGTACTCGCTGGGCCATGCGGTTAAAATTACCCTAGTCGCTTTTACTTCCATTTTCTGGTACACATTCTAAGCTGGGTCGACCTGTGAGGTCGTGCATATATATATATATATATATATATATATATATATATATATATATATATATATATATATATATATATATATATATATATATACTAGCTGACCCGGCCCGGCTTCGCCCAGGCCCTGGCGGGGATCTGTCTGTCTGTCTGTCTGTCTGTCTGCTTGTCTGTCTGTCTGTCTGTCTGTCTGTCTGTCTGTCTGACACGGCCCGGCTTCGCCCAGCTCCTGGTGGGGAGCATCTCATTTAATTCATATAAGTAGTCATATAAGCTCCCGTTCCCGTCTATCTGTCTGTCTGTCTATCTGTCTGTCTGTCTGACCCGGCCCGGCTTCACCCAGTCCCTGGTGGGGAGCATCTCATTTAATTCATATAAGTAGTCATATAAGTTCCCGTTCCCGTATGTCTGTCTGTCTGTCTGTCTGTCTGTCTGTCTGTCTGTCTGTCTGTCTGTCTGTCTGTCTGTCTGTCTGTCTGTCTGTCTGTCTGTCTGTCTGTCTGTCTGTCTATCTGTCTGTCTGTCTGTCAGTCTGTCTGTCTGTCTGTCTGACGACCCGGCCCGGCTGTTTGTCTATCTGTCTGTCTGTCTGTCTGCCCGTCCGTCCGTCTCTCCCTCCGTCTATACTACCCTCTCTATCTATCGGGTCAGATCTATCTATCTATCTTATCTAATCTATCTATCTATCTATCTATCTATCTATCTATCTATCTATCTATCTATCTATCTATCTATCTATCTATCTATCTATCTATCTATCTATCTATCTATCTATCTATCTCTCTAAACAAAGAGAGGGCCGTGAAGAATAAGCTATCCAAGTGCATAAATCCCAACGGCCTAGTCGTCAAACACACCAACTCAGGACAGTGTGTTACTATTTCCTTCAACAACACACTCTATTATGAGGCATTCCGAACTTGCCTACTCAACTACTACAGGCTTAAACTAATTGAACACAGGCAAGATAAGCACGGGGCCCACGTTGAGGATCTGATTACGACGCCAGTGATTACGATACATTTGTACCGCAGTAAAAATAAACTCATGACACAGGGCAGTAATGAAAACATTAATTCCTGGCTAAAAGTAGATTTTGTTGAACTTGAAAACTCGACACAGACATTCACCGAATCTACTTATACGATGAGTGTACATGACAACATCAACACGAGGCCTGCCAACCCACCAGCGCTCTTGGCTATTGAATACCCAATGGAGCGTATCCAAAACAACATAGAATCCAATGTTGACATTGTTGAAGAAGTACCTGCCTCAGATAACAATATCATCTTAACTATCAATGGACATTCGTGCGACTGTAAACAGCGCATTGAGGAACTAGAACAATCACTAAAGGCGCTCATTGTCACTGTTTCAACCAACATTGAAGCAAACAACAAGATAAGCAGTGATTACAATGCTCTCAAGACAGAAGTCGCACTCCTGCGAGACGAAAATTTGCTGCTGAGAAATACAGTTCAAATCTTACAGAATGCGTCCTCTACAAACCAAACCGATGAAGCATGTAATTCTCAAGCAACCGCTTCATCCTTGGGAAATCTTGGGGAAGCTCAATCCCACCCAGAACAGATAATCACTATGAAAACAACTCAACGCGCAGAGGAAGATAAAAAACAACAAACACCTCAATGTGCAGACGAAGATAAACAACAACAAGCAGTCTACCCCATTGACGTCAAAATAAGCAATAGGTTTGAAGTACTTCAAGAAAAGTCACCAGAAAAATTACAGTGCTTTAACATGCTGCAAACGGGCAAGACAAGCCAACAAGATACATCGGGAGAACCACATGGAGACATAAAGACTGCTGATAATCGGAAATGGATGAAAGAACGGTCGAGACGTGCTGACAACCAACATGTACAGACAGCACGACCTGACTGTACACATATTATACTAGGCGATTCCTTAATGAAAGGTTTATACAGCGACAGGATGGCCACATCAGACAAAGACATTGTTTCAATAATCCCACTGCCTGGGGCTGGTGTAGACCGGCTAACAGACAAGATTAGCAGGTTGGCTGTAAATCATAGCGTCAGAAGGGCAAGCGTACATATTGGCATCACCGACACCATGAACAACCAACAAATCACAGGGTCTCAACTGCTGGCACTCTTGAACGGATTACGTCACACTTTTCCTAACTCATCCATTTTCTTCTCCTCCATCATATCACCGAGTTATGGACACCAGCGCCGTCTAGCTGACATAAATAACAACATGTTGCAGAAGTTCTGTTCTCAAAACAAGATACAATTCATCAACAATACAGCATCATTCACTTCACAGGCTGGTGCACCAAAAAAGAGTCTTTACAAAGATCAAATACAATTATCTACATTGGGCACCAGTTTTCTCGCCAAGAATTTAAAATATCCAGAACGGACATACCATACATCCAATACGGGATCGCGCCGGACACTTTTAGCTACTCCTGAAACTCAAGCCAGACGACATACTCCCGTCACATAAAGTACCAATAGGACAGAAGTGTGCAGACCACTCATAACCACTGCACCTGAAATCCAAGCCAGACGGGACACTACCACAACACCAAGTCCGTTAAATACGTCGTCTTTCACACAGGAGGGTAATAATTACGAAGATATGATTCCTATTCTCCCCAGAAAGGATCCGATTCTCAGCAACAACGACGTGTCAGCACAACCTCCTGTTAGCCACCAACCAGAGGCTCTAGTTGGTAGTCATTACATACCCATGAGACATCATCAGTACCCATTAAATTGTAATCCAGAATGGTTGCACCTCACACGGTATAGCCCAGCTACACTTCGTCAAGCACTTATAATGTCGCTATACCAACAACCAACACAACCTGGTATTTACTAGCAACTTAGGACAAAGCTACACCGGATCTCGGTACAAGAAAGAGCCTCTCCTTAAACGTTTATCTGCATATTTGGTTATAACCTGATCTAGTAACGTATTAGGTTATAAGTTATTACAAACATTGACTGGTTTTGACTTTATATTAATTGATAGTACTTAGCTGTATAGCTTTTATAATAATTCTAATTGTGTTTTCACGGTGAGTGAGGGGGTCTTCACTGCTCTTCCTTACGGATCTGTGTACGTATTTTTATATATTTACAGAGATATTACTGTTTCTCTGTACTTTAGAGTGTGTTTTTGTAATAAGGGACATACGTTGTATTCACTTTGTGTGTGTGTGTGTTTTACTTTTAAACTTGTGATTACGCATTGTTGAAATGTCTAATAAGTACGAACACTGGCTCAGGAATAATGGGCTCAGAATCGGGCATGTAAACATATCTATTAGGGAAGCTGCCCGAACTATCACTTATACTTAATCAAAATTTTCACATGTTTGGCGTTAGCGAAAGTCGATTAAATGGCAACATCTCAGATGATGACATCGCTATCAGAGGTTTTAAAACCATTAGAAGAGATCCCTATCAGAAACAAGAGACGGGTATTGCAGTTTATATTTCCAACTCGCTTAACGCCCACCGCAGGCTAGACTTTGAAACCTGTGAGATTGAGTGTGTATGGATAGAGGTTAAACTTCAAAATTGCATACCGCTAGTAGTCGGCTATCTTTATCGAAACCCCATTGCAGGAAATATCTGGTATGACAAATTCACCACTATGATGGATGTAGTCTTCAGTAATGCTAGGGAAATAATATTGCTAGGTGACTTCAACATAGACGCTAACAAATCAAACAAAACATGGGAAAACATAATAGAGTCATATAATTTCCAACAGTTAGTCAAACAAGCCACTAGAATCACTAAATCATCTGCAACACTTATAGATCATATTTATACTACGTGTGCTGATAACATCACAGAATGTAGTGTACCTATCAATGCAATGAGCGATCACTATCCAGTATGTTGCACGTGGTCGAAAAGGGGCACCAAAACTCCCAAACACAAACATATAAGCATAAAATATAGAAATTACAAAAATTTCAATCGAGACGTCTTTTTACAAGATTTGGTCAACTCATCTCTAGATTATGTTTACCAGCTTTCTGACCCAGACGATGCTCTGGACCACTGGTTAAAGACCTTTCTAAGTATATTTGATAAACATGTTCCATTTAAGGAAGTTCGTGTTAAACATCACACAAAGCCCCCGTGGATCACACAGGAGGTAGTTGAACTTATGAGAGATCGCGACAGGGCTCACAAAAATAGAGTCTGAGAAACAAAGTTCAATATGTTATTCGGAAGGAAAAGAAAAACTATTTTAAGAACATAGTAATAGATAAAACCAACACTAAAGATATATGGAAAGCAATTAATACCTTGACAAACAAACACAAATCATCACAATCATTACCATCAAATCAGGTTACATGTGATCAATTCAGTAGATACTTTCAGTCCGACATAAACCAACTGAAGGCTGCAATACCAGATGCTCCTCATGACATATCTTTATTATCATCATTCTGTGAGAACAAATGCTATGGACACATTTCCTCCAACATACCGCTAATGACGACAACTGAAGTATTTACTCATCTCCGTAATCTAAAAAACAATAACTCATCAGGACTAGATGGAATTAGTAGTCGGATCCTTCGCCATGCTGCACCGGCGATCTGCGAGTCACTAACTTTTATATATAATCAATGTCTAACCAGAGGTCACTTCCCATCAGCCTTTAAAATCGCTAAAGTGGCATTTAAAAGCTGGTCCTCTAGACGATCGTCTCATGAGTAATTGTAGACCAATTTCCATATTATCCTCATTATCCAAACCGCTAGAAAAGCACATCCACAAAACAACACTAGATCACTTAGTTCGCCATAAACTGATAGTTGACAGTCAGTCAGGATTTCGGCCAAAATATTCTTGCCATACGGCACTAACAAACATGATAGAAAACTGGCATCAAAATATTAACAACAATACTCTATGTGGAGCGGTGTTTATAGACTTTAGGAAAGCATTCGATATGATAGATCATACTATTCTAATTAAAAAACTAGAAACAATGAAAGTAAGTTTTAATATAGTGACATTAATAAAATCATTCTTATTAGACAGAAAGCAAGTAGTATCACACAATAAAGTTTTATCTCAAGCCATTACCATTAATATTGGAGTACCTCAGGGGTCTATTCTTGGCCCTCTATTATTTGCCATTTATATAAATGATCTTCAATTAAATCTGTCGTCGTCCTGCGATCTATTTGCTGATGACTGCACAGTATATACAAACGCTGTTGATCGTAATGTGCTAGAATTATCCTTGCAACAGGAAAAAAATAGTGTAGTTAACTGGAGTCATGCAAACCGCATGCAAATTAACATTACTAAAACAAAGTCTATGTTAATAGGAACCAGGCAAAGACTTCACACTCTAAACTCGCAGAGAACTCTTCAGCTGCACATTGGCAGCACGCCTGTAGAAAGTGTCACCGAGCAAAAGACACTGGGTGTTATCATAGATCAAAATCTAACTTTTAACTCACATGTTCATGCTCTAGTTAAACAAATAGCCAAAAAAGTATACCAACTTGCAAAAATTAAAAATTTCCTTGACGAAAACACAAGAAAGATATTCTATACTTCTCATATACAAACACATATTGATTACTGCTCCACAGTATGGGATGGATGCTCCAAATCAATAACAAAACGCCTATTTTCACTCCAGAAAAGGGCAGTGCGTTTAATTAATGGTGAAAAGCTTACCGACAATTCTAACCTATATAAACGTCTCCGGTTACTGCCACTCCACAAGCGCCTGCTTTTTAATAAAACCAAACTAATTCACAAAATCCTATTTCAAAATGCTCCAAGCTACCTTTGGCCATTGTTTAAATATAACGCTAGACATAGCGAACGACTAAATATACTTCATGTCCCTAAACCTAGGATAGACTTATATAAAACAAGCTTAGCATACTCTGCCGCTCAGTTGTGGAACAATCTTCCACAAGAAATCAAAGACACCACCAATCATGATACATACATTCGCAACCTGTTTGAACACTACCTTAGTACAGACTACATGCCCCCATAACAAACAACACAAAAAAGACAATAATGGTAACTTATCTCAAACGACAACTAGCCAAAAAACATTCCCTTATGAATGGCACGTTACACCCTCCTTAGGTATTTATAATGCCCATGTTAAACACTGCTTCAGTGAGTCATTTGTTATTGATTATTTTTCATGCGTTTTAATGTTCTTTTGTTGTCAAAAGTTGCTTCATAAGTGATGTTGAATGAAAGAATATATGAGAGGAAATAGAGAAGAAGGGCAGAATGTCAGACGGGCCTGCGTGCCCAATTCTTAACCCTTTGAAAATAAAGACTTATTATTATTATTATTATTATTATTATTATTATTATTATTATTATTATTCTATCTATCTATCTATCTATCTATCTATCTATCTATCTATCTATCTATCTATCTATCTATCTATCTATCTATCTATCTATCTATCTATCTATCTATCTATCTATCTATCTATCTATCTATCTATCTATCTATCTATCTATCTATCTATCTATCGATCGATCGATCGATCGATCTATCTATCTATCTATCTATCTATCTATCTATCTATAGCCAGGGGACTTAACCTAAGATATAGCATTGCTACTAAAAACTATGTCCCTTTATATAACTTTTCTTATGTTAAGTCATGTAATTACACAATTAAATTTTAGTAAGTAAATAGCTGATTGTACACTACCAAACTATGACAGTTGGTTGCACGGGAATGAAAACAAAACATGTAGAAAATTTCATCTCAATCGGATGGACCGTTCGCGAACGCATAAAGAACGGACACACATACATACATACATACATGCATTGTGTTTTATATATATATATATATATATATATATATATATATATATATATAGAGAGAGAGAGAGAGAGAGAGAAAGAGAGAAATACAGAGAGAGAGAGAGGGAAAGGGAGTACACCTTCGATTAACCGTCACCGCTCGGACCAGGGCTATGACGGAAAAACGAATAGACGGATAACATAAATATCTTAATACATATGTAAAGTAAGGTGATTTCATTGCGGGCTTGGGACAAAAATGAATATAAAATCCCTTTAAAGTGAATAATACATACATATTGTACTTAATTTTATAAAGCGATCAATATAAAGTAGTAATGTACAGAAATGTATTCTAATACTATAAACCTTTTTTTTTTTTTTAGCATATCCTTTTACAGGACTTAGCTGTCAACACCAGCATCTTTCAGCTGTATGTTGATCTCTTGGCAAGATTACGCTCAGTAGTTTGCCATTGCTTTCTGAGTGGCCGGCTCAGTATCGCGCAAGTCACGAGCGGGAGTCGAACCGCCTCAGCTCTCGCTCCGCTACGAGACTCTTCGAGATAAACGGGATTACAGAGAGAAAGTGTTGTAACCCCACAGCCAGAGAGACCGGCACTATAAACCTACGTTACCTTAAAACAATATGTCATCTCCTTCTGTGTCTTTGAGACTGGAGATTTCTAGCGGCGATGTTCCGTATCTTCAGCAGAAGTAGGATCTGCGTTGCAATTACCTCCTCTTGCATTTCAAATCAGTCGGTACACTTTGATAGCATTGTTTCTGCTTCTGAGTGGTTAACTGTAGTTGCTGGGTAAGAACTAATCGTTGGTCGTCATCAATTTCTCTTCCTCATTGGTAGTCACATTAGAAACTATTTCGCCATCGTTCAAAACTTCAACCCCCCCCCCCCCCCCCACCCCCTCCCCCCATCCAGTTTGTCACATTCCCACCAATCTGTTACTTCTTCTGGCGTAATGTTTTCACTGTTTAGTTCTACATTGTTGCACAGTTGCATAATTTCGTCAACATTAACAGGCTCAGTTCCTCCAGTTTCGTCAATAGGTTCAGGCAGGAGTTTATTGCACTAATTCTTTAAGTTAAACACTGTAAAGTCAGCCCAGGCAATGGCGACATGGATTTTATTTTTTTTATTTTAGCCAATGACGAATAACAACTGGCGGTTAAAGGAGTGACGGTTAATCGACGTTTCTCTCTCTCTCTCTCTCTCTTTCTCTTGTAACAGTAATAGAGTACTGGGGTATTATTAGGATCTAGTGGGAAACAGATACAGCACGATTGAGCATTGAGAGTGAAAGGATGGGAGATGCTCAATCGTGACGTATTGGGTTGGCAAGGGCAGTTAACATCAAGCCTTTGACTAGAGAGGAGCCATGTTGTCACCATCAAGTGAATAAACAGTATTTGCATAAAACTAACACGTCTTGTGAGTTCCTGCTCTGTTACAGGACTCGAAATGGTGCCGTGACCAGGATTAACAACAACTTCAATTTGTCGCGGCACATAGCGGAGGTACTGGGCCACTATATTCGATACCGCCAATACTTCATACTGCGCTTGTTGGGAAAATGCGGTGCCCTTGACACTGGCACGTTATCAAACCTCTGCTGAACAGATTTCAAGAAGTTTCTACAAGAATCTGTATGCGGTTGTGAAGCCCGCTTTGCAAGTTCAGTTCCACTGTCTTTATGCGGTTGTGAAGCCCGCTTCGCTGAGTCAGCTCTAGATCGTTTTCGAGCTTTACTGGTGTGTGAAAGCCGCTATCACTGTCAAGTCCTCGCCAGGCACTGTGGCATTGTTGTTCGAGCGGTTTGCTGACGAGATTGATTTTGGCGGACGACATGGGGATACCTACTTCTGATCGTACCTCCCACTGTTGCAGGGACTTCAAGGTTGAATCGTTGTCACACAGCCTGCTCGTTACCACGGCTGTTGTCTGAACTTTATCATTTTAAAGGGGCCTACCCTGGCCGTTGCATGAACCTTGCCATTTTCAAGGGACTTGCCTCCAATTTAAGTTCAAGGTTTCATCTGAAGTCAGAACTCGTTCAAGGTCAGATCATCACTGGCCGTTGGCTGATATTAATCCATTTTTGGGCCTCGTCATTCCTATGACCCAAACACACCTAATCCATTTTTGGGCCTCGTAATTCCTATGACCCAAACACACCTAATCCATTTTTGGGCCTCGTCATTCCTATGACCCATTTATTTAACGGTGAATTACCCACTCGAGAATCAAGGAAGGGACCCAACCAGGGGTTGAAGATTGTCTGGCAGCCCACGAGAAGGACGAAATTACCTGAGGGAAGAGAAGGGATATCTGAACTCCGCCACCTGAATTCCGAGACTAAATTTCAGTTGATGCGGGCTCTTGTTGGTTGAACTGGATCCGTCAGCGAGTAAAAGAAGGTAACTGTTTAATTAAGGAGATAGAGTCAGGGTAAAATTGTGTATTTCGAGGTCTCCTGTGATGTTCCGAAGTTCTTAATTAGAGCGGAGTACAGGATATTATTGTGGTTTAAGAAGCAAATGTCTACAAGGAGTGCATTATTTAAATTTAGAAGTAAATTTGTGTGATACTTAGACCCAGAAAATAACTGCGCATTGCTACATAATAAGTGAGTGCATTATTTAAATTTAGAAGTAAATTTGTGTGATACTTAGACCCAGAAAATAACTGCGCATTGCTATAATAAGTGAGTGCATTGCTTAAATTGAGAAGGTAAAATTGTGTCTATAATAAGTAAGTGTATTCTTTAAATTTAGAGGTTGAAATTGTGTGTTTTTTTTGCTTGCTTTGTTAAAGTATATTTCAGCGGAACAGGACACCTTGGCACAGGTTTTGACAGGCGTGGGAACAGCAGTGGGCCGGCTTAATATGGTGATTAAACAACAAGGGATGGCAACAGAATAATATTAGAGTAATTAATTGAACATATTAAGTATTGCTGCTGAATTTGAAGTTAATATTGTTTGAAATATTTGTATATTGCTTGATAATTTCCAGTACAGATTTTAGGATGCAACCCCAAGATTTTTCACAGGTACTGACTGGAGTTAGTGGGGCAATAGCAAGGTTGGATGCAGTATTAAGACAACGTAGTAGAGGTTTCCAATCGAATGGCCAGTATGATACCATTACGCCAAGGCCACATCAAAGCTCAACCTGCTTTAGAAAACAACCGCTTTATAACAACGACAGAAACTGTCACAGATGGAATGTAAACGACGTAACGAGAACACGAAGGTATGAAGAGAGACGACATTTTTATAAGAAAAGATGGAACTGGCCATCTAATAGTGAGGAGCAGAAAACATTACGAAATCAATGGTTTGAAATCAGAAGATTGAGATATGCACTCGCAAAGTCAAACAAAGGAGAAAATCAGCATCAGACTAATAGAACCTTAGCTGATGATCGACAGGTGTTTTCAATTTGTAGGGGTAGACAGGAAAGAGAGACACAGACGCAGATGATTGAAGTGGTAGAACGGAACACACAGACACAAGTTGATATAGTGGGAAAGAAAACCCAGATACAACCAAACAACAAGATAACGAAGGGAAGTCAAACCGAGTTGGTAGAAACTCAATCAAAGCCAACTGACTTGAAAGTGACGAAGAGAAACACCGTTGCATTAAAGAGAGACACAGGTACAAAAGTTAGACAACCCAAGACAGAAGACAGCAGAAAGAAAATTAGAAAGAGTGTTAGAGTTAGAAATGAAAAAACTTTGCTCATGTATAATCGTGGATGTGGAACCGAGGAATCTTATGAATCAGAATCTTCAGACCTCACAGATTTTGGTATAGAATGTACACCAGACAGAGATTTAAAAGGAATGAATAGGAACGATCCTGACTCGAAGCGAGATGTTTCCTCGTGCGGTATGGTTGGTGGTAGACAAGCAGGCAAATTTTTAGTTAGTGACTCTTCGGAACAAGATAACAGTATATATGGCAGAAAAGTAGCAAAAGCCAGGAGACGAATTCCAAGGATGGGAGCAAATGATACTTTTAAAAAGAAAGATGTTTATCTATTGGAAAGTAGAACACAAAAACAACAAAAGACTGAAGCAGCGGTGGACAAAACTAGAAGTCTCATGAAGGCATTAAGACCATGGTTATATGGAAATAACTAATACGTGCAGGTTTGAATATTTTGTAACTGAGATATTGTTCAGAAGAAATATTGTCAGGTGGACAGATTGTCAGACAATCGGTTTATCCAATACCTATAGAGAATGGGAAACAAGTGACAACAGCATCTACTACAGCTGAACAAGAAGAAACAGTACCAAAAACAGTCATGACGGAGGAAAATAACATGTATGACGATTATATTAGCGAAGAATCAGTCAAAGAAAAAATAGAACCTCCATTTAAAAATACTAGACAGTCAAAGAGATAAAGAAGTGAAACGACAGAAGAGAATTAGAGATTATTCAACAAGCGGAGAAGATATGCCTCTACTAGAAAGATCCTTAAGAAATAGGGATCGACAAATTAGGTGGAGTGTTGGAGAACGTGTTCCGAGGAGGGTGACCGGTTTGATTGTCGTCACAATGTAAGAGTGCTAAGAGAGACTTGAGGATAGCTATAGTAGTGTTGGTGAGACGTGAAAGTATTGAAGCAGGAGGACGAAATATTAATTGCGTCGGGTAGACGAGAAAGTTGGTAGTGGAATTGGTGGTTTTGGTGAGAGGTCTATAATAAATAGACAAGTTCTTTTGATGGGAGTAGCATGGTGAAGATACTGTAGTTAACAGTAATGATTAAGAAGTGGTAGTGATGTTTTGTATAAAGCCAAGGGAAACAATAGCTGTGCCGAGCCACAGGTTATTAATAAGTGGATGATGGCTGGTACATTGGGTTGACATTGGAATAGTCGCCACATTAGGAATGGATGAAAGGAGTTGACCTGTAGTTTACAGTGATTGAATTCCAAATAATGTGATGTGTAAGGAGTTAGTTTTGTAAAATATTGTGAGGGGAGATAATCAATGGTTGACTTCCAGAAAATGGAACGGTCAGTTGTGGATTGGTGATTGTGGTTGAGGAGAACAAATATTGTTCTAAATTAAAGAAGTTAGTCTGTAGTTAACAGATATACGTAGCAGTGAGGTGTTTTGTTTTCTCGGTTATGAGAGGCCAAGATTGATGGGCCACTGTGTGTAGTAATTTGAAGGGAGTTGTTTTGTTATACATGACTTGGCTAAATAGATAGGTGTTACATTGGTTAGAAAAGGAGGCTAATGTTGCTGGGTCACTTTAAGTGGTTAATTCTAAGTGAATTATATATTTTTTTTAAAAAACCTTCAGTTGTGTTTATTGAAATTAAGCTCTCAATGCCTCATATGTAAAATTTTTTTGCTTGATTTGGTCCTGTTATTATTTTAGAATAGGATTATTGTGTTCGTAGACCTTTATGTGTGAACTACTGGTCCGTAAAAGAGACCAGTAGTATTAGGTAAAAATAGAATAGGATGTATGTTGTATCATCATCACCATCATCATCACCATCATCATCATACCTTTAGTTGAGTTGCGGGGAAACATAAATGATTGTTACAAAAATTTGGGGGGGTATGATGTTCTGTTGTGATTTTATTTCGCTGTTTTGTATGTTAAATGGTAGTTAGTTAAGTTATGTTTAAGTACAGGGTTTTGTTTAGAATAAAGACAATACATGGGCTTTATTTTAGTCCTTCGTTCAGAAAATAGTAATAAACTACTGGGGACTAGAAGAGAGACATCTATTTGGGATCCTTCGTTCAGAAAATAGTAATAAACTACTGGGGACTAGAAGAGAGACATTTATTTGGGATCCTTCGTTTAGAAAATAGTAATAAACTACTGGGGACTAGAAGAGAGACATTTATTTGGGATCCTTCGTTCAGAAAAGAGTTAATAAAACTACTGAGAGCTAATAAAGAGACACATTCTCTTTGTGAAGAATAAGTTCATGGGAATTTTGTTGCTGTGATAATCAGCGTAGAGAGGTTAAAATGGTTATGAAGTAGTGGAAATATATGGATGGTTAGGGGGAAGTTTAGAGTTACACTAAAGTCAGCATTGATTGTAAATATATGGATTAGAAGCCATATGGGGGAAGAAAAGATTAATGAGGAGAAAGTTTTAAACATGGGTTACATGGGGTCAGAAGAACCATGATGTACACAGGATTGCGCGGTTATAGAAGAAGAAGAGGGTAACGAATTACCCCAGAGAGTAAACATGAATTGGATCCATGTTTAACTAGACACTGTGGATAACACTACAATAGTAAGGGAGTGTAAGTTGATGAACATAGTGGAGACATAATGACAGGGGGTTCTTGAGAGTCCGTTAAAGACGGGAGGTAAATGGTTATCCCTTTGGGTGTATTAAGTTTCAGAGATAGAAGTGGGTTGCTAGAGTAGTCTATATAGTGGTCAGATTACGATGTTGTGAAGTTACGGGTGTCTGTAATAAATAGACATTTAAGGTTGCTGTAGATTACGGCATGAATTATGAGTTGAGAGGTGGAAGATTTTAGAGAGACATTGGGTTACATGGCCTGGGCAGGATGTAAATGTTTATAAGTGGGTCAGATTACAATGTTGTGTTTGATGGTTAATATTTAAGGGGAGATTTCAAGGTTACTAGGTTGCTGTTGATGACGGCATAAGTAGAGCATTTTAGTAGATATGCCCATAAGAAATGGACATTAAGAGAGAACCTGAGGTATTGGAGAAGATTAGTTATACGAGGATGAGGTTATGTGAGGTGTTCTTAGGGGATAATAGATTTTTTAATTGTGTCTTCGGGATGTGTTTTGTAGTTTACATTACTATGTGAGGTTGAGGTAAGGTAGTGTCTGTTATATAGACACTTAGAAGTGAAGAATATTATTGGATGTGAATAATGTTTTTGATGCTGTAGATAGCAGCGTAAACGTTTACCATAATGAGTGGTAAAGGTGTGTGATTTAGGTGAGTGTGGTTTTAGACTTTATTACATAAAGTCTCAAATGACATAGGAGGGTAAAGGAGTATGGTTATGGTTTGGTAAAAGGGGTGTGTGATTTAGATGAGTGTGATCTTAGGGTGAAAGAGTATACTTCTTCTTTAAAATTCCGGTGGCCACCGATTCTTTGTCTTCCTATCGTGTGAAAGTAATTTCAGGTTAGTTGAAAGTGGGGGATTAGTAGCGTTGGTGATAAAAATAAGGAGTTGGTGTTAGAGTTTGAAATTTACTTATGAAGAGGAAATGGAGTATTTAAGAAGACGTGTTATGATGTTATGATGTATTGTATATAGTTGAATTTGAAATGTTATTAAAGATATGTAAATATGTTATGTTTGGTTAAAGGACCAAGAACGAAGAAGAAGTGGGTTGATTATATAGCTGGGGAAAGAGTTAAAGAAATAGAATGTTAAATTAAATTGGAGTTGGGTTGGAGAGGATTAGAAGAACTATGGAAGATTAGAGGAAAAAGAGGGAATAGAGTAAGGGGATTAGGAGTAAAGATTTTTCCTTTATAAGGAAAATTCTTTAATAAACATGGGGAGGTGTAACAGTAATAGAGTACTGGGGTATTATTAGGATCTAGTGGGAAACAGATACAGCACGATTGAGCATTGAGAGTGAAAGGATGGGAGATGCTCAATCGTGACGTATTGGGTTGGCAAGGGCAGTTAACATCAAGCCTTTGACTAGAGAGGAGCCATGTTGTCACCATCAAGTGAATAAACAGTATTTGCATAAAACTAACACGTCTTGTGAGTTCCTGCTCTGTTACACTCTCTCTCTCTCTCTCTCTCTCTCTCTCTCTCTCTCTCTATATATATATATATATATATATATATATATATATATATATATATATATATATATATATATATATATATATATATATATATACGATAGAGCTATGGTAATACGTGTCTGAGACAGAAGTTTTCAAAATAATAACTAGAACAGAGAGGTTACAGATACAACATAATATTGGAGAAGTTAAATTAATAACTAGAGTAGAGAGGACAAGGTAACAAGTGTCTGTCTGGTAAGGAATTACAGTGATTACTGCAGTAGTGTAGGGTAATGCAACAAATTACAAGGACCAAGTGAGTTTCAATTTACTGTCTTGTGATAATTTCATAATTCGGATTTTAGTCTGCCGTTATTACACAGAATTGGCATTCTAATGTAATTAGCTTGAACTGTGTAATTACCTAATTGACTTTTGGTATCAAGGGAATTATTTACTCAACTTCAAACATGAGCACAATCTGATTTAGTTTTGTCTACATTATGGACATCACGTTTATCTAGAGATAAAAGATCAAGTATATCAGACACGCATTAAACATGATAAGAAGCGAAGATACGTATATACAACCGTGAAAGGACAAGTTCAAAGCTAAATATGCCGCAGGCAGCGATGCAAGTCGGAGCGCAATAACATTAGAAGGACCTTAAGCGGTCTGCCAGACTGTATTACCAAAATCAAGGAACAGAAAGTGCTAGAAATCCACTGCAGGCAAATTTCATTTGTGCAAACGGCACCTAATTGATTATTTGATATTCTTAGGACGATTTAGAGTAGAAAGAAATGTGGGCTACACTTAGCGATTCATGTTTCAGACAACGTAAATTAATACAGTTGAAAATCATTAAGTATTTTAAGTGCGTTTTGATAGCAAAGCGTTACATAGCCGTCTTCGAAAAGATGTTTCGTGTTGAAACATAAAACATTATGGATCCATTTTCTGCTATCGATGTATTAGTACCAAGAGTCGCTTCCATGCTTTTTTGTGGTAGATATTTTATTCATGTAAATAATTGTGTAGGCGGCTTCGTGGCTTAGCGACTTCTCTCCGTAATCTCGTATACTCTCGTAGGTAACGTGATGACGGTGAGAATCAGCAGTGGTTCGAACCGCATCGGTAACTTACGGGGTATGTGAGCCGGCCACTCAGAAAGCAATGGCAAACTACTGAGCGTAATCTTGCCAAGAAATCAACACAATCAACAAGATGCTGGTGTTGACAGCGATGTCCTGTAAAGGATATGCAAAACATTTCAAATAATTGTGTTGTGAATTTATTAATGTTACACAATAACATTATCATTTTAAAAATTATCTACAACATAATAATGATTATTAAACAGTTACTCACTCTAGCATGTTGACATGCCAAATCAATAAAACGTGAGCAGTTGAAAACATGGAATCATGTAATTATCCCGGATTACTCACGACATGGGGAGCCAGCGGTAGAGCACTAACACGGGTGCCTGCAGGCACGGTGGTTCTAGGTCGAAACCCACCGAAGCGGTGTTTTACAAACCGGAATCGACTTCCTAAACGACTCAGCCAAAACTAGGTACCAGCAAATGTCATAGAAACGGTCGGTGAAGACGGTCGGTGATATATTGGTCAGTTCACAAATAGAGTGTCGATTATTTTTGTTAACATTATAAGGTTAGCCTAATACACCCAACTCGTCCAAAGGAATGTTAAAGAAGTGTTCAAATGAAGCCACGGAAGGCAGATGGTGGATGAAATTTTGAGGGCATCCTACAGATATTTGTTGGTTCTGGTCTCGAGTTTCGCGACGGCAGGCAGAGGATCTCTTTCGAGAGACAATGGTTGCGATCATCCGGCCAGTATGGTCACTGCCATAGAGGAAAGCAACAGCAAACTACCTCTTTGAAAGTGCCTAGTACATTATGATTGGCTTAAAGACTGATCATCGCAAGACAACGACAGAGACATTAAAATTAGCAACATGGAACGTTAGGACATTAAACGACGACGGAAAATTAGAAAACATAAAACAAGAAATACAAAGAGAAAAAAATTAATATTTTAGGGATGTGCGAAACGAGATGGACAGGAGCAGGCATCAAGATAGATGGAGATTTTAAGATTATTTATTCTGGATGTGAAGATCGACAAAGGGGAGTGGCGATAATTTTGAACCGGAAAACATCAACATCTGTTCAAGGATATTGGGCCGTGTCGGATAGAGTTCTACTGGTTACATTGAGTGGCAAACCTTTTTGCATAAATGTTATTCAAGTATATGCCCCAACAGGAGAATCCAGTGAAGATAGTGTAGAGCAATTTTATAATGACATAGAGTCTGCCTTAAAGAAATGTAAAAATTCAGAAATAAACATCATAATAGGAGACTATGGCTCGCCATAGGGGATGGACTCCCTGTGGTCAGATTAGTGTCCGAAACATGCGACTGGCATTGCAAGCCGGCAGGGGATCTTCATACTGCTCGTAGAAAAACTAAGAAGTATAAACGGATCCTAATAAGATGGAAGCAGTATTTCGAACAACTTCTCAACATCTCATCAGATGTCACAGGAATTCAAGAGACCTACACAGATGTCACCGAGGAACTAGAACCAGACATACTAAAAGAAGAAATTATAGAAGCCATCAGATTAGCCCCATTAAACAAATCACCAGGACAGGATGAAATACCACATGAACTAATTAAAGCAGCAAGGGAAGTAGTAACAGCTTGGCTACATAGACTATTCAACCATGTTTGGGTAGAACAACAGACACCACGAGACTGGGGAAACGCCATAATTATCCCAATTTGGAAAAACAAAGGCAGCAAAAGAGATTGCACACAATACAGAGGCATTTCACTGTTGAGTCATACTGGGAAAATATTTTGCAAAATTCTTGAAAAAAGATTACGAACTACTTTAGAACCCCAGCTAAGCGAAAGGCAGCTTGCATTTAGGAAAAACAAAGGATGCACAGACGCCATTTTTGCTCTTAGACAACTTATAGAAAGATCAATTGAATTCAATGAAACACTCTACTTAGCCTTTGTCGACCAAGAAAAGGCATTTGATAGGGTAGATAGAAACAAGCTGTGGGAAATCCTTAAACAATATGGAGTGAGTACACATCTAACAAACCTATGTAGAAGTTTATACAACAACAGTGAATGCATAGTGAGAGCAACTGGAGAACACTCAGAACCCTTCACCATAAGATCTGGAGTACGACAAGGTTGTGTCCTGTCCCCTCTCTTGTTCATAACATATATAGACAACATATGTAAAGAAACCAGCCAAGCAGAGACAGCAAGAATACCGCATGACGAGAACACAGAAGAAGAACCATCTGCAAATCTATGCATTAGAGAACTCCTGTTTGCGGACGACCAAACACTAATAGCAAAATCAGAAGCTGAATTACAAGACCACATGAATAGTCTAAACGAAATGTGTAGGGAACATAACGTGAAAATGAGCACAAGCAAAACAGAGGTAATGACTATAACTAAAGAAGAACAAACAGCAACAATTCACCTAAACGAACATCCCTTGAAACAAGTAAAGAGCTTCAAGTACCTAGGAAGTATAATATCATCGAATGGCAGATCAGAAGACGAGATCGAAAATAGGTGCAATAAGACAAATCAACTCATTGGACAAATGGCACCAATACTAAAGAACAAACATGTATCAATAACTACTAAGAAAGCACTTTACAACACAATCTTCCTACCAACTCTGTGCTACCAATGCCAAACCTGGACAATGACAGAAAAAGAGAAAAGAAATATCACAACAACAGAAATGAGGTTCTCGAGAAGAATACTCAACGTATCAAGAAGAGATAAGATCAGAAATGAAGAAATCAGGACTAAAGTGGGGGTTAAAGCTGCTCTAGATTTTATTAGAAAGCAGCAAGTCAAATGGTTTGGCCATGCAAGTAGGCTACCAGTAAACAGCATGCCACAACAAGCAATGATGTACAGACCAGATGGAAACAGAGGAAGAGGCCGACCACGTAAACGTTGGACGGAGGGAATAACAGAATCCATGGGAATGTCGATATACGAAGCCCATAACCGGGCACTTTCACGAAGTTTATACTTCACCTCGACACCGCAAGGTACAAGAGGAACATGATGAGATGAGATGAATAGGAGACTTCAATGCAAAAGTAGGAAATCAAGGGGATAGCTACACAGTAGGAAACTATGGTTTAGGAGAGAGAAATGAAAGAGGATACAGACTCGTAGAGTGGGAAAAAGAAAAGGAAATGATTGTAGGAAACACCTGGTTTAAGCAACACCCTAGAAGATTATGGACATGGAGGAGTCCTGATAGCAGAATTAGAAACCAGATTGACTACATTCTCATTAGCAGAAGATTTAGAAACGCGCTAACAGTAGCAAAAACAGTTCCCAGTGCTGATTGTTATAGTGACCAAAGCTTACTCACAGGAACATTGAAGATAAAGTTGAAGAAAGTCAAGTATATAACAGGAAACACTAAATATGATGTGTGTACACTGAGTAATGACAAGGAAATACAAAACAAATTCAACATAGAAGTACAGAACAGATTTGAAATATTGTCTGATCTAGAGATATTATTCCAGGATGTGGATGATCAATGGGAAACGTTGAAGAATTCAATCAATGTGGCTGCAAAAACAACTATTCGAAAATTAAAGAAGGTGAGTCGTAAGAAATGGATGACTGAAGAAATTTTACAACTCATGGAAACAAGAAGACTCAACAAAAATAATTCTGACAAATATGAAGAAATTCACAGACAAGTCAGAATATTATGTAAGGAAGCAAAAGAAGCATGGCTTGAGGAAAAGTGCTTAGAAATTGAAAACCAACACAACAGTCAAAATACCAAATTAGTGCACAAAAGAATTCAGGAACTTACTAATAAAAGAACAAGTACATCAACAGGGTGTCTAAAAACTAAAGATGGCAAAATCATAATAGAAAAAGACCAGATTCTACATGTATGGACAGATTATGTGAAACACCTTTATGATGATAACAGAGACGAACAGTATGATATTAGATTTAATAATGAAGGACAGCCAATTTTGGAGATGGAGGTTCGAAATGTTCTTAAGCATATGAAAGCTGGCAAGGCTCCCGGTGCAGATAACATCACAACAAAATGATTAAAGCTTTAGAAGAATTTGGACTAGAGCAAGTCACCAGACTGCTGAACACATTATATGATACTGGAGATATACCTCCTGAATTATGTAACTCTGTATTTATTGCAATCCCAAAGAAATCAGGAACCTTGGAATGTGATCCACATAGAACAATTAGTATAATGAGTCACATCACAAAGATTTTGCTAAGAATTATCATGCAAAGAGTGAGGAAGAAGATACAACCTGAAATAGGGGAAGAACAATGTGGGTTTGCAGAAGGAAAGGGTACAGTAAATGCTGTGTTTATGCTGCGAACAGTTATTGAACGTGCTATTGAATTAAACAAGGATATACATCTTTGCTTTATTGACTATACAAAGGCTTTTGATAGAGTTAGACATGTCAACATGGTGGATATGCTTGCAGATCTACAAATTGATGGTAAACACATTAGACTTATAAAAAACATTTATTGGAAACAACAAGCTGCAATAAGGATTGATAATGAAGTGGGACAGTATCAGCCAATTAAGAGAGGTGTTAGGCAGGGATGTGTGATGTCTCCAGATCTTTTTTCCCTATACAGTGAAAATATTTTCAGAAATGTAGAGGATATAAATGGAATCAGCATTGGAGGACGAAACATCAATAACATTAGATATGCAGATGATACAGTATTAATTGCAGACAATGTGCAGGGCCTGCAACAATTAGTAGATGCGGTTGTTGTACACAGTGAGCAACTGGGGTTAGAATTAAATTGTAAAAAGACTCAGGTTATGGTCGTCACTAGGAAGAAAGAAGTGCCACAATGTAATATACAAGTAAATGGAAATATTCTTCAACAAATGAATCGGTACAATTATCTTGGAACAGTCATAACATCTGATGGGAGATGCCTTGAAGAGATTAGAACAAGAATCGCCATGGCGAAAGTAGCCTTTAGCAAGATGAAAAACATTCTGACCAATAAAAAGATATCAATTGAAACGAGAAAAAGAGTGTTGAGGAGATACATATTGCCTGCTCTTTTGTATGGATGTGAAACTTGGACAATGAGCAGTCAAGCTGAAAAACATCTGATGGCTGCAGAAATGTGTTTTCTGAGGAAAATGCAAAGAATACCATGGACGGACAGAAAAACCAATGACCAAGTACTACAGGAGACAAATAAACATCGTAAACTGATTAGAGAAATTAGACGTAGACAGTCAAAATTTTTTGGACATGTTATGAGAAGAAATGGATTGAAGAACTTGGTGACAACTGGCAAGATCGAAGGGAACAGACCAAGAGGAAGACCGAGAGGAAAATACCTGGATGGCTTGGCCACATGGCATGGACGAGACAGGAACACTGAGCTGATCCACGACACTGGTGATCGAGTGACATGGCGAGTCATGACCGCCCACGCTTTCCGGCATGGCACATGATTGATTGAGACTGATTAGAGAAATTAAAAATCGAAGACTAATTAGAGAAATTAGACGAAGATACTCAAAAAATGTTGGACATGTTATGAGAAGAAATGGATTGGAGAACTTATTGACAACTGGCAAGATCGAGGGGAACAGACCAAGAGGATGACCGAGAAGAAAATACCTGGATGGCTTGGCCAAGTGGCATGGACGTGACAGGAACACTGAGCTGATCCACGACTCTGGTGATCGAGTGAAATTGCGAGTCATGACCGCTCACGCTTTCCGCATGGCACATGATTGATTGATTTGCTGCCTTTACTTTCGAGATAAGTAACAGGGCTTGATCATCTTTATAGGCAACATATTTGTAACACGGCAACTGAAACAGCAATGATACATAGTTGGAAGTAAACCAGATGATAGAAGTGATGGAACGAACGAACAAACTTTATTTTCAAAGGGTTAAGAATTGAGCACGCAGGCCCGTCTAACATTCTGCCCTTCTATCACTCTCTTTTATACATTATTTCATTCACACATCATTCAAGGCTAACATGGAAGGAGAAAGAGGCAACGAATGAGAGACAGAAAGAGAGAGAGAGAGAGAGAGAGAGAGAGAGAGAGAGAGAGAGAGAGAGAGAGAGAGAGAGAGAGAGAGAGAGAGAGAGAGAAAGCATGACAGGCAGGAAGAGGGATAAAAATAAGGTCAGACGAAATATGAGAGACAAGATTTAAAGCAGCATAGAAAACGAGCGGAAACAAAGAAAACGCATAGAAATGAATTACTATTTGAGAGAAAGCTGATAAATAAATAATTACACATTTACAGAAATATACTAAGACATACGCCAAAACAGTAAAAATGTGCCCTTTATAGATATGTAATTTATAATATACATTCAGCCTTTAATAAAAGTGCTATACGCATAATACACATATTTTACAAAAAATCTTAGTTTAAACTATGTGATCGAAGAATAGTCACAACCAGATTATTATAAATATACAAAGTCTACTTTGAAAATCCACTAGATCTAATGGAGTCAAAATCTTCGCAGTTTTATTTTATTCTTCGTTAGAATAACATATGGCCATACCACAGGCCAAAACCTTGCGTTGTTAAGCTTTACATGGGCGGATAAATATACACAAGTTTGAGAAGTTCCTGTTGTTACTGGGCTGCTGTTGTTGTTGTGATTGTGTTGTCGCTATTTGTGTTTTTGTTGATTATGTCGTTCTTGTAACGACTGTTAGAATAATGTCAATTCAGGTACACTCCTGCACGATCAGAAGAAAAGGAAGGTGGTGATGACGTATTTCATTCCGGTAGACAAGCAGCACACTGGTTCGAACATGATTGTGAGCTCTCAAGGTAGTGGCTACAACAAGTGCTTAATGGATGCTTCTCATCACCGTCGTCGGGATAGCTGTCAAACGGCCTCGCTGTCACAATAGCTCACACAGTTGTGAAGCCTTCGGCAAGCTTCATCACAGTTTAGATAATGGGTTTAGGGAGTAACAATAGATGCATTAACAATAATTTGATAATCAGATATTGTAAAAAATAAAAGACAGTTCCTTTTACTTGCCTTAAGGCGCTAATGGGCACATATACTTGGCTACAATTTTTATAATCACATCAGCACTCGGTAGGTGATATGGGCAGTTTCAAGTCGGCTGCATTGTCTTCCCAAGACATTTCCTAGTACATATTTTACACTTGATTGTCCTGGGAGCCAAAGTAACATTTAAAAATCCTCCTCAATGCGAATTCGAAATATGACCATCGGGCTGGCTGAACATTGTCTAGTCTTTACGCTGCCGAGGCTTCCAGATATAGTATATATGCAATTTAACTCAAGAAATGACAAGTATTGTGTGGGTGTGTATCAGTTCTTTTCCTTTAACAAGATGTTCATATTAGTTATCCTCCACTTAAATGAAGCACTACAGCACTGGCGTATTACATGCGTAACGCTCTTGCAGCTCATTTATATCAACTAGAGGTCTAAAGCTTCACAACATATTGGCAATGGAATCTCACCACGTTGCAAATTGCACCAGATAATTGTCAGACTTTTCTGGATGAGAATAAATGAAATGGGAAACCCACTTCATTGTTTCATGACATAGTATATGTCATGACCGAATACGTGGCACTTCTAGTGCAGTTTCTGCGATTTGATAAGCATTATCGTTGATTTTGCCACTCAGATATTTTGTTATAACAATAAAGCCGAACATTAACTTCAGATCACTCACCGTGGAAATTTTGGACAATAATTACACCACAGCATGGACCCATGCTTTCACCGACGGATAAATAGCGGCACCCACAACCCATTCAAATGGACAAGACATTTCTCTGTATATGCCTCCAAATTTCCTACCACACGGCCAGACATTCAATTAAACTGTCTTCGTCACTAAGAGAGGTTCAAACCTTCTGCAATGTGTCTGTTGTTATTTCTTGAATTGTAATTCTGACTGCTTCTTTCAGGTCCTCAATTGTGTGTAAATTATTTTTGTAAACATTTTCTTTTAAGAAACCCCATTGATAATAAACTAAGAGAATTAGATCTAGAGTACGAGCAGGCCAAATTCCTCGTGATATTAAGCGATTTGCGAAAATGCCTTCCAAAAACAAACGAACAAACAAACCAACCAAGAACAACAAAATTACAAAAAAAAAACACAAAAAAAAAAACAACACAAGAATGCTCTAGCTATGTGTGCAGTGGAACCATCTTGCTGGAACCACGCTTCTTCAATTTCACGTTCATTCAGCTGTTGTAACAAATGTTCTAGAATGTCAGCAAGGTAAGATATAATATAATATTATAATATTATAGAAGAAACTTGGTCCAATAAAACGTTTTCTACTGACGATACACCATACCCCAATTTTCTCATCGTGTAGAGGCGCTTCATGAAATGCATTGGGATTAAAAATACTCCATATACGATTATTTTCGCTATTAAAGTACCCAGATAGATGAAATCATACCTCATAACAGAAGAATGTTACATCGAGAATTGACTAATCTTCTTTTGCTAACAATGCTCCAAACCACGTGGAGTAGTTGACTCTGAATTGATTATCATATTCTTTTTGTTCAGACACAACAGAAATCCTGATTGGGTAACAGTTTTATCTTTGTTTAAGATGTGTGTGCACTGTGCTCACTGCTACATTCACTTGTTGTGACATTTTCCTTAAGGACTTGATTGGACTTTTCAGGATTCTGTCTTGGATATTTATATATTTTTCTTCAACTAAGTGATTCAATGAGCATGATTCAGAAGGTCGAAGCTGGATCTGTACGTAGACAGTGGACTAAGTCGCTGCGGAAGTCTGTTGTCCTTAAAGTCACATTCATCTTCGTCCCGGGACATGCGGGAGTCGAGGGAAATGAACGAGCTGATAAACTGGCTGGGTCTGCACCCCCTGTAGATGGCCAGCCCATGGATCGTGCCGATGTTATTAACGTCCTCAAAGATATGGCGAGAACAGAGGACTTTGACGTCAGTGAATCTACATCGCTGTCTAGGATGAAAGACCTGGGAGTAAGAATCGGCACGGCCAGACTCGAGAGGTACATCGGGAAAATAAGGCGCCTCGTCAACCAACACAGAACTGGCACTATTAGCCACCGGACGCTGATGCATATGCTGGGGCGGGGGGGGGGGGGGAATCTGAGCGCCTATGGACATGTCCGGAGTGCAATGAAGATACCCCAACTAATAACTGAATAATTGAAACTGAATATTTTTCTTCAGACACAGCTGGCCTACCAGATCGAGGAGCATCTTTTACATTTCTCGTAGCAAGAAACTTACTCAACAAATTTCTAAACGTAATGCGATGAGGAGGTTGTTTATCAGGAAATCTTGCTATAAATCTTTGAACAACTATCCGTGTGTATCGACCGCCATTTCGAAACACTTGTTCAACCAAAAAAAAATATTTCTTCCATTAATAACATTATTATGTTTGGAGTGCAAGGAATTACTCCAACAGATGACAGCCATTCGCTGCATATTGCTTCACAATGGATTGTGGAGCCCATTTTTTATGACATCATGTACTTCACATTTCAAATTTGTTCTACATACAAAGTGTAGGGAGACTTTACAAACATCCGGTTTAATACATTGCTAAAAAAAAAAGTACAGAGCACAGAAAAGGAAACATTTACATACACAATCATGTCCATCATGAATAGATATGTCTCTGGGGGTTAACGACTCATCGGAGTACACCGTTTTACAAGTATCGCTTTTAATTTCTTAGGACAGGAAATGTATTCCTTGTTAACATTTCAAGGCAGTATTTCTCCTCTCACGGGAAATACAAACACCGACATTTTCTATTAAAAAAGGAGGAGCGATAGCTTCCTGGCAAATAATACAGGCAATCAAGTGAGTATGATTGGACAAACCGTTTTTATTATACGCGTGACACCCATCTTTCTATGAACTAATTCTACTATTCTATCCCCGATGAAGTTTGTATACCATTGACAATCTTGTTTGTTTGTAAATTCTGTTTGTAGAATTCATTTGCTTCGCCCACGCAGTACTGAAATAGTTGTTGGTAAAGAGGTAAAGCAGTCATGGGATTTCTGATTGCATACATTCTGCACAAGTGCTTTTATAAGAGTCATAGCATACACTTATCTCATAGTGAGTGCCGATTGGTCTATACAGTTTTCATCTAGCATCATATACCTAATGCGCCTTAAGGTGTGGAAATGGGCCCTTTACTTACTTCCTTACTATACAACGTGAAAGGCAGTTGACAATGGCATGTAAAGAACGCCGAAGAGATTTCTATATACTTATTGAAGCAATGAGGCATGATACCTACAAATCTACATCAATAATTAATTATACAAGTGGAGAGCTAATATTAATCGAAAAACAGTGAACGATCAGAAAGAAGAAAAAAAATATTAAAAAAAAAATAGAAATTCTGAATCCATCGGGAAGTTGCATTAATGATCTTTGTGCCTGTACACATGAAGAATATCTAAACCAAACTTACTATAGACTGGAGTTGAAAGAGAGAAATCCAGAAGAGAGTCATACAAATACATCACCAGGCACCGATGGGATAATAGCTAAAGTAATACAAGCTAGTAGCGATACTGTTGTTAAGTGGTTTATGAGAACATAAGCAAGAGGATGCAAAGATAGGAAAACTCAAATAATGAAAAAACAAGCAAACGTATATTGGATCCAATATGCAAGCAAACTGGGCAGTAAAACAAAGTGCAACACATACAGGGGATAACTTTATTATGTCCCGTTATGAAATGGATTAAAAATAATTAAAATATATTAGAACGAGGTATACGACACATTGAACCACATATACACAAGCACCAGTTTGGGTTTCGATATAACGCTGAATTGATACCCTGTGCACCTTATGACAACAATGTACACATTTACTGAGTTCGACAAATCAACTTAGCATTGCCTCATAGATCAGGAGAAAGCCTTTGACAGATTTGACATCAATATGCCATGATCATGTTTAAAAGTTGTGATAGCAAACTTGCCTGTTAACTCGGTGGTTATTTGTTCGAATTCCAATGGTTGCAGCAATTTTTATTTCACGTTAAATTGATGTGGGGTCCCACGCCGACAGAGACTAAAATAGTTGTACGAGCATCGGTCGTTCAGAAAGCAAAGGAAACTACTGAAATTAAATTTACCAAGAAATCAATAACAGGCAAACGATGCTGGAGTTGACTGCGACGACCTGTAAAGTGTATATTAGATAGTGAGATTGTGAGATTGCGACCGTCTAGCAGCGACATGAACACATCAAAAGAGAGAGAGAACTTGCAATAACATTTGAAGAAGAAACTCACACTACAAGAATGCATCCTCGCACTCTTTCAATTTATTAAAGGAACAATTCATGAAGATCTTTTCTCGGTTATTTCCCTTTATACTCCATGCATGTTAATGTAAGCATTTCATGCCATCGTCTGTTTGCCTGTGATACCACACAACAGCGGTAAAATGCTGGTGTTGACAGCGATGTCCTGTAAAAGATATGCGAAAAAAGTATTCCAGCCACTGGTCTGTCTGTTATAATATCTATTATGTATTCCCAGTGAAGGATGTCTTCTTTGCTAGATCACACCCGACGTTAAGCATAAACTTGGGGAGAGATTTAAGCTTGCATTCACAGGCCAGATGTATTGCCTTTGTTGCATCGTAACCTTCCTCATTTATGCTGTCTACCGTTTTCGTTATCAACCTCTGCTGTATACCATGATCTTTCTTTGCTGTGCATTCTGAGTACTCGTGTTATTCAAAACTGCCCACTTCCTTTAATTTCTCTCCACTTATAAATATTATATTGTCATCTATGTTTGATTAAAACAAAAATATAAACATTGTTACACGTCTTTTGTATAATTGGGTATATGGTGCTAGACCCATATTTGTATAGATCAGTCGACACTCCGGGGATGATGTGGTAAATAACACGCCGGTCGCCTCCACTTCCCAAGACATTTCCTGGTTCCCAGTGTAGACTTGGTCGACCCGGCAGTCAAGGTCACATTTAAATTAACCTCGATGCCGATTCAAACCCATGATCATCGGGCCGGCAGGCAAGTTCCTAACCACTAAGCAAGAGCGGTTCCCTATTTATTTTATGAATTGCTATTATGGTAGTTTTTGTTCATCGCGAAGCAATGTTTGTCTTTCGCTTGACCTTCGCACTGACTATATTATTTCCTTTACTCCCAGTTATGTTATAAAGGGTATACAGTGCCGCCAGCCTATCAAAAACCAGACATTTCTATTTCTCTGATTACAAAATGAATCATATTGTTCCTTGCCAATACGTAAAATTAAACTCAGAAAAAGGATGAAAGAAGCCAAACCTGTCCGCTATGGCGTCAGCAGAATACCAGAAGAATATGCAATAGAAGTAAACAACCCGGTTCAAAGTATTGATGACAGTCCAAGAAAATATGAAACCAGATGAACTAACCACACATGCTCGAAATAACCTAATATCATCAGCCAAAGATATTGTACAACAAAAACGCACTAAAGGACATGCGGATTACACGTGACATGGTAGAACAGTGGTTCTTAACCGATGGATAATTCCCCCCAAGGGGAGGGGGGAAATTTTAGGGTTTCCAGGTGGGGAAGGGGGGGAGGGGGGGGGGGAACTACGATTATTTTAAGATCGCGTTAATATAAGAACTGATTACTTGATATTGTTTTTCCCTCCATACTTTACAGTTTTGTACTTCTCGCCCTTCTGAAATTCGTTTTATAACGTAAGTAGACTCGCGAATCACATTTTATTTAGACGTCTCGACTTGTTCTAGTATGTGTTTTTAAATTTAGCTTCCATCTTTACGTATACAGCGTAAAGGGGGGGGGGGAGGGGGGATTTATAGGGAGGAAATACGAAAGGGGTGGGTGAATGACGTTCTGAACACATGGTGAAAGGGTTCATGGGCCAAAAAGGGTTGAGAACCACTGTGCTAGAGTTTATAAGAAACAGTAGAAAAGGAAAGGGAATATCAAATGATAAGAAAAAGGTGGCCTTTAAAATCTTAGCAAGAGAAATAAGAAAGAAGGTAAGAAAAGATGAAATGCTATTACTACAAGACCATTGTGATGTGATGATAGAACACCAGAGGAATACGCGAGATCATGAAATGTCCAAAGAACTAACAGTAATGAACAGAAACATTAGAGCAAAGAGGCATTTTTATAAAGGGTACTAACAGAGGAAGCTTAACAGAGCATGCATATATTCTTAATAGACAGAACGATATACTGCAGCGGAAAATGTGCAAATAAGGACGAGAGAAACAGATACACAATAAAATGTCAATAGAGTAAGGGCCAACACAATCACTAGATGAAATTAAATGGGCAATAAAAAAATCTGAAAAATTAAAGTGACATTTCCGTGTTGTGGTACATCATAGCAGAGTTTATAAAAGCTGTCGGAGAGCAAAGTGTGAAAATATCACGAGCTATGTAAAAACAGATGGGAAACAGGAATGTGGCCAAAGGCATGATTGAGACAATGTATATTAAAATACCAAAAAACACAATAGGACGGCTTGAAATTATGTACCATTTATGGAACCATTGTATTGATTAATCACGAAAGAAAACTTTTACTTACAATAGTCATGATACGACTTTATAAGAAGTTATAAATGAACATAAACAAGCTGGTTCTAGACGAAACATGACACATTTATCAAAATACTGTAAACTAGAACAATTATGGACAAAAGCAGAATACATTATAGACCCATACTCTTGCTTTGTACACTTCTTCTTTCGTTCGCTTGAAATATGTCTATAACTGCAATGTTGTCTCTTGTATGAATTTAAACTGTCGTTTTTAGTTCACTCAGAGATTATCTTCCACTGTTGTCTCTCTAGGCAGAAGGTTAGCATGGGTTTGGCCTCTGCTCGCTTTCTACACACTTCCACATCATTATGAAACTGTTCCAATTCACTACTCCAGTAGGGTTTATAATGTTTACGGGCTCCTCTTGGTACTGTTTATTGTGCTGCCTGTAGTACGCATTTCTAAAACTCTTTAACTACTTTATTTATGTCTTTCTCAGTGTTCAGGTTTCCAACCAGTATGATGGTGTGATGCTTGCACATTTCCCAGTCTGCTTTCTTGCAGTTCCACCTCGAAAGGGTGCTGCTTTCACTTACAAGCTCATTTTCCACAGTCACTGCCACCAAGTTCTTTCCCGACAATTCGTGTAATGTTCCACTCCAGGTCTGGTGAATAAAAAGCCAGGTCAGGTGTAGTTGTAGTGTGTCATGATCTCGAGTAGAAAGTATGTGGGTCGGACGGCTTGTTAATCAAGATGAATCTATACTCATTCTGACAGTCTTCTAGTCTCTCTCCTCTCTGGTCCATGTGATCATAGCCCCAGCTCTGCGAGTGGCTGTTGAAGTCGCCACACACAATCATTGTTTATTTCTTTTAATGGTATTGTGTCCAGTGCCTGTGGGTGGTCACTTGGACAGAAGTAATTGATCAGATGAAAGTCTGTATTGCCAGTCTGAAGTTTAAGTGTCTGAAACTTAGTCTGAAGTTTAAGTGTCTGATACTTAGCCCCGTCCACGAAAACTTCAATTAGGGAAGCAGTGATGTTAATTTTGTTTTTTACAAGGGTCAGTATACCACCCTTTGGCTTGTCCTTTCGGTCAGATCGGTAACACTCCTAGCCTCTGATTTTGAAGGCAATATTTTCGTTGAGGTAAGTTTCTTGCAAGCAACTTACGCTTACTTTTTCTTGGTTCAAGATATTTTCTAGTTCTGTTTTTGTTGTTGCTGACTGCCTTCGCATTCCAGTGCATTATGTTTAGTTTATTATTATCATTATTTTTTTTCAGAATAGTTTGTGACTTGTCTTTGCTCTATTCTTTGACACAAATCTGCGAATTTATGAAAGTTTACCACTTTTTACGATGCTGTTAACTGGTGTTTAATTCAATATCTGACCACTATTTTGTAAACATTCATTTCACGAAATATCTATTCAGGAGGAAACTAACAAGTTCATTTGGTGCGATCATACTTTAACTATATTTTAAACATAATTTAAACAACCATTCAAGCAAAACCAGACGGTGTTCAGATTAATACGATTTGATTTGCAAGCCTTCTTAAAATTATTTTTTTTAAAATTAAAAAACAAAAACGATGAAATGACAAAAAATACACATGAAAAGGAAGTCGCTGAAGTGTAGTACATTTATGATCGCTTGCTGGACGAATATTTAAACAAAAATATTAACTGGGCTCTCAAGTTTACCAAGCCTAAAAATAGTTACCATGAAAATGTCTTGGGATGTAACGGAAGCATCCCTGATACTACCCAACTAACTCTCAGAGTTCCAATTTGTCTATACAAATATGTTTGCCCGTAAGACACGTACAATGATTCTTTTTGTGTGTGTTTGCACTTGAAAACAGATACATATAAATTATGTACACATGTGCATTATAGCACAAACTACGTTCATGAATATATGCATGCCTACATGCCTACCTAATTACCTAACTTGCTATCTATCTACCTACCTACCCATCTGCCTGCCTGACTATAGAGCTACCTACCTACTTACCTGCATACATACCACCTACCTACCTATCTATCTATATATCTGTCTGCCTGTCTTTTCATCACCTGCCTTTTTAGCTGCATCTACAGACCTAACTATCTACAAACATATGCAAATACGCACTCACGCATTCATACATACACGCACACACATGCGAGCGCGCACATACTTAATACATACATACATACATACGTACATACCTACCTACCTACCTACCTACCCACCCATCCACCCACCCACCCACCCACCCACACATACATATATACATACATACATACATACATACATACATGAGCACGTATGTACGTGCAGACAGGCAGACATACAGACAAACAGACATACAGGTATTTATATCTAATAACAGTACACAGAGAAACCATGTGACATCACTCTGTACCGATATCCATTGTTTGTCTCCGGTGCCACGCCAGGCAGCGGTCTATACCACAAAAGCGCATGCGTGAGTAGGAGCGTCTTGTCAACCAATCAATGGCGTTCTCCGGGATTGTACTCTTTTCCTTCTTCCGCTTCCCACTATAAATGTGGTCTCTGGGAAACTTTGGAACATTGACATTCTTTTCGAGTGGTAGTACCCCAGCAAGCATTGGCAAGACTCCCAGAGGGAACAGGAAAGAACAGCCGAGTCCAAAGAAACATACCAAGTTAGTAAACTTTTGTTAACTAGTTGTAACTATTAACGGATCTCAAGTTTTCCTATTCCGTGTTCAGAAATTCTTGTCTTTCATATGGATGTTGTGAGTGTGTGTGTGTGAGCGTGCGTGCGTGCGCGCGCGCGTGTGTGTGTGTCATTATTTACTTGTGAAATATTTTATGAGGATACTATGTTAATGTTACACCTTGTCATCAAAGAAATGTGCTGTTTTTAAAATATAAAACAATAACTACAACGAGACGGAAGATTATAAAGTTGTCTAAAAGGTTCTCGCCTCATACATTTTCCTTCTATTAGAACTATTAGAAGTGACATCTCCATTTAACGAATGTTCTAATTTAAAGTGGAAAAAAAAACAACAGAGAGCCAACTGCCTTAACTTAGGTAAAAACCGAAGTGCGGGATGTTTTTCTTTTGACGCCATTTCAGTGTAAAATTTGAAGTCATTTGTCAGTAACAGTTTGTGTTAAAAATACCAATCAATACATTTACGTAAATAAACAGAAATCTCGCAGAATAAAAGAGCACTATATACCAGAAAATAGTATTGTAACACTGATGATAAAAATAGCATTATTACATATGGAAACCACACAATAAAGCTGTACTTTCACTGGCCGTCTCAAGTGGTTCCCGATATATCTGCAGTCATTTGCATGTAATGTGCATATGAATATCGATGCTAAAGGCATTTTGGTCTGTTTATCTAAACACAACTTATACGTTTGCTCTTGTTTAAATAATAATTGCGATTTCTGGCGAACCCTTTTTGAGACTATTGGAACAGAACAAGTAATAAATTCATAGATATTGATAGGCACTGGTAGAAGTATAGGACAGAAGCAGTAATGAGAGGATGCACTAGACAATATATGCACTTAATTGATTAAGTGCCATGGTGTGAATAATCCTCTTAATCGACTTCCCGTATCTGCCACGGGGCTTATATACAGTAGTTTTCAATAAGCAGCTTCCTTTAATATAATATATAATACAACACGTCTGCTACCATATTAAAAACATTTACATCGTAACCATGACACGACCCTACTTTCTATTTTCCACCTTCCAGTTTTATTTAGTCCAAAGCAACGTTTTGTTTGGCACTGAATCTTTTAAAGTTATAGAGAGGCCACATCGGGATTCGAGAGTATATCCTCCAAATACGACATCATGTCCCTGGAGGAAGACATGTACTTCGACCCACGGCCGATTGGACACAGTATTAGTTAGTTAGTTAGTTAGTTAGTTAGTTAGTTAGTTAGTTAGTTAGTCGCGGTTCCAACTTCACGGCAACGGGTCGTCCCCATATTGCTCCGTTCCTGTGCCAGTGAATATCACAAAATGCTCCATACTGTCCCATGTGAACAATGGAATAGACAGGAGTGTCGGCAGTATTAGTACCAATCCATACATTCGAATGTGGCTCTAATACTACGTGGAATGTGGAAGCCGCAGTGGTACAGTGTTTAGGGCGCTTGTCTGCCCCCTGGGCGGTCATCTGTGTGAATATCCCTCGAAGTGAGGAATTTCTTTGTCTTCATTAACATGGGATTCCAGGTCGAACCAGCCTAAAATACGTACCATAAATTCCCCATGGAAGTAAAGGCGTCCAGCCAGTTCATGACCGCTTCACCTATATAGTACTAATTTGTGTAAAAATAAAATGTCAGAAACAGTTTCCTTGTTGTGATAGGGTTATCACATGCTGTAGGCCTGAATGCAAGGAAAAATAGCTGGCCAGTCATTTATTCACTTAGCGAGACGACGATCACCGGCCTCAAACCCTAGCCCGACCGTGCTCATGACATTATTTGAGCAGTTCCTTATCAACTACGTTAAAGCGCCCACCAGGAGTGCCAACTGCTTTAAAAATATCGGGTAGGCACTCTATACCCAATCCGCTTCATGGCCTTAAAAGGCTAATTTACTTTACATACATCTGAGTTGAGTTAAGAATCGACATCACTGCACTCAGGACTTCCCATACGTGCTCCGTCCCCTCGTTCAACAGTCAGCGAAGAGTCATACTACTAGTCGTTCCAACCGCTATCTGATTAACAGTTCTCTGGTCTTCCCTCTCAGTTTTGAGATTCTTTCAGAACCCCAGCTGACCCCCCCCCCCCCCCCCCCACAATCTCATTCTTTCCACATATGGGTTCTCAATCTGTTCCCCCCTTTTCTCCACCCTGTCCCACAAGCGCACGACCAACTCTCCCTTATCCATAGGTAAAATTCCACCAAGAGGTGCCTTCCCTGCTAGCCTATCAGCTTGTTCATTCCCCCGTACACCCGCATGGCCAGGGCAAACATACATCTAATACATCTACATATGTATGTATGTATATATCCATCCATCCATCATGTGCCATGCCGGTAAGCGTGGGCGGTCATGTTCTGCCATCTCACTCGATCAACAGAGTCGTGGATCAGTTCCGTGTTTCTGTCTCGACCATGCCACAAGGCCAAGCCATCCAGATACTTGTTTCTAGGTCTTCCCCTTGGTCTGTTCCCCTCGATCTTACCAGTTGTCACCAAGTTCTCCAAATCATTTCTTCTCATTTGTATGTATATATATATATATATATATATATATATATATATATATATATATATATATATATATATATATATATATATATATATAAGCCTTAAATGTATTAATTCCATTACTCAAAATTCACATGTGGCTTTCTTAGTAAAAGTTACAATTACTTTGAAGAATGACACTTGAAACAATGTTGTCACCAGTATATTTGTTTTGTCAACATATGTACGAACGAGCAAATGAATGAACGAACGAACTTTTTCTAACGGTTTAAGAACAGTGCACTCAAGCCAGCCTAACATTCTGCCCTCATTATCGCTCTCCTTATATACATTATTTTACTCATTCAACTATGTTTAGGGCAATCTTAAATAAAGACAAACACAACACTTTTATATGGTTTATAAACGCATAGACGATGTCCAGACGTCATTACTAGATGACTAATTTATACTAATTATTGTTATTATGACTGTAATAAGGCTAGCGAAAATATGCAACAGTATAAGTTGTAAGAATAATTAGTGAACTAGGTTGTTTATTTTTCTAAGAAGGTGTATATTGTGTACTAAGATGGTGTTCATACAACTTGTGAATGTATGTTTAGCAGTTGTGTTATCTTCCATTCCTCGTAAAAGACTGTTTCACAGCTATGCAGTTTAGTACGCTAATCGTATGTGCATGTGTGCATGTGTATATGTGAGTTTGTGTGTGTGTTTAATGTATATCATGGGTTTTAGAAGTCAGCGTTGTCTAAAAGTAAAGAGCCAACGATCTTAGCCGTCTAAGTAGGTTCATTTCCCACACCGATAAATTGCACTTAAATGACGACTTCTCGTCCAGAAAGCAATGGCAAACTATTGAACGTAAAATTGCTTATAAAATCAGCCAAGGGTTGATTGCAACGTCCGGCAAAAGACATGCAACATTTTATGTTGTAAAGCCTGGACTTAGGTATATGTAGTAGGTTCGGCATTGGCAATGTATTCATTTATACTTTAGCAGCGGCGAAAGGTAATTTGGAAGAATTTGGGATTTTATAAATTAATATGGCGCTATTGATGAATGATGTTTACTGAGTGGCAATAATTTACTTTTAAATGCTAACATGAAATGCTAAAGAAGACCGATATATTTTATGAAACATGTTACAAGTAAAAGCAGACACACAAATGGGTAGATCAGATGGATGGAAGAAGAAATGAATGATGCAGAGAATGAAACAGAAGAAACTTAGAACGTAAATCACCGACGTCCGAGCACACTCGTTAGAAACTGATGAATAATTAAGGCCCAAACTGTTGATCTTCATCCGCCAGGGATTAACGTAAATATTTACAAACACGCGTACATGTTGCTGATATGCTTTGTTGGCTCGGGTTAGCGAAGATAATAATTAACATGCGTTAATACTGGATGCTGCATTAGCTTGTAAAATTATTGTTAATACTAATGCACACACACACACACACACACACACACACACACACACAAACACACGCACGCACGCATACACACACACACACACACACACACACACACACACATGAATGAATGAATGCATTTGGACAGGTACATACATATTTAAGAATATGGAAGCATAAGTTAGTAACACAGTTGCTAGGTAATATCATACAGGCAAATACTGCTGCTGGGGTGGGAAGAGTTAGGCGTTCATGTATATCAGATGATGAATAGTTTCCTTTATATTCGTTATTGAGATGGGATGAATAGTTCCTTTTCTTATCGTTAATGAGATGGGATAAATGGCTTCTTTCCTATCGCTAGTCAGACATGATGAACAGTTCTCTTTCCTGTCGATAGTAAGATGGGATAAATAGTTCCTTTCCTTGTCGTTAGTGAGAATGGATCGATAGTTCCTTTCCTTGCCGTTTTTCCTTCCCATATGTATTCATTTGTCCAGTGACCTGTCCTGTGCAGAACGTAGCTCCCTGTCATGTTTTCCCAAATGTCTCTATCATGAACAAGATGCACTGCCTCTGTTACTGTCATCTTATTCCATCTACTTTGTCGTCTTCCCTTTCACCTCGCTTTGAACTCAAGCATGGAACTCATTGGACTTATTTGTGCGTGAGGACAATCTTTCCCTATTAGCCGCGATCCTTTCCATTAGGAAAACGCACTTCGATTTCTGAGTTACTTGTAGTTTAAACCCCCAGGTCAAGAACATTAAACGAAATCCCTTTCTCGATTGAGATTCAACAAATAAATAATCATCAAAGATTAGCCTAAAATTATTTAAAACAGACAAAAAAGGGAGGATTGATAACATGTGTAGTGTATGTATTCATAAACATCAAGCATATGTCGAAACTTCGTAAGTTTCAAGGATTAAATTAAAATTAAAATAACAGGTAAGTCCCTTACCCTGCAGAATTAACAATTACTGAAAATATGTTCAAACCGCGGCTTCACTAGACAAACTAATTTGAGTACTACTGGAATAACGATCTTTAACAAAGTAAAAGACGCCTACACAGACCAAATGGCACTCGGGGGTTGATGTGGTCGGCATCACGCAGAGCGCGTTAACTTTCCAAGCAATGCCATGGTACTCATTTTTAAACAGGGTCAACCTAGACCGATTAAATAACAATTCGAAGCTGCCTCTATGGGGATCGAACCCACTACCACTTGACGAGCGTCTAGCCACTATGCTAGCTCGGCTCCCGTCAATCCATCCATCCATCATGTGCCATGCCGATAAGCGTGGGCGGTCATGTTCTGCCATTTCACTCGATCACCAGAGTTGTGGATTAGCTCCGTGTTTTTGTTTCGACCATGCCACGTGGCCAAGCAATCCAGGTATTTACTTCTTGGTCTTCCACTTGGTCTGTTCCCTTTGATCTTGCCAGTTGTGACCAAGTTCTCCAATTCATTTCTTCTCATAACATGCCCAACAAATTTGACTGTCCACGTCTAATGACTCTAATCAGTTTACGATCTTTATTTGTTTCTTGTAGGACTTGTTCATTGGTTTTTCTGTCTGTCCATATCAGATATAAAATGGAGCGTCCTTGGAGACCATGGAAGTCTCCACCTCCCCTGTTCTGTGCTGATACCTAAGTCCAGTTAGGGCTATAAGAGCTCGCAGGGCATTCAGTTATGATCGCGACCACTCTTCGCTCTTGGGGCGCTTAAGATCAGAGGGAAGATCTAAACCAATAAGAAGAATCTTTACTCAACCACCATGGTGTACACCAGAGATCGAGAATTCATGGAGTGAAAAGAGGGTGACCATAAGGAATTGGCAGAGGGTGCGGAGAGCAACCAATACCGTTGACAGAATTGGAAGAGGCTGAAATGTATAAAAAGGTAAAGGTGCAGGATTTCAAACTCCAGGCAGAGGATTAAGTGGGAACAGTTTATCAATGAAGTCGGTGGGGATGTGGCATTGGGAAAATTCTGGAGGCTGCACCGGCAGATGAAGAGACAGGTGATGCCTGGTACACATGGCACCGTTTATGATGATAACATCCGTCCTATGACGACTGACAAGGACAAACGAGAGGCTTTACTTCCGCGATTTTTAAAACAGACGGATCAGCAAGATAGGACTATTAGAGATAACGTCAGAGAAGCCTTGTCACGGGTAATTTGGAAGGAGGACTGTGAGATTAAAGTGAAGGACATTAAACGGGTACTGAAGCGGGCTAAAGACACCGTGCCAGGTCCAGATGGGGTGAGATACTCCCATATGAGGAACATCAATGATGGGGACTTGGAGGAGATGGCTCTTTGTTTCAACCTAAGCATCAATACGGCGGAAATACCCCACGATTGGCTGCATAGCTACCTGGTCCCACTCCCAAAGCCAGGTAAGGACCACTCCAGACTTAATGGATACCGAATCATAACCCTGCAAAACACGTATAGCAAAGTCCTCGAAAAGATAGTAGCAAGCAGGCTCCAGCAACATTTGGAAAGTCGGAATCTGCTTCCCCAAGAACTCGGGAGCTACCGGCCTGGGAAGGACACCTGGGCCAATGCTGCAACTTTTGCATTTGATGTCTACGAGGGCTTCCAGGATAAACAAGAGACAGTGGCGGTAGCTCTTGACCTGGAGGATGCGTATAACAGGGTCAGGTATGATCGGTTAATACACACACTGTTGGACATGAAAGTCTGCCCTTGCCTTGTTAGGTGGGTTGCGGCAGTCCTTTATGAGCGTAAGGTTGCACTGTGCATGGGTACCTGGACTTCTGACCCCTGTATTATTATACCTGGGTTGCCGCAGGGATCTGCCATGTCCCCGGTGCTCTTTAATGTCTACACCAGCAAAATCGCAGCTATTGAGACACCAGGTGTGGGTAGAATCTTGACATTTGCAGATGATGTGCTGGTGTACAAACAGGGCAGAGACAGGACCAGTTTGGCGAAAGACTTACAGGTGGCAGTAAATAGGGTGGCGGAGTGTTGCAGGGACGCAGGGGCCATTTTAAACCCAGACAAGGCATCGGTTGTGTGGTACTCCCTGGATAACCGGATCGTCAAGGCAGACGTCCCAGGTATTATGTTGAATGGATGTCCTCTTAGTCGAGAGAGTAAACTGAAGTACTTGGGTATCACCTTTGACAGGTATTTGTCTTTTAAGGATCATGTGGAGGCTTTGGTTGTGAAGGCTGGTAGGGGACTTAATGCATTGAGGGCTAAACCGGGGTAAATCATAGGATGTTGTACAGGCTCTTTCAGCAGTTAATAATTTCTGTCATTGAATATGGTTTGGGGCTGCTGACAGTATCAAGAAGCCAGCTTGAAAGGTTGGAGCGCATACAGAATGCTGCCATGCGGTTAATCCTGGGGTGCACAAATGACACACCAATTATCTGCATGAGGCATATCCTGGCGCTACCTACAATAACTGATAGACATAGGGTCCTTCAGGCCAAATGGTACCTGAGAGTTGTCGCAGACAGGGATCACCCGCTGCATGCTGCAATGGATATGGTAAAGGGTCATAGACTAAGACTAGGCAGGTCCTGGATGGCACAGGCAGAACTTTCTATAAGTCAGGTGTGTGATCTAGAGACCATGAATCGTGAAAGAGAGTGGGTTGAAGTTCCGGATGACATGACGGACTGGCACAATGAAATAATAACACTGGAATGGGCAGCTGGCCGCACTGAGTTTGAAGTGCAACAGCTAATCCAGAGCAACACACATCAAGGTGACATAGTCATCTACACCGATGGGTCAGTGGTGAGAAACAGACTCGGCTGGGGCTTTATTGCAAAGACTAATGGGCGAGTCTTAAAGGAGAGCCTGGCATATGAGACTACGACCTCCAGCGTGAGAATGAAGGTGGAGGCAGTAACAGCGGCATTCCGGTGGCTAGAAAAGACTATTGCAACACACGTTGTGTTCATTACGGATTCAAAGAATATGCTTAGCAAGGTGGAGAAAGGAATGTTTCGTATGGAATGGCTCTCGTTGCTTCAGAGGTCACAGATTGTGAGAATTGTATGGATATTTTGCCCTGGCCATGCGGGTGTATGGGGGAATGAACAGGCTGATAGGCTAGCAGGGAATGCACCTCTTGGTAGTATCTTACCTATGGACAAGGGGGAGGTGGTCGTGCGCTTGTGGGACCAGGTAGAGAAGGCGGAGGAACAGATTGAGAACCCATATGTGGAAAGAATGAGATTGCGGAGGATCTGCGGGGTTCTGGAAGAATCTCAAAACTGAGAGGGAAGACCAGAAGAACTTTTAATCAGATAGCGGTGGGAACGATTAGTAGTATGACTCTTTGCTGGCTGTTGAACGAGAGGACTGAGCGCGTATGGGAAGTCCTGAGTGCAGTGATGTCGGTTCTTAACTCAACTCAACTCAACTCAACTCTGTCTGTCCATGGTATTCTTTGCAATTTTCTCAGAAACCACATTTCCAAAGCCATCAGATGTTTTTTTCAGCTTGTCTGCTCATTGTCCACGCTTCACATCCATATAAAAGTACAGGTTCTATGTAGCAATTCAGCACTCTTTTTCTCGTTTCAATTTATATCTTTTATTGGTCAGAATATTTTTCATCTTGGAAAAGGCTACCTTCGCAATGGCAATTCTTGTTCTAATTTCTTCAAGGCATCTCCGATCAGATGTTATAGCTGTTCCGAAATAGCTGTACCGTTTCAGTTGTTTAAGAATATGCACATCTACGTGTATATTAAATTGTCGTATTTCTTCCTGCCTAGTGACGACCATAATCTGTGTCTTCTTATAATTCAATTCTAACCCTAGTTGTTCACTGTGTGCATAGTCATTAATTTATTATTGGCTTTTACTTTCATCACCCCAGTTATCTTAAATGACTTCGAAATATATGTTTTAATGTAAAGAGTAAAGCATCCCTCTCTTTCCTACTATTAGTCAGTCAAATGATCCTCTCTTTTATATCAGAATCACTCTGAGTAAACATTATTACAAAGTTAGTTGTATATCCTTTACAGACGCAGCAGTCATGCCCAGCATTTTTTTGTTGGCTGTTGGTGATTCCTGTTCAAGTTTACGTTCAGTAGTTTGCCATTGCTTTCTGAACGACCGGTACCCATAACATTTCATAGAAAAACCAACGCAAGTTTGCTATTGCTTTCTGAACGACCGGTACCCATAACATTTCATAGAAAAACCAACGCAGCTCTGTTTCTAACGCGGTATATGGGAGTACGAACTGCGTCCGTAACGCTTTCGCCACGGAGCCGGAACATTATTACATTAACTAAATATTTATAACCACATGGCCACGATATACTTGTTTAGATTCATGGTCAACAAAGGATAAATACAACAAACAACTACAACATATAATGACAACTGGAATGATTTGTGGAGAGAAACATGGAGGAAGACAACGAGACAAAATTCATAGCAGTCTTGTGTCATAGCACTGGAGGGTGTCAGCACATTGCGTTGGAGATTGCAAGATGTGGAGAAGCATGCTCGCCCAGGTCAGTCGATGAAGCTCTTCATGATGATTATAAATAATAATGGAACTCTTGTAATATTTCAAACTGTCCCGTAAAATAACCTTCTAAATGTGTGAATATATAGTTTTAGCGTTAAGAAGGAACATTATTTAAACAAACGCTGTGTACATTTGTATGTCTTGCAAACAGATTTAGCAAACCTTATTTGAGCAGCTTTGGCTTTGCTTTGGGTAAACTTTCTGTGCTACAATTAAATTGAATTTACAGAGCTTGGCAAAGAACATGATTCTGTTAGCATCTAGACCCACGTCTGTCATTCCTTGTTTAATTGATTTAAAATGTCGAAACAAGATTACATCTTTACAATAATATCTCTCTTGGACATTCTTGTTTATATTAACATTCATGTGATTTGTTTTCGCCATTTTGCCTTTAACATTCATGTGATTTGTTTTCGCCATTTTGCCTTTGTAGCTCGATGTTGATAAGACCATCATGACCTTAGTCTACCGAAGACAAATATAATATTTCAAAATATTTTCCCGCAGTCAATTTGAATAATTAATACATTGTAACTATTATATTCCTGACTCTTCTGGGGATTGAATCTGGGCCACGGTTATTTCACACAAACTAGCAACTGTGGCTCAAGTGCGTTCAGACAATATATTATTTACTGCGCCCGTCTAGTCAGATTCTAGTTTATAAAGATTCTCATGGTGTTCAGTTGATAACTATGCACCTTCTATGATGTGGGAAGGGTATTATATTCTTACCGTTTTATAACGTCAATTGTATTTGCCTGTTCTAGTTCTTCCAATAATAGGAGCCATGAAAATAGCTATATACCCTGTCTCATGAGATACACAACAAATATCACACTTGGTGACTTTTTACAAATTATTTAAGTATCATTTTGCAAAATCACACATTGAGAAAGGGACAGTTCACCGTTAACATGATTCTGTTAGAATTTAATTCCAGTCTGTTATTTCTTGTTTCATCATCATCATGTGAAATATTAATAATTGTGGACGGTCATGTTTCGCCATCCCTCACTATCACCAGAGTCGTGTAACAGGTCCATGTTCTTATCTCGACCATGCCACGTGGCCAAGCCATCAATAAATTTACTTACCCGCTTTCAACTTGATTGTTTTTCCCCCTCAATCTTGTCAATTTTACATAAGTTCTCTAGTTTATTTCGTCTCGTAACGTGTCTATAAAATGTAGACTGTCTACGTCTAATTTCTCTCATCAGTTTACAGTTTTCATGTTTCTTTTGGACTTTCTCATTGGCTTTTCTGTCTACCCATGGTATGCTTTCCATTTTCCTTAGCAACCACATTTCCACTGCCATTAGATGTTTTTCAACTTGTCTGCTCATTGTCCACGTTTCACATCTATACAAAAGTGCAGGTTCTATATAACACTTCAACAGTCTTTTTCTCTTTGCAACTGACATCTTGTTATTAGTCAGTATGTTTTCTGTCTTGCAAAAGGCTAATTTCGCCAGAGCGAATCTTGTTCTAATCTGTTCAATGCTCTTCCCATCATGTATTATGACTGCTCAGAGATAGTTGTATTGATTAACTTGTTTAAGAATATTTCCATTTACCCGTATATTACATCGTGATATTTCTTTCTTCCAAATGACGACCATAATACGTGTCTTTGTTACAATTTAATTCTAACCCTAGGTGCTCATTGTGTACAACAGAGGCATCTAGTAAATGCTGCAGATCCTGTTCATTGTCTGCAGTCAATACTGTATCATCTGCATATCTATTGGTACTGATGTTACTTCCCGCAATGGTGTTTCCTTTCATATCTTCTACATTTCTAGAACTATTTTCACTGCATAAAGAAAAACAAGATCTGTTTAACTGGTGATAAGTTTCAAAACAGGATAGCGTCTTTACAATGTTATCTATTTTCAACAGTCTTTTTTATATTAACATTGGTTTAATTTGTTTTTCTCAATAATGCTGTTGTAGCTAGATTTCAATCTCTGCCATACACCGCAAGGTACTATATTGGCAGTAAATGACTGTTTTTTTTTTAAAACTCACGACCTTAACCTACGGAATACCAAGAAGTGGTTTGTAATTAAATTTCAGCAACATTGGCGGAAAGTAAAACGTATCCATAACAGTTTGGTACATTGTCTTCTTTACTCTATCTTACTATAGGCCGTAAGGGAACAATGATATATATATATATATATATATATATATATATATATATATATATATATATATATATATATATATATATATATATATATATATATATATATATATATATATATATATATATATATATATATATATCTTATGGGCCAAGATTTCGTATACTTTCAAATTTATTTAGAAAACGTTAATTTTAGATAATTGTTGAAAGTAGAAAGGAAGAATTTACTCGCATATCGGTTTATTAGGTATATTATGTAAAGTAGAAAGGAGCAGTTTACACGCCTTCATGTATACTGAGTATATACTGTAAAGTAGAAAGCAACAGTTTACACCATTCAGGTGTACTGGGTATATTGTGTAAAGTAGAAAGGAACAGTTTAAACGCATTCAGGTGTATTGGGTATATTCTGTAAAGTCGTAAAAGTCTTAAATGCCTTAAAATTCGAGAGGATCGACTTCATTGCCCCGGGTTTTGTCCCATATGGCTCAGTTTCTTTCAGTAGGGCGACTTGCCGGAAGCGACACCAAAGCACGAACTCCGTAGCTCCAGCGACGACCCCCAGGAGTGTCCGAGAAAAATGCACTCATGAACCGAAAGACATAGCCCGGAATCGAACCAACAACATTGGGAGCGCGAGGAAAACTGCTTAACCACTTCGCCACGGAGACTCATATTGGGTATGTTCTATAAAGTAGAAAGGAACCGTTTACAAACCTTCAGGTGTATTGGGTATATTCTGTCAAGAAGAAAGGAACAGTTTACAGGCATTCAGGTGTATTGGGTATATTCTGTCAAGTAGAAATTAACCGTTTACAAACCTTCAGGTGTATTGGGTATATTCTGTCAAGTAGAAAGGAACCGTTTACAAACCTTCAGGTGTATTGGGTATATTCTGTCAAGTAGAAAGGAACTGTTAAAAACCTTCGGGTGTATTGGGTATATTCTACTAGCCCGTAATATTTTGTGGACCAATCGGTAGTCCCGGGTGACAAGGTCACGTGTATGATGACTTTATTTCCCAAAACTCGTCCTAGTATCAATAGTAAGCTTGGTTCACCTGAGAGCCTATGTAAACATTTTTAAAATGCCTCCAAAGGGACTCGATCATTCAGCAATCTGATCGGTTGACTGGCACGCTGGCCACGGCACCCGGATGCTCCTAATTTTTATCCCCAGGCAAATCTACTTGTCTCTGACTGCATGATGGTATAACTGTCACCCAGCCAGCAGAGGTTAAGCACAGACACGGTAAAGACAATAATCAATAATCAGCCTGAGGGTCGAACGATAGAATAATAATAGACTTTAAACTATCCTTTCAGGAGTGATTGTTGTGCAATGGTAGGTCTAGACTTCCACTGATTGAGTCGTTTACTGGTTCAGTTTTTTATCAGTTGAAAAATCTCGTGTACTGACATTTTATAACTGGCGAATTACCACGAAGTTAATGATTTTTGTCTACGGTTAATAATTTAACATTGATTATTACTGCATGACTTTCATTTTGTGAAGCCGTCTGGTTCTTTTTCTTGTTCTTGTTCTGGTGCTTCTTCTCCCTTTGCTTTCTCATTCTTTTTTCTCTTCTTCTGCCCCCTTTGACTTCTCATTCTTCTGTCTCTTCTTCATCTTCCCTCGCCTCCTCATCTTCCTGCTTCTTCTTCTTCTTCTTCTTCTCCCTCTACTAGCCACTCCCCCTACTCGCCACTCCCCCCCCCCACTTACTCCTCCACATCCGCCATTTCCTTCTCCTCCACTACCTCCTTATTCTCCGCCTTTTCCTCCTACCATTCTTCTTCTTCTTACTTTTCTGTTTCGCCTCCTCATGCTTCACGCTTCCCCTTCTCATTCGCTTCCTTCTCCTCCTGCTCGTCTTATCCCTCTTCTTCCCCTTCTTCTCCTCATCCATCTCCCTTCTCTTCTCTCTCCATCTCTTCTCCTCGTTCTCTTTTTCTTTCCTCTTCTTGTGTTTTCCACGTGCATACTACATTATCAGGTAACATAATAAATTCATGTGATATTTTTACTTTAAAAAAATTTATTACGGGTCTCTCGCTCGGGAGGGGGAGGGGAGTTGGGGGACTCCCCTTGGTCAGATTTTTGTCCTAAACCTGTGACTGGCGTAGCAGTACACAACAATAAGCAATAATATACAGATTAGATGGAAACAGAGGAAGATGCCGACCAAGTAAGTGATGGACAGAGGGAATAGCAGAGTCCACGGGAATATAGATACATGAAGCCTATAAACGGACACTGTCCCACTGTTTATAATTCACTTCTACACCGCACATTTCAAGGGAGAAACATGATGAAACGAGATGAGATATTTCTTAATATTGTTACCACCAATATTAAACAGTTCACATATTACGACAAAACTGGAAGTGAAAAGTAAGTAAAGAAACACGTTTCGCGCCATGAGGCAAAGTGGGCATAGCGGTATATAGTAATTAAATAAAGTAACTAAAGGGTCTTTTTCACACCTTGAGGCACTGTACTCCCCAGAAAATTATCTCGTGCCCATTTTAACTTGGACACACCTGGAAGTCCAAATCATTAAAAATGTCCCCGCTCCAAAGATGACTCGGACACATGGACGATGGAGTTGCGAAGAATTCACGTGACTACAACTGATCACATGTGGAGAATGTTTGCCGCCGGTAGTCTGGGAGACATTTGATGATGACGAAAAGTTCAACTCTGTGTTGCAGTACATGTTATGTATTTTGTTTTCTTCGTTTCCATCCTGTTTCAGGATATTGCGGTCAGCACCAGCATCTTTCAGCTGTATGTTGATTCCTAGGCTAGATTACGCTCATCAGCACGCCACGACTTTCTGAGCGACTGGCTCCATACTCTCATAAGTCACTGGCGCGACTCGAACCACTTTTAATTCTCGTGCGCTTACGTCAACCACGAGAGTATTCGGGGTTAACGGAGAAAGCTGCTAACACCTCGGCCAGGGAGCCGGTTACATGTTATGTATACAAATGGGTTAAAGAGAAAGCTGATCTACTTCACTGCACCAGATTTCATACTATCTGGCTCGGTCTCTCGCCGCAGAGCAGATGAACGTTTGCCGAAAATCTCGGACAGAGTACGAACTCCTTAGCTCCGCCGACCTGGGTCTCTCCCCCCCCCCCCCCCCCCCCCAAAAAAAAAAAAAAAAGAAACACAAGATAATGTAACCTCAACCAAATTGTATCCACGTAGTGGAATGGAACTGTCGAAGCACACGACAGGGTATAGCAATCATTAGTAAAATAACGTGTGAGATTGAGTTACAGGAGTTGGTGAAACTACAGTTGACTAAATTTAGAGAGTGTGCTTGCAAGAAATGCATGTGACTGCAGCTGATCAGATGTGGAGAATGGATGACAGGAAATCCATGTTACGACAGCTGAAAAGAAGTGGCAAGTTTATGTCATTTGTGTACACATGGATTATCTCTCAAATTATAATATATGGAACTTCTAAGGAGAATTGCCATATGTATCTTATTATCAATGTCCGATAGCTGATGATTTAATGTCCGCCAGAAGAGGACAAATACCACGGACGAGACGTGTGGAAGTGCACTGAGTCGGAAATTACTGAATATAAATCATTTCTTGGTTAATGGCTGCCGTCCAAAAGATCAGCATCCAGACTGAATGACGGCTGTCCAAATGATCAGCATCCAGACGAGGGGTGCATTAATGGTGTCATAGACTTTGCTCTAATCTCTGCTGCTCATCCCACTTCAACAACATGTATTGTATTGGCCCCACAGGACAGTGTTCATCGCGGGTTATTATATTAATCACGATAAAATAAGATGCAAACTCTGCAGAGTCGGGTGTACTTTAGCACGCGATGGGCGTGACGCTAATCTCTTGCAAACAGTCCATCAACACGTTATCCGGAAGACAGAGAGGGCACTTTTTTCCAAGGATCTGGCGGTGGGAGATAATAGAACATGCACTCAGTGCCATGGAGGGTGCAATAAAAATGTGGCAAACATGTCACAGGTGACGGCCAAAATATGATGTAAAACATAAAGACAAAGAAAACAAAATGAGTCACCAACTACTTTAAGATCATGGCTAGGTATCCAAGTAGAGAATGCTGGAGAGGATTTTAATCCACACACTGCAATGTTGGGACCCTGCATAGTTTTACAACAGATCTCCAATAAAATAGCATGCATTCAGCTCCATAATTTATCGTCTGTTCGGAAACTATTTACTAAATAGAGGACGAATATAAAAGATAATTGCGTTATTTTATAAACTATTTAGCACATACAGACACAAGAGACAGAAATAACTCACAAGATAAAATGATGGATATAAGAAACAGTATTGTTGTCACAGATTTCACAGACTGTCTTTGATAATAAGTTATACAATAAATAAATACAATTAGGAACCATGCTCTGGGGTCTAATATGGTAAACATTCAGAACATGAGGCTACAAGATTAGGGAGGATTCAAAATGTGGTCATACTGTTAACATTAGGGTACGGTAAAGAAAACTGCCAGAAACTTGGCTGCACAGCTACCTGCAACAACTACCTAAACCTAGGTAAGAAGCTACGCAACTAAACAATGATCGATTTTATTACTCTGCCATGACGTAGTGGTTAGACGCTCGTTTAGCGGTTATTGGTTTAAATCCTAAACCATAAAAGGGTACCTGGAAATATTTTGTGAAAGAAAGGCTATGGGCGTGATACTGCTCATATCACCCATGGAGTGCCGATTGGTCAATAAAATATAGGTTTTACACCATACGCCGCATGCACCTTAAATAGTGTAAAAGATTCCATTACTTTACTTACTAAATCATAAATGGACAACGACTGAAAAGGATACTAGAAAGAAAAGTATTGCTTCAACTGCAACATGCAGACATCCTGCCAGATAGCTTAGGAAGTTATGAGTTAATGCAGATGAGCTGTTTTCATTTGCAATTTCTTATGGACTTCAATACAAATAAGAAATAGCGGCATTGTTCCTGAAGTATGCTTACAGCAGCATCGATTACTCCCACATTAATATTGCGTTCGGCAAACCATGCAACAAGCTGGCGTCTAGTATACTGGACAGAGAGACCTCAAGGAGTAGGATACCTCAACTGCTTACAGACAGAGGCGATAGGTATCAGAGCCAATGCGTTTATGTCCTTGTCTGCCACACGGCTCCCCACTGTCACCTGCACTGCTTACTATAGACACAGTAAAAGTAGCCACGTTTCAACAGCAAGGCGAATTATTACTTTCGCATCACATAACACACATTCACAAGTATAGGTTATCACTTATAGAGGGAGAAGAAAGAAGTAGACATTAGATGACAAATTATATAACAATACAAATGAAAGCTATGAATACCATCCCGGTATTCGAACATGTCTCATCGAAACGACGACAGCGCCTGACAATAGGTGTAAGTCGTGTAATTCGACGCAAGACCAACACTACAAAGGTGTCAACATTAGCTAGGTATACAACCCATATTAGTTATCTGATATATGCTTGTTGAATATAACATTCTGCGACAAACGGGGCAATTTCAGCTGTTAGATATGAATTCTATACTTATTCCACGGGCTAAAGTGAAATACAGAATTGACTAATGATGACTGTTTTGTGGGCCATGCGACGAAGATAAATGGTTCCTTTAGCGATACACTTTCGCTAGTTGGAGATGACAGGTCCGAATCCCAGTGTGGTATTCATAACTTTTAATTTCTAAAGAAGGTAACACAAGAGGAGAAAGCCACCATACAGCTTCACCACGACATAGTATTGGCAGCCGCCCGACACAGCGTGATGAAACGATGGGTCATTAAACGAGTCAAGACCCATCTCACCAACGACCAGATCAGGGAGATGCTGACGAGACAGAACAAGAAATTCAAGACCACCAGTGCCGAGAGGATCATCGGAAATAACAACATCCCCTCCACAGTCGTCATAGTAACATCGGAGGACCGAGTGATCCCTCAATACATCAGATGGGACAAGAGAGACCAAGTTCCAGAGCACTACATACCGAGAGTAATGCAGTGCTCTAAGTGTCAGAAGTTTTGGCACACCCGTGCCACCTGCAAGAGTGAGATACTGCTCTGGGCCTCATCCATACAGCCAGTGCCAGCATGCAAAGATTGACAAGGACTTCAGGAGGCGTAACTATAACAGAAAATGCGCCAACTGCTTCGGCAACCACGACGCCAGGTACCTCGGCTGCTCCTGCCACCAAGACAGCAAAGAAGCCATGACAATCGCCATCAAGTCTAACCTACCATATAAGGAAGCCAGGAGGCAGAACGAGGCGACCAAAGGACTCACCAAAAATGACACAGCGCAACTGGAAGGCCAACTGAAGGACCTGAGAACACAGTTCAAAACCATGGAGGAAGGAAAAGTAAAGACGCAAGAAACACAGATAAAGCCGCTCAGCGTATCCTGGACGAAACGAAGCAAGTCCAGCAGAAGATTGAGCAGGATGTCACTCTAATGGCTGCTATACAGGCTGAGACAGATGAAAGGCTATCGATCAGGGAGGAGGAAAAACACAAGAAACAAGAAAAACAGATAACGGCCGTTCAGCGCATCCTCGACAAACTGAAGCAAGTGCAGCAGAAGATAGAATAGGATGTCGATCGAATGGCTGCCATAAAGGCTGAGACGGATGAACAGTTATCTAACGTACAAGATGTGAAACGAAACACAGAAATCAGTCTTGATAAGATACTTGAACTGCTCAACATCAAGACAGCCACACCCGAACCAGAAGATACAAGGGCACAAACAGAAGAAGAAGCAACAGAGGAAGAACGATATCGCTCACCACCAAGATCCGAGAACGCCGAGAAGATTCGAAGGCAACTCACGACGGGGAAATAGGAGGAACACCAGGAGAGACGACAACTATTAAAACTCCCTAAAGGAAACAGCACCGTATGACGGGGTGGGTACCCAATTACTCCAGGCCTCAACAAGTGCGCGACTCTGTCCAGACATGAAATACCTTATCAAGAAAGTAACGAAAGAAATCAACCCATCAGAAGCCGGGAAGCTGACAACAAGCAGCCCAAAGTACGAAAGACAAACTTCAAGCTACACCATAAACACCCCTACATAGCTAAGTCGAAAATTCGAAGGCTGAAAGGGGGTACTTGTACCAGAAATTGGAATTGGAATTGGAAATTGGAAAAATGTTGCTAAGTGTTCTCTAATCTCTACCTTCTACGTCTGTTAGCGCGTATCAATACTTCCGAATGTGTTAATGCGCTTCTCGTTGGCCTCAAGGGTTCCCTGACAATTGATTTGGCATTCCAAGATGATCTTCCTATTTATAAAACTAGTTCCAGCAGAATGGCAACGTGTAGAGCCATTACTGATGATTTCTCAGTTGTGTCATTTTACACGTGTTGTAAAATGTATAACCTTCTCTATAACCTTGTGATTTGATGTTCCAAGAATAACTCCGTAGTTAAAGCTGCCTTCCTGACATTATTCTAAAAGGGCAGACCAAAGATGCGAACGAGAGGCTCAAATACCTGTTGATTATTTTCAATGACATCTGTTTGTTCAAATACCAGTACGCACAATGCACGCCTGGATTTGCGACATGTAAAGCGTCCTGACTAAAATATCTCCACAGGGAACAGAGAGTACTGGTCACTGTCTACAGTCAGTTGGTACTGGCTGTAGTTGGCTGTGGGTTCGGTATAAATATATTATAGGATTCTAAGTGCCAGCGACTGGAGTGAGTTCACAATGAAGAAATGAGAATCATCATAGGATGCACAAGGGATAAACCCATAACAATAATGAGGCATATACTCAGCAGAGCGTCGCTACCACTATGGAACGCTTAAAAGCCTACCGATATCTAGTCATTTCTCAGACACATATAAATCATCTATCACGTCTGCTATGTTGTCTTCCATTTCTTCTCGATTTTAACCCAACCCTAGTCCGGACTGGACTAACTTTCGCGTATGGATCATCTTTCCATATTAGCCATGTTCCTCGCAATCAGGCAAACCCAATCCGACTTCTGAGTTACTTGTAGATGACGTCCCCATGTCCACCTGACTGGAGTAGGCACCCTCATGCCCAGAATGTCTGCAATGTTCGGTGTCAATCTTCCTCCTCGTCGCCCCCTACCTCTTCTTTGAGGATTTTTTTCATCAGCGTTATTTCCAAGCCATTGCAACATTTAATATGGCCAAAGTATTGTAGTTTCTGAGACATGATGCTGATTACCAACTAGGTTTCTTCAATGCCCAAGTCGTGTAGAATGACATTATTTTTCTTCTTCTTCCTGGTCGAAAATATTTCAAGATCTGTTCTGTAATACATGAGCACAAAAGCCCCAATTTCCTTCTTTAGTGATGGTCTATAACTCATATCCATGTGTTACCACAGGAAATTAGCATCTCTTCAAAAGTGTTATATTTACGTGTTTGCTGGTGTCATGCACCAGGCTCT
>OY992876.1:182964610-183044610 GCA_963921405.1 Cepaea hortensis
TATCCCGCAAGTCACGAGCGGGGGTCCGAACCGCTTCAGCTCTCGCTCCGCTACGAGACTCTGCGTGAAAAACGGGATTAAAGGGGAAAGTGTTGTAACACCACAGCCAGAGAGACCGGCACTGAGAACTTGGATCTTCAAAATTGATGGTCCTTTATTATTATTCATAATATCATACTGTTCCTCTCTTGTATCGAAATAAAAATCTTTCACATACCCTGATTATGAATTTACTCGTAAAGTCTCATCTTTTCTGACATGAGTTTGCTATCTTTGGTTTTTAAAGGAACCCGCTTATACATGTTCATTGTTTTTATTAATGTCGCGTATTCTTTTGTACATTAATGTGCTATTCCGAATGTTGTGTTGATTTTCAATTCCCCTGCATGTTCCTCACTTTCAGAGACCCATTACTAGAAAGAAATAAGTTGCACATATCGTTGGGTTTGCTTTTTGCCAGTCTAACTCTCTGCTGGGTGCACATTTAGAACTGTTTCCGCCAACATTGCTTCAATTAGGATGCAACTGGTTATATGGACCTACCAAACGTTTTCGAGGTCTTTTAAAAAAAAGATAAATAGCACCCACGTCATTCCTGCTGTAAAAGTTATGTTTAAAATAAGAACAGGAATGGGGCTTGGATATTGTTTGTCACTGCTATTGTTATTGACTATCAAACCGATCATACTATAATATTAAGTACCACCAGGTATGGAATTCAGTGGACACCCCAGACGAAGAAGCTTGATGATCTAGACGTTTTTTGTAACATTTCGCCTGCTGTCTCACACAAGAAACAGTATGCAAGATAAACTAAACACACAGGATGGGAGGTCACAGCAACTCATTTATATGAGAAAAAGTGATAGAACCACAATGAGAATAAGCCACAGTAATAATAACACCACCATTGTCGAAGAAACCTGACTTAAAGACACGCATTCAGATATCTATACTTCTATACATGTAGCAATGTAGACACAGATGGAGGCACAGATAAAGATATTAAAACTAGTCATCGAAAGGCCAGAGCATCTTTTATAGCACGTGGGAATTTATTAAAGTCGACAATAAAGGTCGCGTCACTTGAATTGCTTGCAGTGCCAATACAACACCAATTACATTTAATACACAAATAGCTCCGTGAGTTGCACAATTTTATCACGCGGGTGCAGATGAGTCGGAGATGCAGATGTTGATTCTTCAGAATGTCAATGACCAGATGATAATCTTTGGACAGTCTTTACAAAAACATGTTTACATTTAAAAGCAGAAGTATAATAATGATAAAATCCTGAACTTAGTATTGTTTAATACTTGCATTGTTTGTTTGTTGTGTGTATTGCTATGTAGGTATTTATGTATGAGTGGGTACGCAGTTTGACATCAGGGCCTGGAGGAACTTAGCTATGAGTAATGGTTGTAAGCATGCGAGATAGAAGGCTGTGGACATACATGATCACAAACGACACACGGCATGGACTATGAGAAAAAGCCGCCTGGGAGAAGATGTTGACGCCTGAAATACTATTGATAGCCTTGAATGTTGGACGTGTCTTTCATTGACAAAATGCCTAGTGTATATATTTGTTATACTCAAGTGTATGCACCTGCGAAAGCGTGAAATAGGATTGCCATAACTGTGAATGGAACCCACTCTCATCTAACTTGCCATCTTCTCCTCATCATCCCTGGCCGGCTGGGATAGGCAATCATGCCCCTCCACAAATTACGATCGCTGGCGGCATGGATCAATTCGTCTGTTGACTCCCTTCCGTGCCATGACACAAGACTCTCAAGCATTTTCTCACGCTGTCTTCCTCTATCTTTCGTTCCAAAATTATTTCCTGTTGTCACAACATGATCCAGTCCTTGTCTTCTAATAACTTGACCAAGATATGATGACTTCTTACTGATATGTGTGATAAGTTGCCTTTTTTTTTGCTTGTGTTCGCTGGCTGTGATCTCCAGCGAGAAGTCCTGTATGTCGGATGAAGTTACCCTGTTGTCCAACATCAATCTGATGTCATACATGACCTGATATTTGCGTGAGTATCCGTTGTCCCATGTCTGACTTATCGGTGTGCAGACTGGTGGTTCCTCGCCGTGCAGGCAGACACTCACCGACGTCGGAGGAATCAACAATCCTGCTGACTTTAGCCAGGACCCCGAAGTGACCAGTTGCCCAGGACGCTCGGCGAGGACGCATCAATAGGTCTTGGCCAGTATAGAACCCCGCCCTGGTGCCTTGGAAACACCTTTGCCTCCCAGTTGCCTTTGCGACTTAGCTTCTCTAAGAATGTCCAGATTATGTTACTCTACTAACACACAAGATAATTGTCAATTTCCCACACATTGAGGAGTGTTGCATGTGAGGTGGTAGCCCCATATGTTTACATACCACTCGGCAAGCTATGATTGATGTGGACAATGTCACGCCGGCTATCTTAACGTGGCGGAACATGTCCTAATATCTATTTTAGGCTGGCTCAACCAGGAAACTCGGGTTAATTTAAGAAATAAATATCACTCGTCGATTGGGACTCGAATACATGACCACCATGCAGGCACGCACGATGCTAGCCATTGGGTTTTCTAGCTTCCACGAGTAGTAAAGTTAGATGACTGTGGTATGAAAAAAATTTGAAATGGGAAATCGATGACCCCAATTATTAGTTGCCCACTATTATAGGAAAACCAGGAATTGACTCGTAATTATCTCTAGTGATAAAATATTTGCATATCCTTTACATGACATCGCTGTCAGCATCAGCATCTTTCAGCTGTATGTTGATTTCTTGGCAAGATTACGCTCAGTAGTTTGCCATTGCTTTCTGAGCGGCCGGCTCATTATTCCGCAAGTCACGAGCGCGGATCGAACCACTTCCAATTTTCGCCTGGCTGCGAGACCCTGCGTGGATAAACGGGATTATGGAGAAAGTGGTGTAACGCCTCAGCCAGAGAGACCGACAGTGATAAAATAGGTTTTCTAATAGAAGGCCAAGACAGCACGGGGAAGTCAATGCTTTAGAGCAGGGGTTGCCAACCTTTTCAGCAGGCGGGCCAAATTTCAGAAATAATATTTCCTGCGGGCCAGGCACCTAATTTGTGTGTGTGTTAAATTAAAGTAAACAAGCAAGCGTGCTACAGCTTCGACCACATCGTCGTTTCCCACTCCGCGGGTCACAACATGACTACCGGCGGGCCGCATGCGGCCCGCGGGCCTCGTGTTGGCCACCCCTGCTTTAGAGAGAACATAAAGATCATCACTCTGATAAGAGTGCAAGCGAGTTGTATTCCCGCCACCAGATCTCTCTTTGTATCTTGTTGTCAAATGAAGTAACCCTATCACATTGATATTAAACACAGGAATTCACATATGACACCAATCAAATTACAGAACACCGTAGGAGACGTTTACAATAGTGTAATAGAAGAAAAGGGGCTGGGGGTATGCACCATGGGCATAACAATTTACATAAATATTAAACACTTTATATCTTTATGCCTAATTACCTAACAAATATTACTATCCAATTGTCCAATCGTTGATAAAAAAATGTTTCAAGAACACCAGACACAATTAATTAAGGATTATTGTTAGTGTGTCTCTGGGTAAGTAAAGCACGGATAGTACAGCTCCTTAAATGGGTAGATATGATACTACTTGATCTTGACACTGGGGACACTTGGGAGTCTGCGTGTCGAAGTGGTCAAGCCGTCTGACTCGGGCTCCGAAGGTTGTGGGTTCGATTCCAAGACGCGTATTTCGGTTCAGGAGTGCAGTTTTTCGGAGACTCATTGGGGTCGTCGCTGAAGCTACGGAGTTCGTGCTTTGTGCGACGCTTTCCGCGCTGCGGAAAGAGTCTGAGCAATGTGAGATAAAACCCGGTGCAATGAAGTCGACACAGCCAACATTTAAGCGACTTTTGCATCTTGACACTGGGGATTCCCGTTTGCTACACTAGGGTGCAGGTTTCCTTGTAGAAGGATCTCTGTAGATATCAATGGAGACTAATTGTATTTGTGTAAAGGTTTTTGGCCTCGGGGTGGAATTGAGTAATGCGTTTACATGGGTGGTTCATGCCCACATATTTTCATTCTCGTGTGGCAAGGGGCCGTCCTGAGTGGCAAACATTATGGAACGTCCTCTGCTCTCAGGGCAACTCACTGAGGATTGCACTACTCAGGCTAGAGATGTTCCCAATCCCAGAAGTACCACATGAATCAACAAACCACCACCCATCATCATCTGCATTAACAGATGTCACACACAAAAAAAAAAAAAAGAAATTATCTACTACTCTTAACACTTCATTCTTCTCTAATGCCCAAATTATAATCCGTTGAAACAAACTGGCTACGCCTACGAAGTGTCTGCTATTCCAGTCAAAGGTCATCTGGCTAAACCCAACAGCCTTGCGCGAATTACACTGGCGTACTGTGTTATTCGTAACAGAATCGACAGGCGTTTATATTTTCTGGCATTAATACCTAGGTTTGTAAAATTTAATTCTCCAGTGTGCTAGTTAGAAAATTGACTCTTGGGTAGGGTTGCTAGATACATGGGCACCACAAGGATTACATAATAAGACAAAAATGAGGACAAAGGAGAACATAATAAGATAAAAGGAGGAAAGAGGAGGACATATTGAATGTTTCATTTAAATCGTTCCAGATTAAACCCACAATCAGTACAAGTTTATTACAATAGCTGCCAAAACAGAGAAAGCATTTCTACATTCTCTTCTGTTAATGCCTCCAAAATTCACATTGGTATTGTCACCAAAAAAGCAACACATTTGGAGGGAACTGAGCACGTATGGGAATGTCCTGAGTGCAGTGATGTCGGTTCTTGACTCAACTCAACTCAACAAATCATGGTTTTGGAGTGTTCTCAAAATATGCTGTGAGATTGTTTCTGAGGTTTCATTTGGTGTGTTTGGATTCCACCTGCTTTCCAGTCAAAGTACTGAACAACGATCGGAAATATTTTCTGCGAACCGTGATTGCTACCATCTGTCGAAAGACCGAAACATGAAATACCACTTAAAGATTTATCCAATTCATCAACAGTGTGGGGGACGATAACCGGGTTTATTATTGCTTCAGTCTTTGTTTTTAGCAATTTCTGAATCTTCAAATAATGTGTGCATCAAACCAGCTGTGGGGGTCATCGAGTTGTAAGACTGATGATGACAAGCTGTATGAAATGCCAAAGTTACTTCAGCCGCATGCACTTTTAGCAACACATTTGAGAACTTAGGCTGAAAAAAAAGACGTCAGTGTGCTAAATGACGCGGAGACTTTGATTAGGTTTCTATGTCTCTCACTGTCAACATGGCGCTCCGAGTCAGGGGTTCCTTTGTGGCAACGGACAAGTAACTATCGCAAATCGTACACTTTGCCTTATTCTCGTTGCGTCCTTCAACGAAGCATGGAACCTTATTTTTCATAGTGTTTTAGAATTTGCATTTTATCTTTGTAGAAGCCATTTTCATAAACATAGACGGCAAAAATTACAAATTAAAAAAAAAAAAAAAATTTAAGAGGCGTCTCTGCCACCAGAACAGTAAATAACATTAACATTTTGACCATAAAGACTACAGCATCGTTAGTGTTGCTGAATAGAGCAACAGTTAGATTCAAATTATACAAATAATTGATGTTTCACAATTGGTATAAATATGAAAATAAAATAAATATTATTAAGAAATGGGTTTTAATATAGAATGTAAACACGGGGTAGAGTGTAGATACATTGTAAGGTGTAATAACAATACATAAAAAATGATAACATAAAATATTTAAAAAGCCCGACATTTTGAAGGTTTTTAGCTTTGCCTGCCGGACGGAGGACATGAGGCTAAAAAGGAGGACATGTCCTCTCTTTGCCAGACATCTGGGAACCCTACTCTTAGGTGATGCCAAATTTGCAAAATGTCCCAATGACAAACATGGAAGAGGAAAACAGCGGTTTATATAGAATCCTAATATAAACAGGTAAACTGGAAGAAGGTATGTCAAATTTTACTGTCATAAGGATATGAAACCGTCGCTAGAGGCCATTGTAACACATATATTTGGTCAGATTGGACCTGATTTGTTCAGCATTAGTTTGAATTATGTCTGGTTTCTTTAACACCCGCTTATTTCACGCTTTTGTCTGTCTCTATGCCTTCATTTCCATTAATGTAGATTAGCCTGGCAACTTGTATTCATCTTGAGATAGTAGATCATGTTACAAATCTGCCAAATGGTGTTTTCGATATATCAATAATCAGCAAATCTCGTTGTCCAGGTGGAACCAATTGAACAGAATTCGAAATCACTGTGCCAACAGCATTGACAACTAAAAGCCGGCAGACATGTCCATGATGTCAGTATTTATTTCCTGCTAACAGCTTGTGACAAATATGAATAATAATACTTATAATACTAATAATCATCAGAATATCGTTCCTGTACAGCCAGGAGGGTCGGTATCTTAGCGATAAATATAATCACACAGCTGAAAATAACTATTCAAATCCTAAGACAATGTCTCACCCCCTAGCGTCAGTTCTACTACCTCCTATCGATTGACCGTTCTGTCACCTTGGCCATTCTCGCAGAGTCTTAATTTACAGATTCATGGCCAGCTGTTGGTCCTGACTAAGAGGAATAATGCTTTAACGATCTAGCTCTTCTACCAAGTAGTTCCTAGCTATCACTGCCATGTCCTGAAGGATTGTTGACAATCTTTTCTCCTTTAATAGATTCATGCCGCCTTCCGTGCCGCCAGCCCAAGCTCTATCTGTTGTTGCTAAACTAACACGTTGTGTCGTTTCTACCTTCTCACGTCACGTAGCGACTTTTCTATCTGTTGGTTCGAGATTACTTCTCAGATTCTTTGTGACTTATTCATTACGTCATTCATTCTGACTCGCTACATGGCAATATCTAGGATCAGAGGTAAATAGCAAATTATCCCTATATCAGGAAATCAACATCAGTATTGGTAAGGCAGCAACAACAATGAACAGGCAAAGAAAAAGAGTCTGGGAGAACAGGATACTTACTGCCAAAACAAAAGTCCTTGTCTATCAAGCCTGTGTCCTTAGTACTATTCTTTATAGCAGTGAAGCCTGGACAACTTAATCACACCAAGAGAAACGTTTAAACAGTTTTCATATGCGGTGTCTGCGAAAAATACTTGGTATTAAGTGGCAAGACAAAATCACTAATACTGAAATATTGGAAATATCAGGTTGTGTAACGGTATATTCCATGCTCAGTCTTCGTAGACTTAGATGGACAGGACACGTTAGGAGGATGGATGATGATAGAATGCCAAAGGGCAACTTTGTGATGAATTACAGATGGGCAAGAGATCTCAGGGTCGACCTCTACTACGATACAAAGATGTGTGTAAACGGAACGTGATTAATACAGGCATTGATAATGCACATTGAGAGCAAGTAGCCGCTGAACGTGTTGCACGGAGGGCACATATCAGAAATGGAATAAAGACAATGGAGAAAATTATTGCAGGTAAGTCACGCACCAAGCGTGTGAGACGTAAGATGGTGCATGGTGGTGAAAATGACCATGTGTTCATATGCATCCACTGTAGTCGAACATTTACAGCCCAAATTGGCCTTATCACGTACATTCGCCACCGCCATTGGTTGTAGATATTAAGCCTTTTTGAAGCATAATGTAGCAAACTATCGTCTGTCAAGACGGCAAGGTGCCAATGAATGTATTCATCTTGTTTTTACTCCTTCTCTGTTGTTTTCTGTAATGTAATGTTTAATTTATTGTAATGGCTAACACAAACTTTAAACTTTATATTTTTAAGTTTTATCTCCTTATAAAAAGGGCTACACAGATACTGATTTTATCTTTCAACATAAACACATTTAAACTGGTACGGAAAATTGTATTATCTTTAATTCATTAACTATTAATAAAACTCAGTTAAGGAGTGCTTTACGGTTCCCCTGTATTACATCAGCTCACGCAGACCATTACAGATTGTAAATATACGTCAGCGTTGAAGCTAATAAATTGTCGAATGTTAACATTCCTCGCTGACGGTGTGTTTCTAATGCCTGGCTATCAGTTACCGTGGGCTTCTTCCTTGAGTGAGAACAATAGATCGAACCATCCTTCGCCGAACGTTTATTTCCCTAAGGCACAATATAATGTTGCCAGATTCAACAAAAGTTTTGAACGGAGTTTTGAATATTTTCCCTAAGTAAACGTTTGGTGGCAGGACGTATGGTTTCTGACAACACTAATAACTGATAACCGGAAAGACATGTATATCTCTAAATATAGAACAACTTTCTGAAAGTACATTCGCATCACACACACACACACGCGCGCGCGCTCACACACACACACACACACACACACACACACACACACATATATATATATATATATATATATCCATCCATCATGTGCCATGCCGATAAGCGTGGGCGGTCATGTACTGCCATGTCACTCGATCACCTGAGTCTTGGATCAGCTCTGTATATATATATATATATATATATATATATATATATATATATATATATATATATATATATATATATATATATATATATATATATATATAAATATATATCCTTGGAAAGGTATTCCATCTATTGAACTGATGTAGGAGTTTTATCACGGCCGACACCCATGATACCATCTCTACTGAGCTCTACTTCCCTTTTCCAAGCTCAGGTGCTAAGTCGGTAGTGGAACTTTACATCTGCGAACAGGAATATTAGCACACCCATGTTTTGGTTTATTGTAGCTCCTACGGACTGACTGAGATTATTCCTAGGTTGGAATTATTTCCTCAGTGGGGTTTGCTATTCTATATCCAACAGACTCATACCTAACACCCAGTGAAAATACGCGTGTACAAATTTACAACGCTGCGTATAAACACGCGGTGCACTCACTTAAACTGACTTCTGGAAATTGCTGCAATTATGGAAGACATTGGGGCAACCGACATTTTTCTTGTCTATAGTAAAATAATGTGGAGATTACAAATCATCATCATTGTCACAAACGTCACACGTCATCGAAATGAATAAAATAACTTTACATGATATACATGATATTATATTAGAATAAACGATCGCTGAGAGTATCTACGCACATACAGTGGCGTGCAGAGGTTCTTTGATGCCCGGGGCCAACCCCGTGATTGGATGCCCCTAAATTGTTCTTTACCTCATTCATTCCTTCTCACCTCCGACTGCACTGTGCTGCCCCCTCTGCCTAACTGGCTTTATGCCCGGGGCCGTCGCACCCCCGCACCCCCCTCTGCACGCCACTGCGCACATATATTTATCTTTAGGGTGCTTCAAAGACCAGAATTCATGGCTTACATCATTCAGCAAGAGTGAAGTCTTTAAGAATTAAACATGACTGTAAGGACTGTGGAAAAAAAAAAGGCTGGACAAAACACTCATTGCAGAAAATCTTCCTCCTGGAACGTAAAACATTCTTTGCCCACATTGTCAAAGGACATTTTGCGCCAACCTAGGCCTTACTAGCCATGTAAGAACTTACGGCGCCAAACTTTCAGATACAAATATGTGTGTAAAGTGCTAGGCCTTGTCAGTCTTTGTGACGACATATCCAGAATCGTGTGTGTACGTACGTATGCGCAAGATAAAGCTTTTATACCATTGATTTAATCTCCAAATGTTTCTTTTTGACGTTAAAGAGCATTAACGCCCCTTCTCTCACTCCCAACATGTGTTGGGCACCTGGCTGTCAACTGCTAGTTTATTACAGTGACAAAACATGTATTGGGCTCTGACAATGCCCGCCTTCTCAACTCAGATGTCACCTTTCCGGGCCTCTATTGTAACCGTGATCAATTGTTATTGACGTTTCTTAGTCATAAATCCCCGAGGACGTCGCAACGGACAGTTTCCAGCTTCTGTCAATGTCATGTCAAGTCACTGGAAGAACGAGGACCTGTTGCATCGGTTATCTTCAGTTCCGTTTCCAAATTGTCTCTATGATGCCGGCATGTCGTTCCGACCAGCGAGATCGTTAACTGCTCTTGACAATTTTTGACGTTTTCAGCACATCTGCTTTTAGATATTGTGCGTGTTTTACAACTAGATATAGTACCGCGAAATGATCAATGGCTAGAACAGTGGTTCTCAAATTTTTTTGGCCCTTGCCTCCCTTTACCATATGTTCAGAACGTCACCCCCCTCCCCTTTCGAATTTCCTCCCTATAAATTCCCCCCTCCCCACCCTAACACAGTATACATAAAATTGGAAGCTAAAATTAATAACACATGCTAAAGGAAGTCTAGACATCTACGTAAAACGTGATTTGCAGGTCTACTTACGTTGTAAAACGAATTTCATTAGGGTGAGAAGTACAGAACCGTAAAATTTAGAGGGGAAAACAATATCAAGTAACTGGTTCGTGTATTAAAACGATCTTGAAATAATCTTAATTCCCTCCTGGAAACCCTAAAATTCCCCCCTGGGGGCGGGGGCGGGGGGAATTCCCCACCGGCTGAGAACCATTGGGCTAGAAGAATATGGAAAGGACCAGATCACCAGATCATCAGTTCCTTTCCCAAATTGTTTCTGTGATACTGGAATGTCGTTCCAATAAGCGAGATCTTTAACTGCTCTTGATAATCGATATAACAAGCTACGATGTTTGGTTAACTTCTGTTGTAAAGTCTATAATCATCTCCATATTAGAATGACATTGTTTCTAACATGGTTAACAGATCAAACATGATAAATACGCTAAGTTTTAACAACTATTAAATATTTATTTTCCAAGAGTGTTGCTTGTATGTTAAACAAGACAAAGAGACGACAAAAGACACACACACACACAAGCACACACACAAGCACACACACACACACACACACACACACACACACTCACGCACGTACAAACATATAGAGATGACGAAAAGAGGACACATTTTACCCACGTCTGTAACTTCTGTATTAACAAGAAAAATGCAATGACATACATGGATCTGCACTTATAGAAGACTAGGATCTCTTCATTGAGACTTTGAGTACACTTTTACTTTAGCAATGCTTCAAAATTACCTCGGATTCTGTGAACAGGCCTAGGCTCTACTATCGTAATATTCACATGCAACTAAGACTTCATAATGTCCCATAGGAACTGTGAAGTCACATTTACTTACATCTGATTAAATGTAATCAAATACTGAAAGCGAAATAAAGACTACAAACAACATTCAACAATACACAGGACACATAATATCCCAAGGGCATCCATAACTGCAAATAAATTGGTTTATACGCACATACATCATCATAAGCTACTCGACAGCTGCGTTATTTATGTACGAGGGTGCTTCAAATTAAAACTTTACAAGTAGTATAAAAATTATAATAACCATGCCACTGTCTTGTAACCTGTCAATATTGTTGTTAAAATTGACAAGGGTGTTAAGCACGTGACATCATGGTGCAGACGAACGCGGTGACACCATACGGATAGTTTAAAGATGGTTGCCCCACTTTTGACATGCACCAAAGAGAAGTAGTGGTCTATTATCCGTTTTATGATCAGTGAAGGGGCGAAATCTATAAAAATTCATCGGCTAATAAGGATCGAGTGTGGCGATACAAGCCTGACAGTCCAGCAAGTGTATGTGTGGAGTAGGAAGTTTGAAAACGGCGTGACTTCTTGATAGACTGTTCACGACCGGGTCACGCACACCGAGTAGTGACGCCAGAGAATTTTTTATTTTTCTATAGTATTACAAGAACTTTATCGGCGCTAGAGGACTTGCATTGGACGCAGTGGTGACTAAATCGGAAAAAAAGATACATGTGTTCTTTTCTTTTCCAGAATATATTTACCAATACACACACAAAATAGTTAAGATTTTCATTTGAAGTCCCCCCGTATTTCCATAAATACCACTGTTTTAATTGTGGTAATCGACATCGTGTAGCAGATCCTTTTGATGAACGTCGCAACCATCACGGCCCAACGATCTCTCGCCATTCCCCATTCCTCCTGCACCCGCATGCCCAAGGTTTCCGCGATATTCCTGGTCTAACTTGGTGCTGGTTGGCACATGCCTCCTCTACACATTCCTTCACTGTTCTGTCCAAACCAATTTGACACTTAATATGTATTTGTTTTCGCTGGCTTTGAAGTCAAGCATAGTCCATAGTTATTGTGTATTAGCCAGTTTAATTCAGTGTTAAGATCTTGTGGAATGTCATTATTTGTTTTCTTCTTGGTCCACGATATTCTGAATTCTTGTTTGTTATATTTAAGCATTCAAACAGTTAATTTAATTAAACATTTAATTTGTTTAGTCATTGGAAAATATTATTAGCTGCTCTTCTAACAATAAATATATGGTGTCTGCCTCACCATATTAAAATGTTACATCGATTTCCTCTGGAAAGAAAGTTTTATTTAAGTACCACAACGAATGTTATCCTAATTATTTTACATTTACATCTGCTGTCATTTAACTAAAAAGTGTGTGTGGGGAGGGGGGAGGGGAGGAGGAAGAGGGGGAGTGAGTGCTTAGGTTTTTGTTCCCTCTGCCAGAAGTATGTCTAGCAATGCCTTTCAGTCCACTCTGGTTTCTAAAAGTGTGAAATAGTTGTAGAAATCAGTGTCATTTGTTCGTTGAGTGAACCGTGTTCTTGATTTCCGTAACTATGATAGTACCTAACAGACACTACACCAGGCTATCTCTTTCAATCACACGCCAACTATCGTCACTAATGGAGTTAATTCTGTTGTTGCTTTGAGTACACTCTGTTTGTCTAACCGTTAGTTTTACATTACGCATTGATTTCCACTTCTCTCTGTCACCCCTGGTGTCCTTCACACACCCAGGAATAGCATAGGGGCCGTGGTAGCGTGTGTTTAGCGCGAAGTTATCAAGACAGCAGTCTGGGTTCGATCGCCAGCAACGTTAGAACTAATACGGCATTAGAGGAGCCGCGGTAGTGCACTGGACATCGCGCTTGCTAGCCGGCTCGGTGGCAATGCATTCGAATCCCCATCAAGGGTATTCTTTTATTAATGAACTTGTGCTCGCTTGTTGACCCAGCTAAAATGTATGTCAGGAAATGTCCTGGGATATAAAGGATGTCGAAGTCATATTGACAACATCACCCATCGTGTGCGGATTAGATAGAAAATATGCGCTAGCACCATATAACTAAATATATAGCACAGCCTTTACTTTGTACGTGTCGTGTTTTCTATCCCGCAAAACGCTGTTTTTTGGCTGTGCGATTTGTGTTCTAATCTCACCTGAACGTCTTCCGTGATATATTAGAACTATCCTAAGACAGTTGTATCGATGGACTCGTTTTAAGAATGAATCCAATTGCTTGTGATGTTATGTGAACATTTATTGCTTCGAGAGGAGCATTTCTGTTTTCCGAAATCGTTATAAAAATCAAGTTGCTGACTGTGTACATCTACTTCACGCACTAAATGCTTCAGACCCTGCTTATTCTCTGCAGTCGATAATGTATCACTTGCACATCTGATAATACTGATGTTATGTTCTCCGATAGGTATTCTCATTACCTCTGCAAAATTACCATACCATGTTCACTATATAGACATTTATCTTTAGTTTGCTTAGACTAAACGGAAAAAAGCGCACTCGCAGTTGTCTAGATGACTGGTAAATATGAAGTCAGTCACAAAACCGAAAGATATATGCCCCGACATAATCTCTGCAGATGGTTTGACCTTACATGTGCGATATCATCATCATTATGTACCGTCCCAACTGGTGTTGGTGTTAGTTAGTTAGTTAGTTAGTTATCAGATGGGGTATCTTCGTTGCACTCCGGACATGTCCATAGGTGCTCAGATCCTCCCCCCAGCATATGCATCAGCGTCCGGTGGCTAATAGTGCCAGTTCTGTGTTGGTTGACGAGGCGCTTTGTTTTCCCGATGTACCTCTCGCGTCTGGCTGTGCCGATTCTTACTCCCAGGTCTTTCATCCTGGAAAGCGATGTGGAATCACTGGCGTCAAAATCCTCTGTTCTCGCCATATCTTTAAGGGCGTTAATAACATCGGCACGATCCATGGGCTGGCCATCTACAGGGGGTGCAGAGCCAGCCAATTTATCAGCTCGTTCATTTCCCTCGACTCCTGCATGTCCCGGGACGAAGATGAAGGTGACTTTGCGGACAAAAGACTTCCGCAGCGACTCAGTCCACTGTCTACGTACAGATCCAGCTTCGACCTTCTGAATCATGCTCATTGAATCACTTAGTACACACACGTTGGTATAATGCTGTGATTCCAGCCATATGAAAGCCTGTGTAACTGCCATCACCTCCATCGTCATGCTGCTCGTGGTCATGGAGTGGGCACCACTGGATTCTTGAACGGTTCGGCCCGCTGAGCGGGCTGTAAATGCCCACGCACTTCTCTGCTGCTTTACAACAGATCCATCTGTATAGATGAGCACTTCGGGGCTATCTGAGTGATCATAGATGAGCGCGTTAACCTCTGCATTGACAGCGGCAGGGTTCTGCTCTCTGCACCGTCTGTCGAGTGTGATAATGCAGGAGAAGGTACACTTAAAAGCTGGAGGCACCGGCACCCATTCCTTGCCGGGGTTGATACTGGTAAGACTGCAGACCTGTCCGACGACATCTTCCGCCCGACCCATCCATGATTTGCCCCTCTTTAGCCTGTCACCCTTTTCTCTGAATACAGCGTCATGCAGAGGGTGCTGCTCATCTGCACTTATTTTTAAGTATGCACGAGCTCTCCAGATCTTGATCCTGTGTTCCATTGTCGGGAAGTCAAGGAGGTATCTCATTGCTACACAGCTGGTGTCTCTCGTGCAGCCCAAAATGATGCGCATGGCTTCGTTTTGTACCTTTTCAAGTCTTCCAATCTGTGTAGGGCTGACAGTGAGGATGGCCAGGGCATACTCGATGCGTGAAAGCACAAGTCCTTGGAACAGAAGTAATAGCAGTCTTTGCTCGATATTGGCACTCGCCATGACTCTCATTGCTGCCAAACCTTTTCGAGCCTTCGTTATGACATAATCGACATGATCTCTGAAGGACAGGCTACGATCAAGCCTCACGCCAAGATATGTCATTGACTGGGTTCTACTCAGAATGCTCCCATCCATTCTTACTGCCGGCAGGTCTATTTTCACAATATGGTTGTTTAGTGAGAACCATGTAACCGTTGCCTTTGCAGGGTTGACAAGGGCATCGGCATCAGCACACCATGAGGAAATTCGATCTAGTTCGCCCTGCACATAGTTGGCAACCGCCTGTCTATCTCGACCCTGTCGATACACGAGGATGTCGTCAATGATAGAGTCCTACCCCTCCCATCCAACTGTTGTTCAGTGATCGGCACCGTATACACGTTGAATAGTACTGGTGACAGTGGTGAACCCTGCGGCAATCCTGGACATATCGTTATCGGCTCAGAAGACCAACTCCCGCATCTTAGCACCACCTTCCTTTGGAGTAGAAATGCAGCTATCCATCGTACAAGGTGAGGGTGCACTTTCAGTCTGAGGAGGGTTTGCATCAAGTGCTCGAAAGATACTCTGTTATATGCGTCCTCTAAGTCTATGGCGGCCGCACATGTCTCTTCTCTGACCTGAAATCCTTCGTAAACATCTTGAGCAAAGACCGCCGCATTCAGCCATGACACTTTGTTGCGTCTGTATCCTCCAAGTGTGGGCGGGAAGCAGCCGAGCTGTTCCAAGTCCCAAGCAAGTCTATGTGCTACAATTTTCTCCAGTAGCTTGCCAACAGTATTCTGCATCGTAATGATTCTGTAGCCGCTTATCTTGGAGTGGTCTTTGTTCGGTGTTGGTGTTAGTGTTTCTCTACAGATCTCGGTCCTTGGTATAATGGATCAACTCTGCTGGCGAAGTGTTTCTCAACAGATCTCGGTCCTTGGTATAATGGATCAAATCTGCAGGCGATATTCCCTCACGCCTTCATCTCAGTCAATCTTACATCATTTATTTTGATCTGCCTTTGCCTCTTTTCCCGTTGATCCATCCAGTTGTCACGATGCTTTCAATATTTACTACTGAAAATAATGAAATATTGGAAAACTAATATGCTGGTTTCCTCTCTCCTTCCACATCCACACAGAGTTGTATTTTATCTCTACTTTGTGTGTGCCCTGTTTGGTTCACCTGCAAAGTTGTCCATCTATCTCGGTATATACTCGGTTAGCAGAGCTGCTTTTGTCACACCGTAGTGTGCGTATCAATCTCTACTACATGGAAATGCAGTTGAGATTTTCCCATCGTAGAGTTATAAGTTCATAATGGCATTTCACAAAAACTCCGAATGCATTTAGAGGGCACGTGAAGCATGCTATACGAGGGAAAGTCATTAAGTAACAGGGGGTTTATTATAAAGTGCGCGGACGAATATGGAACATCCTTTGTCAGGACAAATAATGGCCCTTAAGCAATACTTCATGTCATGGGGATCCAGCAGTTTGCGCATACGTAATTGCGACTATAAAATGGCCGCCCCAGTATGGACTTACACATTAGAGGAAAAACAAGATGTTATTCGTGTTTTTGGTCAGTGGGTGTGCAACTTTATGGAATCTATAGAAGGATGATGGTTCAATATGGAGAAAGTTGGTTGAGTCATGGGACAATATGAATCGGCAGAAAATGCAGTTGAAACGTCCATTCTCATGGGTTAGGAAGTAATTCAAAACGAAGGATTCGGTGGGAAAGTCATGATGACAATCTTTGAGATATCAAGTGCCCTATATTATCCAGAAAGAATTGTAATTGTGACTAGTGCCCGATATAGTGAACCAAGCCCGCTTTACAATCAAAACACCTGGACGCCCCTTAAAAGGAACATTGTTGCTGAACAACAACGCCAGCCCTCATGCGACTGTACATACAGTTGATATACTACTTGCTGTAAAACTGGAGGTCTTGAAACATCTCTCACACATTTCAGACTTGTTCCATCGGACATTCATTTGTTTAGACCTTAAAAGAACATTTGCGGAGTCAGGGGCTTGCAAATGTCAATGACGTAATGGAGACGTTTATGACCACACCGAAAACAGTTTTCCTAGAAGCATAAACATGCTAGTGGACACGTTGATTAAGTGTGTTCACTGACAGGGGGCCTATGTTGAAAAATAACACAAAGACAGTTTCTGGTTATACTAATTATAAAAACCTTATTCATACAATCCCTGTTACTTAATGACTTCACATTGTGCACTAATTTTCTATTTCCGTCCTGCTATATAAGTCACGTTTGCTTGTCTTTCTTCTTGTCACTTTCAGTGATCTGACACACTAAAAGACCATACACGTATTTCATTCTGTTATATTATATTCCCACAAACAATTGTCGCCTGTGTTGTGATAAGATCGATCGCTGGTCGTCTTCCCTGTCACAATGCCAACCCATTTAGGACAGTCTCACTATATCGACCTATGTCTATAATACTAGTCATCTCTCCGATTGTCATCACTTTCTCGAAACACTTTCGCCTTTTAACGTGACCAGATAATCACTACTGGATTGTTCTGGTTACGTTAATCAACAGTCTTTGTGAATCTCCTTCTGTGCAAAACTTTCATATTCAGCTTCTGAGCCCTCCGTGGCATTCTTATCATTCAACGAAGTAGTGATATCTCTTTAGCCTGTTTTTCTTACTGGTCTCGCTCAGAGTTCAAATACACGAGAAGTCATCGTTCAGAACATGGTATGTACGCGTGTTTGTATTTACTGTTTCACCGCAAGATCTAAAACACCCTTTTGCTTCATTATATAGTTAATGCTTGTCCAGAAAATGGACGTTGCGTATAAAGTGGTGCAATCTCCTTGAGATAATATTGTGTTTCAACTAAGTGTTATCATATACTTGTTTTATTTAAGTACTGATCTTATTACAAGTAGCACACATATAAAGTACAACAATTACATCCATGTCAGCTATCTGGCATATAAAAGTAAAGTCAAATTAAAGGCCCGTTGGGTAAATGGTCACGTAGTAAAACAACTGAATTTTTTAAAAAAAGATTTTATTTTTTTTTGGAAAGGGGGGGGGGGGGGGGGGGGGTGTGGAACAGATAGAACTACACAAATTAGATTTTTAAGAGCATGCATCTTTCCTATTGCAACATACCTCTGTGAGACCTTGACACTTACTAAGCAAGCTGAACAGCGCATCAATGCGGGTTCTAAGAATATATTAGATACTGAAAAGAATAAATGAATCCATATGATCAATCAATCAATCATGTGCCATGCCGGAAAGCGTGGGCTGTCATGACTCGCCCTTTCACTCGATCACCAGAGTCGTGGATTAGCTCAGTGTTCCTGTCTCGACCATGTCATATAGCCAAACCATCCAGGTATTTACTTCTCGGTCTTCCCCTTGGTCTGTTCCCTTCGATCTTGCCAGTTGTCACTAAGTTGTCCAATCCATTTCTTCTCATAACATGTCCAAAACATGTTGACTTTCTACGTCTAATTTCTCTAATCAATTTACGATTTTCATCCATACAAAAGAACAGGCTCTATGTAGCACCTCAACACTCTTTTTCTCGTTTCAAGTGACATATTTTTATTGGTCAGTATGTTTTTCATCTTGCTAAAGGCTACTTTCGCCATGGCTATTCTTATTCTAATCTCTACAAGGCATCCCCCATCAGATGATATGACTGTTCAGAGATAATTGTACCGATTCACTTGTTGAAGAATATTCCAATTTACTTGTATATTACATTGTGGTATTTCGTTCTTCCTAGTGACGACCATAATCTGTGTCTTTTTACAATTTAATTCTAATCCCAGCTGTTCACTGTGTGCAACAACCGCATCTACTAATTGTTGCAGTTCCTGCTCATTGTCTGCAATCAATACTGTATCATCTGCATATCTAATGTTATTGATGTTTCGTCCTCCAATGCTGATTCCATTTATATCTTCTACATTTCTGAAAATATTTTCACTGTATAGGGAAAATGATCTGGAGAAATTACACATCCCTGCCTAACACCTCTCTTAATAGATTGATATTGTTCCATTTCATTATCAATTCTTATGGCAGCTTGTTGTTTCCAATATATGTTGTTATTAAGTCTAATGTCTTTCCCATCGATTTGTAGATCTGCAAGCATATCTACCATGTTGACATGTCTAACTCTATCGAAAGCCTCTGTGTTGTCAATAAAGCAAAGATGTATATCCTTGTTTACTTCTATAGAACGTTCAATAACTGAACGCAGCATATACAAAACATTTACTGTACCCTTTTCTTCTACAAACCCACATTGTTCTTCCCCTATTTCAGGTTGCATTTTCTTCCTCACTTTTTGCATAATTCGTAGAAAAATCTTTGTGATGTGTGTCACTTGTCGTCCCGGGAGGAACGTGGAATCAACAAGCACACCTTTAAGCTTATTATACTTTGGGATTATTGACAGACTTCTGTCTACACTCCTCCCTTCTGTCTTTTATTCCATCTCTCTCTCTCTCTCTCTCTCTCTCTCTCTCTCTCTCTCTCTCTCTCTCTCTCTCTCTTATTCCTTCATCACATACTCCGACAACAGTTTCCTTCAACAATTAATAAAATATTTATTAATTAAAACTATGTCTGGTGTATGTATGGACTGTGTATATGTAGTTGGTAGTGTCTTCTATTGTGAGTGCAAGATAGGACTCTGAATTCGTATGTGCCGCATCTTTCTCCCATCTGCATACGGCTAAGCACAAGACAGCACACATAGATATGGACAGCTCTCACCCTGGATGTTCCGTTCTGCTTGAGTCTGGACGTAATCCGATATTGGGAAAATGTTCACAGTTGGATCACCGTAAAATAATGAGGTTATGATAAGTTTGAATTCAGCATTGTTCTCGTTCTTGGAAGATAGTAAAATCCATCCCGGAAAAACACATCACCACTGTTCAACCTTGTCTAGTGCTAATATAACTGTTCTACACACTGTCTCTATATAGTAAAGTGTTATATTTATCCACAGTGCAGTTTTAGGACTCCCTGCTTGCCACAGGTTAACGTTTTTTTTTTTTTCATTTACGTGCTTTACTTGTAGCTTCTTTTGTGTATACAGAGTTCTGTATTTGACTTTAGGTTATCTCTTCTCACTATTAGAACATGTCTATGTTCTTGGTGGTTCTAGGTAGGTACTTTATTTGCTCAAGTGAAGTAAACTTCATTTCTTCTCTCATTTCAATAGTGTTAGTGGAACCTGTGGGTGATATATTTAATCAGGTGATATGAGTCTGCTTCATACTATTTCTTATGTGAGAGCCTTTCTCCAGCCGTATTGAGAAGCTTCCGAAAGATACTCTGACATAAGACAGATGTATTCACTAAAGTCTAAACTATTAACTACCACAAAGAAATGGTAAAGGCCAAGCACACACACCTATTTCCATAGGCTATACTATTACGCTAAGGCTAGAGTACCTTATATAGTTTATGTTAGTCCAAGAATTGAAATATATATCAGCACATAAGCACTTCTATCCCATCGACTTTTAACAATAAGGGATGATTTATTTTCTATTACAGGACACATAAATCCAGTTTTCCGCCCAGTTTGGTAGCACACACTAACCACAAAAACAAGTTTCCACCAATTTATACTCCGTTCCAATTCTCCGTTGACTTTTGATCCACAATCAAATTTGACGTAATTCTCCACATCAAAAGTCTGTGAAGTCACGTATTGGTTATTTGCCCGCTTCGTCCCGTTCCAGCGTTCTCCTCGCTTCTCCATACGCTCATACATCAATCAGTTTTAACCCTTTGATCAGTGTCTTCGTGTGTTCCCCAGCCCGATGTATCCGTGTCTCCGTTGCTCGTCCGATAAGATCGGCAGTCACTGACCCCTTATCACAAATGTATTTTTCTTCTTTATCATTCGGTCAATAACCCACACTTTGTTCTCGATCGAGACTGAATGCTCGATTGTTATTCTGACTCACGGTCCATAATTTTCCATTCTCATATATTGCAATTGTATATGTAAGTTATCAAGGAATCACTAAACTCGCAGTTTCCCGTGACAATGTGACTCAATATACTAATTGTTCTATGTTGATCACATTCCAAGGTTCCTGATTTCTTTGGGATTGCAATAAATTCAGAACTACATAATTCAGAAGGTATATGTCCGGTATCAAATAATAAGTTCAGAAGTCTGGTGACTTGTTTTATTCCATATTCTTCTAAAGCTTTAATAACTTCTGTTGTGATGTTATCTGAACCGGGTCCCCCAGCTTTCACATGTTTAAGAACATTTCAAACCTCCATCTTCAAAATTGGTGGTCCTTCATTATTAAATTGAAAATCTTACTGTTCATCTCTGTTATCATAATAAAGGTTTTTCACATAGTCTGACCATACATGTAGAATCTTATCTTTTACTATTATGATTTTGCTATCTGTAGTTTTTAGACAGCCTGCTGATGTACTTGTTCTTTTATTAGTAAGTTCCTGAATTTTTTTGTGCACTAATTTGGTATTTGGACTGTTGTGTTGTTTTTCAATTTCTAAGCAATATTTCTCAAGCAATGCTTTTTTTTTTTTTGCCTCCTTACATAATATTCTGACTTGTCTGTTAATTTCTTCATATTTGGCAGAATTATTTTTGTTGAGACTTCTTGTTTCCATTATTTGTAAAAATTTCTTCAGTCATCCATTTCTTACTATAGGATATGATTTTAATATTGATGAAGGTTGGCTACTAAAGACAATAAAGCAAAGAAAATTGAAATATTTTGGTTACTTGAAACGTTATGAAAGTTTGGAGAGAACATTCATAAAAGGGTATATGCCCGGGAAGAGAGGAAGAGGAAAGCCAAAGACAAGATCGGTGTAGGATGGGGCAGATGATCTCTAGATGGGTTTATCGGACGCGGGACTTTTTGCTCATGACCGAGAAGTCTTCCGGACGGTTGCTAAGGGAGCGAGGTTCTGCAAGGGACATGCTACTAAATGAATGAATGAATGAATGAATGAATGAGTAAGAGACCATATTGCACGCTGTGAGACGTATTTGGCAAATGGTGTTAACCCCATATGTGTATAGACCAATCGGTGCTGAGAAGGTGATACAGCCAATCTGATGTCAGGTCACCTTTTCTCGCCAGGACTTTTGTGTTACCCATTGTATACTAGGAGTCCAGGTCATTCTCAAAACTCCCCATGGACAGACACTTGAATATATGACCGCCAGGTCGGCAGGCCAGCATGCTAACTTCTGTGCTACGACAGGTAGCATATACTTGTGCAATAGCTCCATATAGGATACCGTTCATACATACCAACACAGGTCTGAGAGTGCAAACCTCATTAGATAAATCAATCAAGCGCCGTGCCTACATTGAAACAGCGTAGTGTACACGTTCAGCACAATATTTCTCACACTCTCATAGGCTGCTGTTAACCCACCAGCCACGCTTCTACCCATTTGTAACATTGCCTATCTGTTGCTCGCCTCCTCTGGACTTTATCATCCTTCGTTGTTTTATGTCTTGTATTTTAATGTTTGACACATATTTGACTTGTTTCATTTTTGTGTTCTGTCCATCAGATCTAATTGTATTTCCATCTTTTATACGACTTTCTTTGTATTTTTTTGTTTCTGTTTACGTGAGATATGGCTTATTCCTCCACACATGGAAAGATCATATTTTTTATATGATAAAGAATTGGGCACGCAGGTCAGTCTAACTTTCAGACCTTATAATCACTCTCTTTTCATACATTACTTTATTCATATTTCACGTATTGGGTTACTCTTAAACAACAACAGTAACAAGATGTACATTATACATTCATGAAAATTGTGCACAAAAAAGTTACTGCAGGAATAAATAATGTTACTTATTTTGATCGTAAGTGTATTAAGACTCCTGAAACAGTATTGCAGAAGGCTTAACATACTAGCATTTTTTATGAGCACGTGCAGTCTTCAATAACAACGTATTCAATTACGAGGCAGCTTCCCATGAAAACTTTAATTGTTTGGTGTTTTAAAAAAAACAATATTTTGATCAAGTAAAGAACAAATGTATCATTTGGCGATGTAGTCACCAATGCGTTTAAACACGTCCTCCAGCGCCAGTAAAATATTCCACTCAAGGTTGCGTGTGTAACTACGCATGCACCACTTGTTGTATCTATTCAATGGGCCGAACAGTTTTGAAACTTCCTACTCCATTCACACACTTGCTGGACTGACAGGGATGCATCACCATACTTGACCTTCATTCACCGTTGAATTTCTATAGGTTTCACTCCTTCTCTGATTAAAGATAAAACAGATAACAGAACGCCGCTCCTCTTTGGTGCGTGTCAAAAGTGGGGGTGGCCTTCTTTAAATTGTCCTTATGACATCATCGTGTTCGTCTGCACCGGGATGTATCCACCACTACGCTTCTGAGCAAGCTTCGCTTGATGTGTATAAGACTATATTTAGGGTTGGAGATTTATGGTCTGTTTAGGCGTTTGCTGTACAGTATTTGTACCTCTAAGCACTCGGTTTGATGTACTTAAAGTGTGTATTAGTAGCAGTAGCTTTCTTTACCCACAACGGTTCTGATATGTTCGACACTGCCTCATGAAAATGCGCGCCAGACACCTTCTATGATGTTTTGGAAATTGTTTGTAAATATAAAGCAGCCAAAACTGGAACTTGTCACCCACCGTTATTATGTTGAGACCTAGTATATGTTAAAACTTTACACGTCACATCCAACGGGCATTATCTACCTTATGATTCACTCTCACCTTTTCAGATACAAAGTGACTATACAGTCCTTGTGTACATTTCAATGTGCAAACCTTTAGATGCATGCATGTTTCAAATGTGCAATAATTTATAAATTGACAAGATTATAACAAATTATAATAATTTTAAATTACATTAAGTTACCTAAACTTACAATGGGCATCGTTTGGCAGCATTACTGCTGGATGTTTCAAAGAATGTAACAGTTTGTGAATTTTAGAATGTGAATTTGTTGGTGGCATTAGGCCATTGAACGTGACAAACTAAAGAGATGTCAAGTAAGTATATGTGGGATGTGGATTTTAATTCCTAAGAATATTGTTAAGATGTCTAGGGGGTTTTATTGATTCTCTGGTCACCGGTTAGAATGCAGGGTGATCAGGGATATTTACCACAAATCCCAGGAGAAAAGAGTTCAATCCTTGAAACAATGGCATCTGTGTGTAGGTTTCCCTTCCCACTTCATCACCCTTTAAATTAACTATAGTGCTAGAAGGATATTGATTGCTCACAACATATAAACAACCACTTTTTGGACCACATTTACTTGATGTACACAACACTTTTGGACAAACAGTTCAGGTATTAACTCAAGATCTGCAGTTATATATATATGTGTAATAAATAATATGCATTTTATGACAGGCATGGGATTTATTGCATTATTACAATATAGTACCCAGTGACCCCCCCAAAAAAACAACAATGTTATTACAAACAACACAACAACCACAAATTGGGTCTACTTTCATTTACCCTCATAATTAAGGCAAATAAAGATTAAATAGAACCCAACATAACATTTATTTCTGACACCTTTCACCATTCTCTCATTTTAAAAATAATGAGTTGGTGTCAAAATACTATACCATATATATACCATTGGAAAATAACTACTGACCTATTACCTTCAGAAAAAAACCAACACATAAACAGCATTTTGTATTACTAATTAAACTAATTAATAGAGTCATTTTTCTCCTGGTGTGCGGTTAAGGGTTCATCTTTGCTGTCGATTAGATCCTTTTCCCATTATCTGGGTACCGAATTAATGCACTCAGTTGTGTTCCTAATATTTATCCACTGGTAATTGGCTGGTGACTATTTTATACTCCATAATCCAGGAATTGAAAAATCACACACCATATATCCCCTCCGTTTGGGGCTAGAATCACGAATATTCTGTTGCCTTAGGATCGGTGCCCTTTTTGTGAAATTTTGTGCCTCCGGTTGGTCATACTTCAGGATTTCCACTTAAGCTTTGCAGAAGGTAATTCCCTTTATCATCAGGTCTGATGAAAAGTTGACGTCCATTCAGCTTCTCGGCTTATAATATCCGACTATCAAATTGGCTTACACAAAGGTTTCACCCACCTAGTCGCGAGTCTATAACCCATGGCATTTAGGCTGACATTGGACCGGCAAGGAATTAGTCGTTGTTATCTAGTCCAGTGTAGAACTTTAATTGACTGAGAGGCATCTCATGGTAGTATCTGTGACTAGGGCCACAATTGATCTATACCTACATATATCCACATATGAATAAATCCAGCACAGTAACAGGTTTGCAAACAATTGGATGATTCCTCTTGTTTGCTGATGTAGAGGCATTTAGTTGCTTTCATATGATCTTTTATCTGATGGTGTTCAGGGTTTGGAACCTTGAGGTAATCTGGTTTCGTCGTTATGTTTCAGATGATATTAAGTTTGTACCTTGGTTGTATTGGCTTATGTGGTTCAGTGTCTTCTCCCATTTTGAGTTGGTGGTCATAGCTAGAACTTGGTGTTGCATGTCTGGAACCTATGTTTGACTGTTGCAGCTGTGAGATGTTCTTTCGAAGACTTATCCATTGTGGAGATTAACTTGGTAATCCAACCAACAGTTGAAGGTTACTCACTGTTGTTAGTTTTAGTAACTTGCTAGAAGGATTGTCCCAGTTTCACTGACTTGGTTGAATGATGAGGCCATAGGTGATACTTCTCAGAAGTAACGCAGACGATACACTGTTGTCAGTACTCTGATGATCTTCATCTTTGTAGATTATTAGATCTTGAAGTCCATCCTGGATATTCCTACTAAAATAGGACTTAATCACTCACCCAGTCAGTTGTCTTCGAATTTATCTGTTGCTCGCTATGGAGCTATTGATCGCAGCAGTCCATGGGTATTTCTAGATGCAGACTATGGTTAGGACATTCACTTTCTGGATGTTGACCCAGGATCCAGGTTAAGTGATATAGTCCCACCACATTCAACCACCACCTGCTTCTCTTCTATAGAAAAGGGATGACAAGAATACAACACGAGCATTAACTTACTGTGTTATGGTAAAAGGTTTACAACACAATTACAAACACAAATACAAAACAACAAGGGGAGAAGGGGAAAGGAGTGGGTGTCCACGTTCCAATGTCCCTCATTGCTGAGTAGAGCCATTCTGACTCTTCATAGTGAGTAAGGAATTTTCTCACTTATATTTTGTTCTGTTGTTACTGGGACTATTGGATGGGTGAAGTCATTCTGTCCATCCAACATGTTGATAGTGTCTCTCTCATTACTTGAAGAGAATAGCCTATACAGAATCCCTGTGGTTTCTAATGCCGCGTCTTCCTTTCGGCACTATAATCATCACTAGGTCAAGACTATTCAACATTGGCTTCTTAAGTACTGACATACACATGGATTCTTACATCAACATCCTCTAATCCCAAGGTGCAACATTAAAATGTATATTCCCACAGGAAAAAGTAACAATCAGAACAGAGAATATTCTCATACCAGAAAAAAACATACATGTACATTTCTCTGATATTAAGTACATGATAATCATACATAATAATTTAATCATAAAATTTAATGCCGGGGCCAATGGTTTTGAATTTTCTTCAGGGGTTAATCCATGACTAAAACATATATTGTTTTTCCCCACTGCGTACCGCAGATGAGGATAGTTGTCGCTGTGATATATTTTGTAAATGACTGCTATTATTCGGAGGGTATTTATTAGAATAACTTATGCCGCATGGTCCAGTATTCTGAATATTGCAAGCAATTTATTCACATCAATCTTCGCTTCTGTTTCTACTACGGTGAGGCGATGGGGATTGAATCCTATCCGAACATTAATTTACATCATGCGTTTAGTTTAATTGTTCATGAATTTATATTCTCAAACATGGCATTCTCCTAACACTATTTTATGAAATGATTATATGTTCTTCACTACTATGGAGTGGTTATTAATCTGTTAGCAAAAGGATGGTACTAAAATTTAGCACTATATTTCCAAGTTACAGATTATGATGTGGCAAAATATTTTATCCCCTGACTAAGTAAGAGTCAGGAATATGCGTAATCATTTGTATGTCCCCGCATGGATAAAACAGGTTCAGAGACATCCTTACCAGTGAATTTACACTACATAGGATATTTGAAAGTGGCAGACACCAGTTCTCTACTTGTGAAGTATGAAATCAAGAGTCTGCTCCTACATTGAGAAAATGTTTCTTTAAAGTCAAATCTCTACAGTACATAGATTATTTGCAGATTTCTAAGCATCGATAGGGATATATAGTTCCATTGCATAGAAGTTATTTTTCATAGGACTATGAAATTGGCAGAAACGAGTTTTCTTCTTTGAAGTATGAATCAGGAGTCTTTCCTAAATTGAAAAGAGTTTCTGACATGAGAGTTGATACTCTACAGTACACATATTTATAGGTTATAAGCACTATTAGTTAGATATAAGTTCATAATGCCTATAAAAGATATTAACATAGGGATTTGAAATTGTAAGACATCGGAAAAATTACCGCGTGGCGCCCACATGTGTTTCCTTGGTAAACATCATCCAGCCTGGTTTAAGAGAATTGTAACTAATTCTTAATTAAACATACTGGTCTATGTAATACATAAATCCATCTTAATAATGTAGATATAACATACCAATAGCTTGAAGAGAATCATGGTTTTAAAAGGCAAAATACCTTTCCCCACACGGGGAAAGAAATCCCACAAGGGAACGCACGTCTGTTTACTTTCTTAGCTTGAACTAAAAATGGCTACACTTTGCCTTTGTCTTACAATCAGTCGACGACTGTTGGCCAGGTAAGTAGGCCAAAATAAGGCCAAATTAATTTAGCTACCCTACGGGTTAGTTTTTATCCTATATTCAGTAAGATACTTAAACCGTAGTTGTAAGGGGTTGTTTATTTTTAAGGGAGTCAATAAATAGGAAAGGGTAAGGACGTTTTATTATATCACAGTATATGTCCTGGTTAGGTAAACGTGTAGTCGAGAAGAGTAGTTAGTAGTCTGTAGTATTTCCATTCGCACAAAAGGGTTCAACACATAACTTCAGTAACACAAGCAATAGCATAGTCAGTGACTCCCGATTATTGATTCACACTTAACGAATGAAAAGGAAAGAAATAGACATCAGATACCACAACAGACAATTCATACACTGAGAGCTACAGACAGATAGGGATCGAGATACTTACTTTCAAATAACAACATATCTCTGTCAATGAAGACATGCACTTGATGCACGACCAGGCACATTTAAATAGATTAACATCACTAGTCGGGTAAATCATCAGCCTAAACATTCAGCAATGCTATGAGGTCAGGCATCATACCCAGCTTTTCTATGACACTTCACTCTCAAAAAATATATGTTAGCCATGCACAGGTCAGTTAACAAACATACAAAAACACATAGTACTGTTACATTGTGCTTTGGAAGTTTCCACAAATTAAAGATGAAATATCACTTAAAGATTGGTTCCAATGTGATTGCTTAATTTACAGATAGCAGCATTGCATAACACAGCAGCAACATTATATGATAATGCATTATTGATTGCCCAGAATGAGACACGATCTTCAACATTTAGTTGACCCCGTTATTGTTTGAAGACAGCTGCATGGGTTAGAATTACACTCTAAGAGTAGAAACTGCAGTCAATTCCAAAGTATAATAATGCAGAAACCAAGTATATGGAAACGTCCTTAACCATGTGACAATCGGATCACCTATCTTTATCATCATCGCCATGTGCCGTGCCAGCTGGCATAGACGCTAATGCATATCCACTGTTTTCGGTTCTTGGTACAAGAATTTTGGCATCAGTCATAACACCTGATGGAAGATATCTTGTAGAGATCCGCCATGCCAACGATCGCCTTTAGCAAGATAGAAAACAAACTGCATAATGAAAAGTTGACAACTGCAGTAAAAAAGGAGTATTAGCAATGGTATTAGTAACGGCCGTTCGAAAAGCTATGGTAAATTGCTGAAGGTAAACTTTCCAAGAAATCACAAACCGCCAAAAAATGATGGGGGTTGACTACGACGTCCTGTAAAGGATATGCAACAAACTCATAGAACATTACACCTGCATGTATATGAAACACGAGCAATAATCAAACAACCGGAGAATTATATAAACAAATTTGACAAGTGGTTTCTGAGAAAAATGAAAAGAATACCATGGACGGACCAAAAATCGAATGAGATAGTCTTTCGGTAAACAAATATAAGCCGCCAGTTGAGTAGTAACACTATACGCGGAATGTCAATACTTTGTGGGCATGTTATGGAAAGACTTCAACTGAAGAAGTTAGTGAGATCTTGTAAACTTGATGAAAATGCAATTCAGGGAAGGCAAATGTATAAATGCCTTGGTCACATGCCGTAATCGGTATAAGAACTCTTGTGTGATTCGTGGCTCCGTTGATGTGAGCTGGCGAACAATGATTGGCACTCTTAACGGCATAATACATGTGACGGTGACAGAAATGCCAATCGTTTAAGATTGCTTAATACTTGCAAACACATGAAAACATCAACTCTGTGGTAGAAAACATACAATGGTAACAAAAATGATAGTCGTTTAAGATTCCGTAATACATTGAAACACGTGAAAACATCAACTCATTTGTATTACACATATGATTGTGAGAGAAATGCCAATCGCTTACAAATTTTTAATACATGGAAAATCGCGTAAACATCAACTCGGTTGTATTAACAGACACTTATTGACAACAGTAAAGACTTACAAATCAGAGAAAATACAAAACAATAGGCAATTACTTAGTTAACAAAGCAACCTCGTTGCACATCTGACTATTAGTTCTTTTGTGGTCAGATCCCCACCTCAGTACCTCCATCAGCTTGTAGCGACTGACGACATCAGTTCTGTGTTGGTTGACTATACAAACCAATAGACACGATTAAGCCAATGGAGGACACTTTAATTCAAATTGCCCAAACACGAAAATTATGTTTACTGTAAAGGTTTAACATTTTCAAATCTAATTCGTGAAAGTTTAAAACTGCACAAAAATCCACGATCTCACTAGTACGCTAATGTTGTCAACATGTGTCCATTTGGCTAAGGAAAATTGTGTCACCTTAATTGGCGCACACATTATTTGCCCATATTTTTTCTACAAAGTTGATTGTCATTCACAGCCATGGCATTAAGCAAAGATGCCAATGTAATATCAACGGGAGTGCTAAACCGTCAATGAAATATTGATTCACTTTCTAAATACTAAAGGTAATTGCTGCATGTGAATGTGAAAATGTTAAAGTGTTTAAATATGTCAGTAGGAGTTGGCTAAGTAAACATGTCTAATGATTGCACTGCAGCTACCATCAACATCTTTACGGAGAAGACGCACCTTTTTTAGAGCGCTTGTTTATCATTGTTGGTAAGGCCTGGGGTGTTTGGTGGAACGGGAGAGTAAATGATAAGACAATCAAGGTCAAGGGCGGATGTACTAGTAAAAGGAGGGCAAATGACATTATAGAAGAATAACACAGCGATCAGGGCAAATGGAGCAAAGGTCGAATGGACCATCACACTGTGTAGGTCTGAGTGGACGAAGAAATATGTGGCCAGCCTTTCCGTTCTGTACGTGTGTTTACATTCTTTATTAAAACCCATTGCTTAATAATATTTATTTAATTTTCCAATTTATACCAAATGTTGAAACACCAATTATTTGTGTAATTTTAATCTAATTGTTGCTCTATTCGGCAACACTAACAATGCTGTAGTCTCTATTGTCAAAATATTAATGTTATTTCCGGTTCCGGTAGCAGAGACGCCACGTAAAATAGTTTTTTTACTTGTAATTTTTGCGTCTATGTTTATGAAAATGACTTCTACAAAGAGAAATGCAAATTCTCGAACACTATGAAAAATAATTTTCCATGCTTCGTTGAAGGACGCAATGAGAATGAGATGGAACAAAAGAAAAAGCAGCGGCTGCAGCAGGATATAACAATATGAACTGGAAACAATTAGGTATATTTAGCTCCTGCGAAAAGAAGAGACATACTAAACAAAGACACAATGCCAATTCACATACCTTGCCAAGGAAATCCATCGTACACAGGTGAAAAACAAAGTGTGACTTATCCAAAATCAGAAGCAATCAATAAATATATAAAATAAAACAATAATCAATCATCATCAATCATTGGCACCTTGCCGTCTTGACAGACGATAGTTTGTGCTTTAAAAAGGCATAATAACTTTTACCTATGGCGGTAGCGAGTGTGACTGATAAGGCCAATTTGCGCTGTAAATGTCCGTTCACAGTGGGTGCATGTGAACACGTGGTCATTTCCACCATCATGCACCACTGACAGAGGAATTTTAAACTCTGAAGAATGCCTTAAACCTGAATGGGTACTCCACAGGATTTATAAAGCGCCACTGCCAACAGCCCAAACCGAAATCAGCAGTAACTACAGTCCCTAAACTCAAGGTATTCATCCAGCTAACCTTCCGAGGAGATGACGTAATGCAACGTCTGCGGGACCGGCTCACCACAGCAGTCGAGCGAACATTCTGTGCTGCAACTCTAGTCATCAGGTACAGAAACACACCGTTCCCTGTCCCAGCAGTAAAAGAACCTGTAGCTTTGTACGCCAAATCGAATTGTATTTACCAACTTACATGCAGATGCGAGGCCATCTACATAGACAGAACTGAGCGACAGTTACATTGCAGGGTTTCGGAACACATTCCGAATTGGGTGGACAAGATACTACACACAGAAGATGGTAGCCTAGGCAGGCCGACACACCGGAACATTCCGGCTTCATCGGTCGGGAGACCTGTGCTCGAGAGCGGTCACGTGGTGAAAGAGACAGTGCCTTCTGTGTGTTGTTCAACACACAAAGTAGTCGATTGTTAAAGCTTGCTGAAGCTATAATAATCAACCTTCGTAAGCCGTCCTTGTGCAAGTAGAAAGACATGTTAGTCAGTTTAAAATTACCGTGGTAGACAATCGACATTACTGTGCGAACATGTGTATATTTCAGTTTGAAGGATTTATCTAATTAATTCACGTATGTTGTGTGATTTCTGCAGCATGTACCTGACGAGATGCAGCGAAATATGCCAGGCAATAAATCGTGCAATCTTTTGTTTGTGTCTTCGTTATTCAAATTCATCACGGGAAAACATCTTTGTCAAGGACAGGACAACACAAATAGATAAACAAACGTAAAAGACACAAAATAAGTTGACACAACTACTATGGTGGTTTCAAGAGTCACCTTCGTCGTCGTCCCGGCACGAGTTGAAGGAAGTGATTGAGCTGATAAACTTGCTGGCTGTACATCTATTGCTGATATGATTAATGCCATAAGAGAGACGTAGAAACGGTGGACTTTGACGCCAGTGAATCCACATCATTGTCTATAATGAAAGACTTGGGAGTAGGAAATGGCACGACCAAACATGATAAGCACATCGGGAGAATGAGGGGTCTCGTCAACCAACACAGATACACACACACACACACACACACACACACACACACACACACACACACACAGAGAGAGAGAGAGAGAGAGAGAGAGAGAGAGAGAGAGAGAGAGAGAGAGAGAATAAAGTCTGGTATACATATTTCGATTCAACGTGAAACCTTGTAAATCGCATCACATTTGAGAAGATCCGGTGCGACAATAATACAGTGATTTCTTGTGTGTCTCTCTCAGAGTCAAACATTATTAATCTATACATAATATGCCCATATTATTGTACATGTGAATAAGTTGCTGAGACTGATAGAAAAATCATCTATATATAATGTTAGCATGTGCGTTTTTATGTTTGTTAAGTTAATCAACGCCAGTCAACAACTCATATTGTGTTGATCCCATACTTCATTTCATGACCCAAATATCCTGTTATGACACAAACACCAGTTTATGAAACAAATATCTAAGACTAAAACATCTATTATGCAACAAACATATGTCTGTGACTAATACCTGTTTATGAAACACACATCCAGTTATGACCAAAAACGCCTTGTTTATGGCCGAATCATCTTTTTATTACCCAAAAACCAGTCTATGACCCAAATGTAATGTTGTGACCCAAACACTATTTATCTAAACGACATTCTACCTTAGTTACTTTTAATTCCAAGGTCTGAGAAGTTAACCTACAAGTGTTCATATCCTAGTTATTGTAACTCTTTCAGACCTGTTATTATTGTTAATTATTCATATTGCTACGCATAGTGTTACTGCTTACAAATCCAATAACGGCCTTTAAATGATGGCTATATGAATCTTTTCTGTCGCAAATAAAACCATGTGAGGCAGAACCCGTGATTCACATCTTCCTTGCATGAGCCTAACATCATTTCATGAAATACAAATCTTTTTTATGATCGAAACATTCTTCTATGACTTAACCATCATTGTAGGGCCCAAGCTTCCTTTTGTGACCCTCACATTCTTCTGTGAGCCATACAAATATATGACCCACATATCCTTCTATTACCCAAATATACTGCTTTGAACCAACCATCTTCTCACAATCCAAAATTCCTTCAATGGCCCAACTATACTTCAATGAACCAGCCATCTTTTCAAGATCCCAAAATCCGTTGATGCAATGACTAAAATTGCAGTTTTTGACACAACTACTATCTATCTAGACGACATTCTGCCATCCAACGTGCCTAACCGAAGGATAAGCGCCTACCCTAAATCATGATGCTTATGTCCTAGTTATTATTTTAAATGCCAATGTCTTAAATGTTACTTTAAAAGTGTTGGTGTCCAAGTTTTTACTTTAACTCTTCCAGAATTTGATAGATACGTTATTTCCTTGTGTTTTATGTTTACAAATCAGTAACAAATCTCTGACCCCATCTGTGATTCTTTCCCGACGCACATGGACCTTTCTTAAACAGAACCAGTGTCCTCATTGCTCCATTATTAGTTCCATTGATATAAATACACAGCAAGAGTTCAGAATGTGTGAAACTCTCGAAGCCATGACACGAACCTCCTATAGCAAACTGAATCAATGCTTAGGCACGAGATAAACGTACTGACTTTAACAGAAAAAAAAAACATCTAGTGTAATTAAATGAAAAACAATAACAAAATTGTTTAACCTGAAACGTTCTTGACATCTATGCTAACAACTTGTGATGACTCTTCCTTGAAATACCAGCTGCAGCAGCCTTGTAAACGTATTTAAAATTGTGTCTGTTGCGATCGACACAAAACGAATTAACACATGTCACATTAATTCGATTTTTCCCAAGGTTGACATTATAAGGGTCAATACTTAAATTTGTAAATGATGTCACAAAATTGGGTGATTTTCTCTTGCGCACTTGAGTTGTGCTTTAGTTGTGATCCCAGTGTCCCACTCTTAGATTGTGTATTATTTAATCACAGGCACACTTTAGGATTCGTGACTTGAAAAAAAAAAACGAAAAAACAAAACAAAACAAATGTACAACAGCAGGCAACAATGGCAAAGACGATTGAAATACTCATCATCATCATCATCATCATCATCATCATCATCATCATCATCATCATCATCATCATCATCATCATCATCATCATCATCCAATGTCTTGTTGGTTGATGTGGGCTATCATGCCTCTCTACAGATAGTGATCTCTGACGGCATGCATTAATTCATGTCGTGACTCTTTTTTGTGCCATGACACAAGATTGTCAAGAATTTTCACAAACTGTCTTCCTCTATCTCTCCTTCCATAAATCTTTCCGTTTGTCACAACACGTTTAAGTTTTTGTCTTCTTATAATTTAGCCAAACAATTATTAATGCTTCTTTCTGATGTTTGTGATAAGTTGCCTTTGCGAATTGGCCTCCCCCGTAATGTCCCGATTGCTCATTTGGCTGTCGAATGAATTTTCAGCAAGTCAGAAGGAACTACAGGAAATTATAGATACGGTAGTTGTAGAAAGTGTAAAAAATGGACCATTGAATAATAGAAAGAAACAAGTCATGTACAAATCACAGAAACATAATGTGCCTAAATGTGCAATTAAGGTGCAGGGTGTTGTTTTGGGGCAAGTGCAGCAAATTCAGCAATACAGATATTTAGGCACACTGTAAAACATAGATGGAAGATGCATCACTGAGATGAAGAATAGAATAGGGCAAGCAAAACATGTTTTCTATAATATGAAGAACGGTCTCTGCAATAAGTCATTGTCCTTGAAAGTTAGAAAGAGGGTTCTTGCATGTTGCATAAAACCAATTGTAACTTACGGCTGCGAATCTTGGACAATTAGTAAAGAAGCGAAAACATCCAAGAAAGTCTTGCAGATATGGTTTTATAGAAAATGCTGAAATTTAACTGAACAGCTAAGAAGAGCAATCTGGACATTGTGAAAGAAGCTGAGTCGCAAAGACAACTTATCACTAACATCAGAAAGAGGCAGTCATCGTGTTTTGGCCACGTTATGAGAAACCAAAAAACAAAAAATCAAAACTGGAACATATCTTGACAACCAGAAATATTTGCGGAAAGAGAGATAGAGGAAGACAGCGGGAGAATTTTCTTGACATTCTTGTGTCATGAAACGGAACGAAATCAATTCATAAATTGATCCTTGCCGTCGGAGATCGCAATATGTGGAGAGGCATAATCGCCCACGACAGCCGGCAAGACAATGGATGATGCTGATGTACATTATCAAAATGTGTTAGCGGATACGCATGCTAAAGTGGGATTCTTGTGATATTTCAAATGATGCACCTGTTCCGAGCTAGGTAATCTACTAGTACTGCTGACTAGGAGTGCTGCTTCTTCATGACAATGCCAGACCACATACGGCTCTATTATCCCATGAGAAAATTAACCAACTAAGGTGGGAAGTTCTGGAACATCCACCTTACAGCCCCGACTTAGCCCCTAGCGATTTCCACCTTTTTGGTCCACTGAAAACCCACCTTGGCGGGAGACATTTCGCGAATTACGCCAAAGTTGAATGAGAAGTGAAAAAGTGGTTTAGAAAGCAGAGCACACAGTTATATGCAGTCGGTTTGAGAGGACTGATAAAACGATGGGATAAGTGCATCAATGTTGGTGGAAATTGTGTTGAGAAATAAAGAGACAATGTATGTATAAAACTAAATTGGTTTCAAGTTGTTATCATATTTAGTTACTTTTCTACAACCATTTGTGACTTACTTATTGACTTCCCCTCGTAGACAGACCGCAAGACAGACAGACAGACAGACAGACAGACAGATAGATAGATAGATAGATAGATAGATAGATAGATAGATAGATAGATAGATAGATGGATGGATGGATGGATGGATGGATGGATCAATCGATCGATAGATAGATAGATAGATAGATAGATAGATAGATAGATAGATAGATAGATAGATAGATAGATAGATAGATAGATAGATAGATAGATAGATGGGTGGGTGGGTGGGTGTTTGGATGAATGGATGAATAAACAAACAGACAGACAGACAGACAGACAGACAGACAGACAGATATATAAATGGATGGACAGGCAGACAGACAGACAGACAGACAGACAGACAGACAGACAGACAGACAGACAGTAGAACGAACGAACGAACGAACAAACTTTATTTTCAAAGGATTAAGAATTGGGCACGCAGGCCCGTCTAAAATTCTGCCCTTCTATCACTCTCTTTCATACATTATTTCATTCCCACTAGGTGTCTGAACCAGCTAAGCTTCCACATATACTTACACTAAATCCTTCTTAAGACATTTTGTTTTTAAGAAGCTAATATTTGGCTCTGATCTTCCGTTATGTTTTTCATTTCATTCCGCTTCATTTCACTATAAACACCACGGCAACCTTAATATTCTTTCAACTTGTTTTTCTCATTAGCGTGTTTTCTTTCTAATCTCCTCTTACAGGGCAGACCCTTTGTTGAAATATTTCAATCTGTTTATCGAAGAGGAATTTACAATAATGTTCTTCCAGTTGTACTTTAAAACGCAAATATGGTTAATGAACGGGTTAAAACATGTAACTGTAAGAGTTTCATATCTTTATGTTGAGCAAGCAGCTATTAGTAATACGGTAAGAATGAGAAAGGAAAGTTTTGCTGTGTTATAAAATATTTGTGAACATTTAAAGACGCACGTTTGTTTCTTCATTAAGACGCTGTTGTCATTTCCAGACGACAGGATCGTGTCCAGGTGTCATCAGTATAATTGTCAGTATTTGTATGGTCAACTTTGTCTTCGAGAGGTCAACGTAGCGAATAGATAAGCCTGTTAGCACTTAAACTTTCGAAGCGCTACGACACGACGGGGTAGTGGATGGTTCCTTACACTGATCACTTCTCATCCACAAGCAATGGCAAAGCACTGAAAGAAATGTGCCTAGTAAATCAGGCTGAGGTTGGGGTCCATCGCGATGTCCTACAAAGGACAAGCACAGTGGTTTAGTGTGTCTTCTAATCTGTGTTTGTTTCATCTACATCAGAAACGGGGAATGTCCGGCCGGGAAACATCATAAACCCCTCCCCCCCCCGCCCTCATTCCCACAATCATTTAATCTGGCCCTGCCAAGGCAAACACATAGTATTGTACACTTTACTGCATTAAATGCATGACAGGTTAACAAAACGTCCTCAATACTCAAATCAGACAATGGTAATGATAGCCATGTCAGACTACCAGAGTAAAATGGAAGAGATCTATCAGGTGAATCTAAATTCAGGTTAGATCAAACAGTAGACAATCGGAGTACCTGGGGGAAAAAATGAAGAAAGAGATCCAGTCAATCCAGTCACTTGTGAGTGACAAACATATCAGTGAGACCACTGCAAAAATGCTCACACCACGTGGCTCCCAAACTCATAAAATGTAAGGTCTAGGTAAACTTCACAAGCCCGGAATCCGGCTAAGACCGATCCTTCCATTGTTAACTCTGCACAATACTGGATGGCGATATGACTAGCTGAAATTGTAAAGCCAGTACGACAATCCTTCGATCCAAAAATACTCAGTGATGCATTCGAATTGGTGGAATTATTGGATACAATAAACATAAACAATAAACACATGGCAGCCATTGATATATCCTTCCTATTCACCAACGTTCCATTAGATGAGATAGTAAAAATAATAACTGAACGCATTAAAGACAAACAGCTATACTTACATATATTCTGGAGAGGCTATTATTACTATGTACCCCCAACATGAAATTCAATTTTCAAAAAAAGTCTTACAGCCAAATTGATGTTGTAGTCATGGGGAGTTCTCTTGGTCCTATTGAAGCGGACATTTCCATGGCTCATTTAGAAGAAAATAGATCCCCATACACTAAAAACATGGTCTTCTACCGTCGTTATGTGGACGATGTAATAATCAGCACAATAAACGGGCTACAAGCAACATCGTTCTAGGCCATGATGAACCAGACGTTAAAGAACACGAAAACAACGAAGCGTTGCCTTTCCTAGATGTTGATTGATTGATTGATTGATTTAGGAACCGACATCACAGCATTCGGGACATTCCCATAAGCGCTCCGTCCCCATCCTCAGCAGCCAGCGAAGAGTTCCAAAACTAATAGTTCCAGTAGCAATCTGATTATATGTCCGTCTCGCCTTTCCTCTAGGCGTCGATCGTCGGCCAAATCCCCTCGTCACACCTCGCTGTCTCATTCTTACTAATGAGTTACGTTTAGGGCAAAGAAACGTGGACTGGCCATTACTTACATTTCTACAGCTTCACACCCGTCCAGTACAAACATGGCTTGGCACGGACGCTGTTTGACTGTGTCAGGAAGATATGCACACCAGACACACTGACAGATCCATTTGAAACTCTAAATAATGTTTTACACACGAATGCGTGTGTAAACACACTGGACTTATACAGCGCCACTACCAACAGCCGAAACCAAAACCCGAATACATATGTCCCTAAACTCAAGGTATTTATTCAGTTAACATTTCGTGGGGATGACGCAATGCCACATCTAGAGGTCCGGCTCACTACGGTAGTAGGCCGAACATACTATGCTGCAACTCCAGTTATTAGACACAGAACCACACCAATTCCCACCCCAGCGGTAACAGAGCATGTCTCTCTGTACGCCAAATCCAATTGTAATTATCAATGTACATGGAGGTGGTATCTCTACCTACATCGGTAGGACATAGACAGTTATACAACAGGGTAGTCGAACACATACCCAATACCTCAGAGTAGCTGCAGACACAGTTCACCCGTTGCATGAGGCGCTGGACGAAGTTAAGGGTCAGAGACTGATAAGAGGGAAATCATGGATGGCTCAGGCGGAGCATACGATCAGATAGATGTGCCCCATGGAGAACATCAAGCGAGGAGAGGAGTGGGTCAGAGTTCCAGCGTAACAGGCATACTTGTGCGTTATAATCACATTGCGCGGGGAGTGCAGTGAGTGGCCAGCAGGGGCCATCCAGCAACTAATTCAGGATAATGCTCGCCCGGGTGATGTGATTATCTACAATGATGGTTCGGTGTTAAGAGGTAGGAGAAGTGCCTGGGGATTCTTAGCAAAAGCTAATGATCGACGTTTGGTGCAGGAGAGCCTGGCGTATGATGAAACAGCATCTAGCTTAAGAATGGAGGTGGGGGTGGTCAGTGCAGCTTTTCGCTGGATGGAGAACACGATACATACACACATTGTGATTGTAACTGACTCAGAAAGCATGCTGAGAAGGGTGAGGACAGGCAGGCATCGTGAAGAGTGGCTTGCTTCGCTTCGGAGGTCACGGGTAGCAAGCATCGCCTGGATCTTTTCTCCGGGGCATGCCGGTGTGCTGGGGAATGAACAGGCGGACAGATTGGCTGGCTCGGCTAAACTTAGTGGCGTATTGATGCATGACAAGGCAGACGTGGTTGCGGCCTTTGTGGGAGCTAGTGTACACCTCGGAGGAGCAAATGGATCACCATGGTCTGGCAAGAATGCGACAGCGAGGGATGACGAGGGGATCTGGTCGATGCTCGACGCTTAGAGGAAAGGCGAGACGGACATATAATCAGATTGCTACTGGAGCTAGTAGTGTTGGAACTCTTCGCTGGCTGCTGAGGATGGGGACGGAGCGCTCATGGGAATGCCCCGAATGCTGTGATGGCGGTTCATAAATCAATCAATCAATCTAATACCCAATTGGACTGACAGAATAACAGACAAAGACGATGGGTACCTGTCTAAGCCAACACACCACAAACCTCATTCGTTATCGATTGGAAACCGGCCACGAATTTTATACGGCCAATGCGTTTCGCGTGTTATTTAACACACAAACTAGTCGCATCTTAAAGGTGGCAGAAGCGATCATCATTAATCTGCAAAGCCAGTTTTGTACAAACAGAAAGAAATGATATCAGTTAAAAATTACCTTGTTAGACAATTGAAATTACTGTGTGAATATGTTTAGATTTCAGCTTTAAGGATTTATCTAATTACTTTAGTTTATGTTGTGTGATGTTTACAGTATTTACCTGACGAGATGCATCGAAATATTCCAGGCAATAAATCCTGCAATCTATTGTTTGTGTCTTCGTTATTCAAATCCACTGCTGGAAAACATTGTTTTGAACATACTATTGTATTTTAGTTGCAAAATGACAAGTGCAGAAATAGCTAGTACTGTACTGATTGAAAGAACAGTTGTTGCAATCTTACACACCAATATGAGTGACAAGTGTATGCCTACCTACTGGCTTACACGCCTATTGACACTCGGATCAGAAGCAAACGAGGATAAAATGTTGTCGATAGTGCTTTGAAAAATGCAATTTAGAAACCATTTGGACGACGATGGTGACACTAGTTGAGATTTGTGTTCACAATTATTATCCTCAATTTAAAACAACCAGAACACACTGGAAAATCCCTGGCTCCCCAGCATCTGTCAAGCTGAGAGCACAGAACTCGGCGGAAAAAGTAATGCTGGCGGTTTTGGAAATCCAAATGTGGCCGTTGAAAGATTATCTGCCGCTTTGCAACAGGGTTAATGGACAATACAATACAAATCTCCTTACCAAACTAAAACAGTCTGTGGACAGAATATGAGAGATAACACGCACTCAAAATCGTCCTTGGCTTCAAGGCATCTCACAAAGAATAGGGTGTGGGGTAAAGTAGCAAAGGATTTGAATAGTGAGATTGCTCCAAACCCACATTTCCACAGATTTGTCTTCAGATAATTTTTTTTCTTTCTTTTCCCAACTCTTAAAAATGCCGGCTCAATGGACACCATTGTGACAGTGATGAAGAAGCCATACTGGCTTGTGATAGCTGGCTTAGTTCGACACTCTGGGTGTTATTTTCTCAAGGTCTTTTCAAGAGAAAGCCGAGACAGCATAACTGTGTCAGGTCAAGTGCTGGGTAATCTGGGAAGGAAGAAACACTATTCACAACTACTTATAAAAGGTTGACTGTAAAAGTAAAGGTATATTGCCCGTTTTCACGCCTTGATGAGTATTGGGTATATAGTGCAAGACTCATGTCTGTCTAGTAGAATAACCGTCAATCGATGGTTGACGTGATAGATATCAAGTCAGCCGCCTTTACTTTAGGCAATTTCTTGGTACTCATTTTAGTATGGCTCAACGTGAGACCGCAGGTCAATGAAAACACGCAATCCCCGACTCGAAAAAGATTGAAACTGTTGATCACCAGACTCACAGACAAACTGTTAACGGGTGGGCTTGATGGGCATGTGGATGCGAAACCTGCAATAAGAGACGAGGTTATTGTATGTCGGTGTGTCAACATCGAAGAGTGGACCTGATGAAGCCAGTAAGAATGTACTGTCAACACCCAAGGACAGAAGCTATTGCAGACTCATTACTACGAATCATTATTGCCGAGATTAAGAAAAAAAAAAAAGTAAAGACCATGTTCAGGCTTTTAAACGTTTTGGATATATGATGTCAACCCCGTTCTGTTCACGACCAGTTGACACTCCATGAGTGCTGTAGTCAGAATCACTCCAACTGACCAGTGTAGGGGTTGAACCGGATAACTCGGCATCAGCACATTGGAAGTTTAAGAGCGAACGCTCTTATCAATTCCGCCATGCTGACCTCGGAGGCTTTTTAACTTAAATGGTACCCCCCAAAAAAATAATCTAAGAAACATATGGATCAATACGACGAAAACTACCGACATTTGAAAAGTGGCTTTTACACACTTGAATATGTATAGGTACCCAGTTTAAGCTGCGGGGACCTAAGAACCAAGGTCGATTACAAGTAAAATGTCTGTTTTGATGGTGATTTGAACACAAGGGTGCTGGAGACTGGTCAACTGCCGCTCTCTTTGCAAAGATTGCAAAGATGGGGTTTAAAAATAGCATCGTGTTCATTGTTCCTACTTTTTTATTGAAGGCAAACGGTGAACTAATGAAATGATTAGAGTGTCTTCAGATATACTGGCACTTAGAAACTTCTGCTAGATTATCGTCATTATTATGTGCATTGCCAAATACCGAGACATTATGAGATGATTTATGTCACTATCACTTATACTTTTCGCAGTATTGTCTTACGCTTACGCTTCATCCATTATTTTATTTAAGGATTAGTCTATTTCATTACCAACGTTGATAGTTTATATATATATATATATATATATATATATATATATATATATATATATATATATATATATATATATATATATATATATATATATATATATATATAAGGCCTTTCTACGCGAATTTGAACAATGCTGGTTGTGTGGATAGCCATTCTGGAACCAAATGGATTACCACTGTTGCATTTAGGTCGTAATGAAGTCAAATTATAGGCAATGTGAGACAGCAGAAAATGTCCACTGACAAAACAAATTTCAACCAAAAACTACAGCCAATGTCAGACATTGAACACGTCACAAACATAATTCACAACGATAGCGACTGTTCACAAGAAGACAGAGAGACAGAGGCTGGCGGTAGTATTTAAGAAGTTTATTATTTTTTTTGTTGCATATTCCTTACATGACGTTTTTTCTGCTGCTGTCGATGTACTAGGCAAGTTTTACGTTCAGTAGTTTGCCATTGCTTTCTGAACGACCGGCTCACATACCCACCGTAAGTAACCAGCCCGGCGCGAACCGCTGCCAATTCTCACGGCTGCTATTTTCCCCACGTGGATATACGGGATGACGAACACTGTTATTAACCCCTTGGCCTTGCAGAAGTTAAACGGTATTAATGTCCGACATCGAGTATATGGTTGTTTTTTTTTTTTTTTGGGGGGGGGGGGGGGCTTAGTGGTCTCGAGGTATGGTGTCCGCCTCGAGTGCTGGAGGTCCCGGGTTCAGGCCCCGGTGGGGACCGGAATTTATTTAAAAAATCCACCTGAACTTCCATAACAAAATTTCCCCTGGTCTCTGGGTAGTGAGATCGGACGCCCGTGTGTATTGTTGCGCACGTAAAGAATCCCTTGGCAGTTGGAAATCGAAAAAGAGTAGCCTAACGGCGCCGCCCGGGCAAAATTTCGAGTTAAAAACCTACCCAAAGTATTTCAGGATCTTAGCCGATGCAACGGAGTTCGTGCATTGAGCTGAGTTTCTCAAGACTCAAGTTTGAGTTAGGAGGAAAACTGAGCACTTATGGGTTAAACCGTGTGCCGTGATGTTGTCCAACGACTAAACAAACTAAACTAAACTGAGTATACTGTTTAAGAACATGCATCTGTACTGTAGCAAAATACGGATGCTAGTCATGGACCATTTTGCAATCACTGATGAAGAGAATCAAAGATATTGTGTGTCCTCTTGCTTTGAACTAAAGCTTAGTCCATACATGCACTACTACTTTTAGTGGACTGGGATAATTTTTGCGCGTGGATTAGCTTTCAGTATTACTATTGTCTCTCGCCACCAAGCGAGAAATCAACATTTTAGTCCAATTGACCGGTGCAGGGGTTGAACCCGCTACCTCAGCATCAACACATTGGAAGTTTAAGAGCGAACGCTCTTATCAATTCAACTATGCTGACCTCCGGGTCATTTTAATTTAAATGGAACAGAAAAAAAATTCTTACAATAATATGGACCAAAACGGCGAAAAATACCGACATTTAAACAGATCGAACAATCGAACAACCCTGGCTCATAACCAGCGGCTTGTCTCGAAAACAGGAATAATGATGCCATATTAAATGTCACGATGGCTTTATAAAGAACAATGACGGTGGGTGTGGTTCCTGGAAGAATAAGCAATGACCTACCGGCTGAATGGACACAAGACATTTAAAACACAATGAGCATAAACATGAATTAACCGCAGGAACTGGAATATGAACTAGAGTCTTCTCGGTGGGTCGTGATGATAGCACCGTTCTGCAAAGGAACTGCTAGAAAATGATGATGATGCTACAAGAGCTGCTTAAAGCTAAAAATATGGATAATTTTTGGAGGATCTCAGCGTTGAGTAAAATGCAGCAGTAACCAAATAGTTTAACACAAGATTTTACGGAAAATTAAACCGAGCGGTGCTTGCTTCGCCGCGATAGCAACGTGGTCAACAGCGATATCCTCGTAAAAATGGAATCAGTGATGACAACGATTTTAGTATCCTCAATAACTTTCAGCCTCTTTCTTTATAGGTTTTTCTTTCCTTCCCTTTTTATGTGTACATGTCACTTTAAAGTTGTTTCTTCTTCTTCTTCTTCTTCTTCTTCTTCTTCTTCTTCTTCTTCTTCTTCTTCTTCTTCTTCTTCTTCTTCTTCTTCTTCTTCTTCTTCTTCTTCTTCTTCTTCTTCTTCTTCTTCTTCTTCTTCTTCTTCTTCTTCTTCTTCTTCTTCTTCTTCTTCTTCTTCTTCTTCTTCTTCTTCTTCTTCTTCTTCTTCTTCTTCTTCTTCTTCTTCTTCTTCTTCTTCTTCTTCTTCTTCTTCTTCTTCTTCTTCTTCTTCTTCTTCTTCTTCTTCTTCTTCTTCTTCTTCTTCTTCTTCTTCTTCTTCTTCTTCTTCTTCTTCTTCTTCTTCTTCTTCTTCTTCTTCTTCTTCTTCTTCTTCTTCTTCTTCTTCTTCTTCTTCTTCTTCTTCTTCTTCTTCTTCTTCTTCTTCTTCTTCTTCTTCTTCTTCTTCTTCTTCTTCTTCTTCTTCTTCTTCTTCTTCTTCTTCTTCTTCTTCTTCTTCTTCTTCTTCTTCTTCTTCTTCTTCTTCTTCTTCTTCTTCTTCTTCTTCTTCTTCTTCTTCTTCTTCTTCTTCTTCTTCTTCTTCTTCTTCTTCTTCTTCTTCTTCTTCTTCTTCTTCTTCTTCTTCTTCTTCTTCTTCTTCTTCTTCTTCTTCTTCTTCTTCTTCTTCTTCTTCTTCTTCTTCTTCTTCTTCTTCTTCTTCTTCTTCTTCTTCTTCTTCTTCTTCTTCTTCTTCTTCTTCTTCTTCCTCTTCTTCTTCTTCTTCTTCTTCTTCTTCTTCCTCTTCTTCTTCTTCTTCTTCTTCTTCCTCTTCTTCTTCCTCTTCTTCTTCTTCTTCTTCTTCTTCTTCTTCTTCTTCTTCTTCTTCTTCTTCTTCTTCTTCTTCTTCTTCTTCTTCTTCTTCTTCTTCGATTTTTGCCCGTTTAGACTTCTAGTGAAGTACACGCTACATCTACGCAACCTATCGCCTTCGTCAGCCAGTTAATTGTTGATTGTATGTAGGCTGACATTCTCTCTCTACGGTATGAGATAACCAGGCTGAAACCTATCCCCTTTCGTAGCCTGTTACGACATACTCAGGAAATATCCAGTGCTACCATGTTTTTTTTTAACTTCATGTGGAGCTCTTGTAACACGCGGACGATGTTATTTCTCACATTGCCTTATTTGTGTTGCCTTGTTTTTAAGATTATTTCTTGTGTTATTTGTATTTTCCTGTTAGTATGCCCGTCTTTATTTACTTCTATGAGAGGCATATATTGCAGTCTCGTGTGATGAGTATATGATATATATTGCAGTCTCGTGTGATGAGTATATGACACACATGTAGTTATGACTTTCCTGTCCAGAGCTAATACATAATTTCTCAAGGGATTGAACATGGAACATCCTCATCAAAAGCGGGTATGCAAACGATCACCAGCCACGCTCACCAAGAAGCCACCCACTGTTGCATAGATCAGGGGAATGTCGATCTCATTTGGAAGGCCGGTGCAGATTTCAGTGAAATTAACGCACGAACGTTTGCGTTAACAAACTCACTTCATCTGAAGATGTCAGAGAAATATAGAAACAAACTAGTTTTCATTAAAAAATATTTCTGTAATTTGGATTTCATTTTTATTGCAAGGATACATTTGCAATCTGCTTCTAGCACGTGACCTTTTCAAAATTAGACGACATAAAACAGTGGCAGCACGCACTGAATACGATTTTTTGTTTTGTTTTTTAAAACCGCCACGAGAGGACAACACATAATCGACTGATATCACAGGGCGTACAAGTGGGAAAGGATTATAAGATTTTGGACGATTCTTGGAGTATTTGAGAAGGTAAAATGGAGAGGTGTTGATAAGGTAGAAATGATTAATGGAATCAATCAAAAAGTCTGGGAAAATAATTATTGAAATAATCTTACAGTTGACACTTAGTCTACCATGCTTCTCACAAAGTGGCTTAAAATTCCACTCATATGTACTAAAACACACCCAGAGTGGCTCCAATCGTCGAGACACCACATGTCAAGATTACGTAAAATAAACTGCTCATATTTCAGCTCAGTACTTTGTCACTGGCCGCTAGGGTACTTCAACTATAATAGGCACAAAACCCTACCCTAGAGGTAGCCGAGAGTCTCTACAAATTGTGACTCGTTATAAGTGTGATATCTAAAGGCATAATCTTGATAGAAAGGACTGAGATTCTTTTGGGAGGCCAAAGGAGAAGGCGAAGAACACTCAAGTATGTAGGAAGAACTAACACGAATGTCTAGTTTATCTGGCCAGATGCTTTTGTCTGAAATGTTATCCCCCTCTTAAGTACTACACTTGCACGTACTCATTCGCACACCTTGCGATCAGTTGATCAGAGAATCAAGAGTCGAGTACGTGGATGCCGTTACAAAATAAATGTATCTACTTTTAATAAAAGAGAGATTAAAAAACAGATTCTTAGTTGAATCTATAAACTAGAACAAAAATATTAATTGGGTACAGAATGAATGAACTACGATGTCTATTATTATCATGTGCACAATATGCAGAAACAGACACTCGCAGTCGATGTGGTGATGGACAGTCACCAGGGGTGTTTTAATCCCGTCTAGGGATAGAGCTGAACTTAGTCCTCCTGTTTAGGTATGCAAGTCGAGATAAAACCAGGTACTCAACGTTCCTCCAGATTCTACGTCATTCACTCTCCACTAGATATCAAATCAGCGTCTCTGTAATTTCCACCGGTGTCTAGTTAAAGCATTAGTAGTACCGATGCTCCTTAAATGAAAAAAATAAATAAACAGCCGCATACTCCTCAATACTTTTGTTTATGGTCTAGTGGCTGAAGGCTGGTTTCGTGTGTGTCTGTTTGTGTGACTGGGCACAATAGACACAGTTCTTATTTGCTAGGCTATCATCTAAAACAATGATTCACTATATAGCTTGTAAGATTATCGTAATAAATCCTGAGGTTTCCCAATATCGGAAAATAATTCCGTCCACACATCATTATTGTCTAACACTTATCTATTGTTTTAATTTACTTATCCCCAGACTTGTGCAAAATTTAAGCTTCTAAAGGGTTATCAAGCAAGGTTTGGACCTTATTATGGAACTTGAATGCGTGAATACAGCTGTCCTTTTTTGAAACTGAAGGAAGTTGTTATTTTCTACCTCGGGTACAGTAGTACTAATAGCGTATCGCATATTACTCAAGGAATTAAATCTGTATCCCCATTTCAATTAACTCTATAGGACAAGATATGATGTCGAAGACGGGAAGAGCAAAATACGACGTCTACTTCAATATATGGCGAGGTAATACATGCCGTCCCTAATACAGTTGGGTTTTTTTTTTTAACGGCGGACATTATCAGCGGCGTCGCATGACGTCATCATTTGTCATGATGATGAAATACTTAGATACGTACTTCTTTTGTACATCAGTGCTACGATAGTTAGCTTGAGGTCTTCATAGCGATCTATGCGCCTTTTCGTCCCATTCTCCCACACATCACGCAATATGGGCTTAATCAAGTCAATGCACTGAAGTATCTGGAGTAAAGCGTAACATTTGATAGACCATGCGTAACATGAAAACAGAACAAATTAGGTCAAGGACAACTGCTTTTCAAAATATAACAATTAGATTATGCGATAAGTCACTAATCATTAATTTTTAGAAAGATCGTACATAAATGTTATATAGATCCAATTCTGCCGTATGACAGTAATTCGTGAGTCGTAAAAAAAAAAGAATAATTAGTACTTGGATAACGAAGATGTTTCTGAAACGTAAGTTGCGAATACCTTGAACTGTCAGAGTTACTAACAAAGAGTACTTAGACAGGTCTAATGAAAGAATAATATTATTTGCCAATGTAACAAAGAAACATACAATATTCTTTAGTCGTGTAATGAGAAAATAGGCAAGGGACAGAAATATGTGACCACTGGAAAGTTCATCTGTAGAAGAGATTTGGGCAGACCAAGAAACATGATGCTGGGTGGACTTAGGAGTTGGCTTTGAGGAATATCATCAACAGAATTGACCCAAAACACCATGAACTATAGAGATCCAACACCAGTTTGTAGGATACATGTTGATGATTCATCGGTGTGTTTACATGCCGGCTACTTGGAGAAGAGGTTACAGACGCAGTTCGTAATCCCACACACCCGCTTTCGAATCACAGCTGAACGTAAACTTGCCCAGGAGTCACGAACAGCCAAAAAACGCTAGGGTTGACTGTTATATTCTGTAATGACATGAAACTAACTTACATGTGTTGACAGTTGCTGTTACAAATCGATCTCAACTCAGCTCTTAAATAATAAGCTTCAAAATACAGTTACCATTCAAGATCCTAAAATTACTTCCAAAAACAAACTTGCCAAAAGGGTTGTATTTAAGCGAATGCACTAAGAGTCAATTCATTACTTTACCTTCTCTTCCATAACTCATTTTCTTCATTAACAGTAAATAACTTATTTAGTGATTAATCTCTTTTAACCTAGACGATTGTTACATTAATATATAATACGTCTGTTATTGTTTTGCCTTTTTTACTACATTAATAGGGCCATACATAAAATACGTTAGAAAGAAGACATTGTGATAAATGAAGCTAGACAGGAGTCATACTGTTAAAAACCGCTTCATAGGATGTATACTGATATATCACACTTGAGCGGGATCACAGTGCTAAAGATATAAAGTTATCAGGGTAATAAATGGCTTTAGAAAAGTGGCAAGCTGATAAATGACGTTAGAAATGGGTCACACAGATAAATAACGCTAGAAAGGGGTTCTTGGTAATAAATGACGCTTGATATGATTCACAGTGCTAAAAGATGCTAGATAGGAGTCACAGTGATAAATGGCGATAGATACCAGTTACAGTGATAAGTGACGCTACGAATGAGTCACAGGGGTAATGAGGTTTGAACGGACTCACAGCGATAAATGCTGTTAGATAAGGTTCACGGTAATAAATTATTTTAGGAAGGGGTCACAGTGATAAATGGAAAAGATAGGCGTCACAACGATAAAAAACACAGAAGAGTTAGCACATACGTGACTTATAAGAGATAAGTGAGTTATAAGTGACTCTTAGAGGTCATCACCGTCTTAAAATTGGTTGAGTGCTTGTATGTAAGGGATTATAGCGCATTTAATAATTAAAATGTTGTTATTCTAAAACAAAACACACCCACACACACACACAAGAATAAAGAGAACATAAATCTCAGCATATATTAACAGTCGTATCACATTAATTAAAAGAGCAAGACGCAGTAATAAATAGCTTACTACCGAACCTTCCACCGAGAATTAACCAACATCATGAACAGAAAATTAATTGAGATGTAGAAGCGTTTTGATGACATGAAAAAAAAACCATGACAGAGAAGACACATCATGCAGTCATTGTTGGCAGCTGTTACCAGTTTAAACGAGGTGTTATTTATATGAAAACCCGAAGGATTAATTAAAATCCGCTGCTTCGCATGGGTTCATTACTGGCTTCGCAAACGTGAATGACATGCCCCTTCAAGTATAAATACCTCGTGGTTGAAGGCTGAGAACATTCACAGAAACATATATATATATATATATATATATTGATTTTGTTCTTTTGCTGTTAACTTTAGCGTAGTTCACACTTGAATTATTTTTTTGCGTGGGCTAGCTCTTCCTTTTACCAGTACCCATAGCTATCAGGAGAACCCACTCTGGTATATAAACTCATGGCAAATACGGAAAGTTGCTTAAAGTGATTAATAATCCAAGGGCATTTACTTAGTTATGAAGCCAAGATATTCACACTTGGTGACATTTTTCAGTGTCTGTATACACGCCGACACAGTGTTGAACCGTAGTATATATTTATTCAGGATTTAGTTTAGAAATAAATTGCCTGACCTTGTCGCAGTTCCCGTTTAATTTTGAAGGGATAACGTGAGTGACACAATACGCGCCTTTTACTTCAAGGACAAGTTCTCGAAAATGTGACACCACGGAAAACGTCTAATTCACTGATCTCAGTTTTTAATTGACAACAGGCTGCATGCTGGGCCATGCCTATGTCAACTAGTTTAATTTACACTTCCTAGCAACAAGTGAAATCCTTCAAAACATGGGAAGAGGGGCAGTAAATCAATGAATTTTCAGGATGTATTATCTTGATATTAGAATCAGTTCCGCCGTTATAAGACAATGTTGAGTGCCCATGACAGACGTTTTGCAATTTATATACATGTTATTGTCTATTGTAATCATTATATTCTCGAGTGTTTCATCCTTACATGCGCGTAAAAACACATAATGACAAGCGTCCGTATTCATTGTCATCGCTAATATCTTTCCTACATTAAGATTATGTCTCCACCTGTCTACGTGCGTTTTATTAAAACATGGCTCTGTACTTCATTTACCTCGTGCATAATTAGAAGGACTGGCTGACATGTTAACTTATAGAATGATATTGATGAAAGCTGTTTGCTGTTGGCAAGCTTTAACGAATTTCCGAATAAACACAGACAGATACGGGCAAGCGTTTCCACCAAAGTCTTTATGAAAGAAATAACAACACAATAACAGTATTTAACACACGACAACAAGGATGTGTACTTTCCTGAATGGTGGCTTATCCAAACTACTGCGATGGTATCCTTTACGTGAAGAATAGTAATATTATGCCTGGTTTTCTCGACTAGCCAAAGTATGTTACGAGTTCTTTTGTAAAATTTCATTTATACGGCTTTCATGTATTCGAATAGTGAAGACACACACTATATTGCACATTTTATTGCCTAGCATATCTCGCTGTATCTCGTCGGGTTCAAAATATAATGAAATAACGTAATGAATCATACTCAGTGCAGCGGAATAGTATATAATGAAATTACCTAATGAGTTATACTCGGTGCGGCGGAATAGTATATAATCAAATAACCTAGTGAATCATACTCTTTGGAACGGAATAGTATAAAATGAAATAACGTAATTAATCATACTCGGTGGAGCGGAATAGTACATAATGAAATAACGTAATGAATCACACTGGGTGCGGCGCAATATGACAGGCAATAAGGCATGCCTTGCATTGTTTGTCGCCGAGTCGCAAAGAGATCTTATCACAAACAACAGAAAGATGCTGTCGCCGTTTTTTTTTTTGTTTTTGGTTTTTGGCCTCGTTATGAGAAGACAAAACCTGGAACATGTTGTAATAAAAGGAAAGATTTGCGGAAATAGAGACAGAGGAACACAGCGGAGAAGATTCTTGACAGTCTTGTGTCATGGCACGGACGGAAGTTAACATACGAATAGATCCATGCCGACGGAGATAACAATTTGTGGAGAGGCATGCGCGCCCACGCCAGCCGGCAAGACACTAGATTATGATATTGTTTGTGTCTACAGTATTCTAATTCACAAAGGGAAAACATTGTCTTGACTTCCATATATTTATTTGTCTTTGCTTATTTACTTGTTTATCGACAGCCCTGCCTTGGGAGATGCCAGGGTGCATAGTTTCATAATTGTCCCACATATGGATTCGAGACTTCGACATCAGTTGCGAGCGATTTTGAAGTTAACCGCTGGGGGTTGATTTCCATGGTATGAGGTGTCCGCCGTTCAGATAATAAAATTCAGATAATCATTAAAATATACCTAGTAATTCACAAAAAGCTAATAAGTTCCGGTGTTATTTTCAGAGTCCTGCAAAGTACATGCAAATAAATTTTAATGTATTACTATTCCATTTTTTCCACATTGGCTTGAATATCGGTCGGCCTCTTCCTCTGCTTCCATCTGCTCTGATGTACAGACCAGATGGAAGCAGAGGAAGAGGCTGATCACGTAAACGATGGACACAGGGACGAACATAGTCCATGGGAATATCGATACATCAAGCCCATAAGCGGGAACTCTTCCGCTGTTTATACTTCACCTCTACACCGCAAGGTACAAGAGGAACATGATGAGATGAGATGAGATGAGATTATTCCAATTTTTCAAATTGGCTTTAAAATAATGACGATTCTTTGTCTAACCGTTAAGCACGAAGAGTGAAAAATGAATGTTTTATAGTAGACATACATATTTGTACCAATCATTGTTTGTAAAATTCTTAAACAGGCGTTTTGTAGTTAAGATATGTTATCTTACGAAAAAGAAACTGTGACGAAACACACACAAACACACACACACACACACACACACACACACACACACACACACACATAAATATATATATATATATATATATATATATATATATATATATATATATATATATATATATATATATATATATCATCATCATCATCATTGGCACCTTGCCGTCTTGACAGACGATAGTTTGTGCTTTAAAAAGGCATAATAACTTTTAACTATGGCGGTAGCGAGTATGACTGATAAGGCCAATTTGCGCTGTAAATGTCCGTTCACAGTGGGTGCAACTGAACACGTGGTCATTTCCACCATCATGCACCATCTTACGTCTCAAACGCTTGGTGTGTGACTTTTCTGCAATAATTTTCTCCTTTGACTTTATTCCATTTCTGATATTTGCCCTCCATGCAACACGTTCAGCGGCGACTTGCTCCCAATGTGCATTATCAATGCCTGTATCAATCATGTCCCGCTTACACACATCTTTGTATCGTAGTAGAGGCCGACCCTGAGATCTCTTACCCATCTGTAATTCACCAAAAAAGATATCCTTTGGTATTCTACCATCATCCATCCTCCTAAGATGTCCTATCCATCTAAGTCTACGAAGGCTGAGCATGGAATAAACTGTCACACAACCTGATCTTTCCAATACTTCAGTATTTGTGATTTTGTCTTGCCACTTAATACCAAGAATTCTTCGCAGACACCGCATATGAAAGCTGTTTAAATTGTTCTCTTGGTGTGAGTAAGTTGTCCAGGTTTCACTGCCATAGAGAAGAGTACTAAGGACACAGGCTTGATAGACAAGGACTTTTGTTTTGGCAGTAAGCTTCCTGTTCTCCCAGACTCTTTTTCTTAACCTGTTCATTGTTGTTGCTGCCTTACCAATCCGGATGTTGATTTCCTGATCTAGGGATAATTTGCTATTTACCACTGATCCTAGATATGTAAAATGGTCTACTATCTCTAGTTCGGCGTCGTCAATAAAGATTGATGGTACCCCATGTGCACCTTGTGACATAATCTGTGTCTTCTTTTTGCGAATTGTTAAACCAAATTCAGAACAAGCATTGGAGAATGCAGATAGTAGACATTGCAATTCTTCCTCAGAGTGGGTCGTAACTGCAGCATTATCTGCAAAAAGCAACTCTCTGATCAGTACCCTCCTAATTTTGGTCTTGGCCTTCAATCTCTGAGAATTGTAGAGGCCGCCATCTGAGCGTGAGTGAATGTATATACCACCATCCTGATCACGAAATGCATATTTCAGTAGAAGTGAAAAGTATATTCCAAAGAGGGTGGGAGCTAGTACACAACCTTGCTTAACTCCACTCTTGATTTCAAATTCTTCAGAAGTTGCACCATCAAACTTGATTATACCCTTCATGCCTGTGTGGAACGATGCCACAATGGACAGAAGAGTTGGTGGGCAGCCAATCTTCTTTAGTGCCTTGAACAGACCCTCACGACTGACCAAATCAAAAGCCTTTGTGAGGTCGATGAAGGCAATAAACAGTGGTTGATTCTGTTCACGACATTTTTCTTGCATTTGTCGCAATGAGAATATCATATCAGTGGTAGACCGGTTCTGTCGAAAGCCACACTGTGATTCGGGGTAGACTTGATCTCCTAGGACTTGAAGTCTGCGCAGAACAATTCTGGCAAATACTTTTCCAACAATACACAGAAGTGAGATACCCCTATAGTTGTTGCAGTCGCTCCGATCGCCCTTGTTCTTGTACAGTGTTATGATGCTTGAATCTTTGAAATCCTGTGGGACTTGTCCTTCACGCCAGCATAGCTCTATTAGCTGGTGGATCTGTATAGTGAGTGTGTCTTGCCCACTCCTGATAACCTCTATTGGAATCCCATCCTTACCTGGAGCCTTGCCAGATGCAAGTTCATTTATAGCACACTTAACTTCTGTTATGGTGGGAAGTGTGTCCAGGTGGTCAAGAGTTGGTAGAGCCTCTATGGCGTTGAGGGCATTATCCGCTAGTTTGGTCTCACTTGAGTAAAGCTCCAAATAGTGCTCTACCCATCTGTCCATCTGCTGTTTCTTATCAGTGATGACTTCTCCAGTCAAGGTTTTCAATGGTGCACTTCTTTTGATCACTGGACCACAGGCTTTCTTTATTCCTTCATACATGCTTCTTGTGTCTCCCTTATCACTTGCGATTTGAATGGACTCACATAACTTGATCCAATAATCATTTGCACACTGCCTGGCAGCCTTTTGCACATCCTTCCTAGCTTGCCTTAGCTCACTCAGAGTGTTACGCGTTGGTCTTTCCTTGTTTCTTAAGAGAGCTTTCTTCTTCTTATCAATCAAGGGCTGCAGAGTCTCGCTGTTGGCCGCAAACCAGTCCTGCCTCTTATGATCCACAGTGCCGTAAACCCTTACGGCAGTTTTACAAAGAGTTTCCTTAATTTGACCCCACTTTTCATTTACTGTACAATTTTCTGGTGTATCAGTGAAAGCGTCTTCAAGTTGCTGTTGAAACTGAAAGCACTTTTCAGGATCATGAGTGTTAATAATATTAATCCTGGGGCTAGATTTGTGTTTAGCTGTGTAGATTCTCTTTGGTCTCAGTCTAACCCTTGCAACAACCAAAGAATGATCCGTATCACAGTCAGCACTGTGGTAACTACGAGTCAATGATATATGGTTCAGATGTTGTCTCCGTGTGATGATGAAGTCCAGCTGGTGCCAATGGCCGGATCTTGGATGTTTCCATGTGACCTTATGTATCTCTTTTGTTTTAAAAAAAGAGTTTGTAATACATAAGTCATTACTGGTGCAATGCTCCAGCAGCCTTTGCCCATTTTCATTCATGCGACCGATGTTGTATTTTCCAAGGCACACTGGCCATGAACTCGAGTCCTTGCCCACACGCGCATTGAAATCACCGAGCATATAAATGTAGTCGGATTTTGGAACTGCCTTGATCACAGAGTCTAACTCCTCATAGAACAAATCCTTCACATCATCAGAGGAATCGAGTGTCGGTGCATATGCAGTAATAATGGTGGCAAACCCACAAGAGGTTGCCAAGCGCAGGGATAATAGTCTTTCATTTCCTCCTGCTGGAATTTCAATCATTCCCAGTAGCGAATTCTTCACTGCAAAGCCCACACCGTGTTGCCTTTTTTCTGCCTGCCCTTTACCCTTCCAGAAAAAAGTGTAGTTGTTTTCCCTGAGTGACCCTTCCTCAGCGAGGCGAGTCTCCTGCAGGCCAGCAATATCAATGTTAAGACGATTGAGTTCGGCATCAATCACAGCCGTTTTTCTCACATCGTCAATATTGGTCAAGTCAGTGGAAAATCCTGGACACATGGTTCTCACGTTCCATGTTGCAAGCCGTAGCTTGAGGTTTCTATTTATATTTTTGTTTGTACCTGGTGCATTGGTTTTACAGCCTGCGTTTCAGATTTTGTCCTAGCCCCAAGCACCCATTGAAGCAGGCAGGCTGTGGCGGATCAGCACCCAATTGGCTGGGGGCTGCCCAGCTTGAGGCGGGCGGTAGCTGATCAGTGACACCTATAGGTGTCTCCCACCGTCAGAGGCAACGCGTGGCGCCCCATGTCTACGCCAACTGACAAGGACTTATAACCCGTAACAGTTGCCTCTCGCTTTGATTCCGAGACCAGTTAAGACCAGGGATGGAGTTATTGCCTCTCCATAGCACAAAGCCTGGGCTAAAATATAGAGAACATGTGTTGCCCATGCAGCATGATCCCTCTCTCGGCCTGCCTAGTTCACTCCAGAGGAAAGGTAACACCCCTACATCTGGAACAAGACAAGCTGCAGAAGCTGCCGGATCAGCAAAGCAATGCTCTAACTGTCCGCCTGTCGGAGCTTCGATCCTAGACCAGTCGCCAACCAAGGCTTAGGGCCTGGTCTGCCCTGCCATGACAATTTTGTCTTTAGCTTGCATTTACTCGCACCAGGGTAAGGCTTGTACCCTCCCAATTGCGCTCTTCCGCCCGAAGCCGTTGGCACAATGTGGGGTGTCGGGTTTGGTAAGCGCCGCCCAACGTTCGGCGCTAACAGAAACCAGGTAGTACCGTCTACTGTTATACGGTAGCTCAGTCATATCTGACTAAGACCTGACTAAGATATATATATATATATATATATATATATATATATATATATATATATATATATATATATATATATATATATATATATATATATATATATATATATATATATATATATATATATATATATATATATATATATATGGAGTCTCTGTGGCGAAGTGGTCAAGCATATGGAGTCTCTGTGGCGAAGTAGTCAAGCCGTTTGACTCCGGTTCCGAAAGTTGTGTGTTCGATTCCGGTTCACGAGTTGAATTTTTCGGAGACTCCTGTGGGTCGTCGCTAGAGCTACGGAGTTCGTGCTCGCTGCGGAAAGAGACTGAGCCATGTGGGATTAAACCCGGTGCAATGAAGTCGACCCTGTCGACTTTTAAGCGACTTTGTTTTTATATGAATAAAGAAAGCACACACAATAGATTGCACGATTTATTGTCTGGCATATTTCGCTGCATCTCGTCAGGTACATACTGCAGAATTCACACAACGTAAAGTAACATAACTAGATAAATCCTTCAAGCTGAAATATACAAATGTTCACACAATAATGTCAATTGTCTACCACGGTAATTTTAAACTGACTAACATGTCTTTCTGTTTGCACAAAACTGGCTTGTGTAGATTAATCATTATTGCTTCTGCAAACTTTAACAAGCGAGTATTTTGTGTGTTAAACAACACGCGAAAGGCCCTGTCTCTGGCTATCACATGGCCGCTTTCTAGCGTCTGCCTAGCGATTGATGAAGCGGGAAGCTTCTGGTTTGTCGGTCCCACCAGGCTCCCATCGCCTGTGACTAGTATCTTGTTGATCCATTGAGGTATGTGTTCAGGCACTCTTTTATTCAACTGCCGCTCTGTTCTGCCGATGTAGCTAGACTGGCACATACATGTGAATTGGTAATTACAATTGTTTTTGGCATACAGAGGAGCAGTCTCTTTTACTGCTGGGATAGGAATCGATGTGGTTCTGTACCTATAGGACTGGAGTTGCAGCACAGAATGTTCGGCCTACTGCTGTAATGAGCCGGTCTTGTAGACGTTGCATTACGTCATACCCTCGAAAGGTTAGCCGGATGAATGCCTTGAGCTTAGGAATTGTAGTTTCTTCTGGTTTTGGTCTGTCGTGTGTGTAAAGAATGAATGTAATAGTAGTTACTTGTTCTTCTTTACCACTTTAGTGTCGTCCCTGGAGTGAAGGGAATCCACACCCACATTTGTTTTAATTCCATATCTCTATTCTGGAGATATCCAGCAGACTCCGTCCACACACTCCCTCAATCTGAGGACACCTTCTTCTCACAAAGCACAAACTATCGTCTGTCAAGACGGCAAGAAGCCAATGATGGGGTTGAAAGTATGGTGCCGTGAGTTCTAAGATGGCTGATAACGCAGGCCTATTTTGGCCTTAAATGTTGTTTGACAATATGGACAAAGAATGATTGACGTTCCAGGAGGAGGTTCTCCTGCAGTGGTTTTTTTGTCCAGCCTCTTCTTCACAGCTCTTGCAGTCCTAGTTGCTTCACAAGTGACTGCACCCTTACGTAATGATGTACGCCACGAATTTCGGTCTTTGGCAGCAGTCTCCCAGGTGACAAGATGAATTCCAAAAGCTTTCAGTGAGATATTCAGTGTGTTTAAAGCGGTTCCTATGGCCGCCTTGGGGCGTTTACAACAACGCAGCTCGTCATAAACAAATGCATTTAGGGATCCTGTGATCTGGCATCCAAGTTAAGTGATCAGCCCAGCGAATCTTATTTTTCATTAGTACAGTGTGGATACTGGGCATGGACGCTCATTCTAGAACTTCAGTGTCTGGAATCTTGTCTTGCCATTTAATCTTCAATAGATTCCTAAGGCAGACTGTGTCGAAGTGGTTTAATTTACTAGCGTGTCGCTGAAAACAGTCCAGGTTTCACAAGCATATAGCAGTGTGGATAATACAACTGCTTTACAGACTTTCAGCTTTGTTTGCAGGTTTATTCCATTTATGTTCCATACATTCTTGTACAGTCTGCCAAAGGCACGCTGACCTTGGAAATTCTTGCATTACTTCGTCATCAATTGTGGCAGCTTGTGACACAGTGCTGCCGAGATAGGTGAATTTGTCCACAACACTTAGTCTTCACTAGGAAGAAGGACATACCACAATGTAATATACAAGTAAATTGGAACATTCTTAAACAAATGAATCGGTACAAGTATCTCATACATCTAATGGGAGATGCCTTTAAGAGATTAGAACAAGAATTGCCATGGCGAAGGTGGCCTTTTGCAAGATGAAAAACATATTGGCCAATTAAAAATTGAAATAGAAAGAGTGTTGAGGTGCTACATAAAACCTGTATTTTTGTATGGATGTGAAGCCTGAACAATGAGCAGACAAGCTGAAATACATCAGATGGCTGTGGAAATGTGGTTTCTTAGGAAAATGCAAAAATAAATACCACGGAAAGACAGAAAAATCAATGACCATGTCCTACAAGAAACAAATGAAAATCGTACACTGATGATATAAATTAGACGTAGATAGTCAAAATTTATTGGTCACGTTATAAGACGAAACAAATTAGATAATTTGATGACAATTTGCAAGATCGAGGGGAAGAGAACAAGGGGAAGGCAAAGAATTAAATATATGGATGGCTTGGCCACGTAGTAAGGACAACAACACTGGGCTTATCCACGACTCTGGTGACTGAGTGAGATGGCGAATCATGACCGCCCACGCTTATCGGCATGGTACATGATAATGCATATAAATATATGGCTAAACCAACTTTGTTTTAAAAAAAAATAAGACATGGTTGTCAGAATAAAATTACTATGGTAGACAGTTTAAACACCGTGTGTATATGAGTATTGTATCCCGAGCTTGAATTATTTCTCTTTTTTGCTTCAGTTTATGTTGCGTGAATTCTACAGTATGCACCAGACGAGATGACGCGGAATATTCCAGGCAATATACGGTGCAATCTAGTATCTGTGTCTTCATAGTTCAGATTTCGTCTATTTTGTTTTACATTACATGTTTGCCACCTGAGTGCTGGTTAGCGTGGTTTTTATTCTAAACAGCACATGACAGGTGCTGTGGTCCATAACGCGCTGACAGATTTTTACTTCCCTGAACACTTCCACTTAACTACTCTTAGTCTGGGTTGACCTAGAAGCGCAAGTCATTGAAATATATTCCCGTCTCGCAGTGGTTTCGAACATACCATATCCAGGCGGGGAGGCAAACGTACAAGCCACGGCGCATTTGCGGCTCCCCTAACCTAATTTCGTCTTATTGAGGGTCACATCACATGACCACCGCCCCAGTAGTCATCATGCTGTGAGCAGAATTAATTCGGGTTCACACTCTGGCATCTATGTTCTAGGTAAATCTAGGTAAAGAAATTAATGCCAAATTCTATATTTGTCTTTCTCTGTTTTCTAGCCTTATTAAGTTTCATATAAGGCTCTGTTAGAAAATGAGAATGGCTTTAGCATGTTTCTCTGACATTTTCTCTATCTGGATTATTCCTGATTAATATTTTAAATAATCATTAATTTAAGCATGACAAAGATCTAGCCATGTTCATTTCTTCTACCTTACGTTATTTTTATTTGTTTTAAATGAGTTGATAATGTTGTTGTTATTGGTGTTGCTGTATTTATAAATTCTAAGTGTTTACTCTGGTACAACTTGATGAAATAAGAGATGAAGATACAGTGTAATCATTTTAGACAAGAAACCCATTAATATCGGACACCTCCGATTACAGGCCTGCTAGCTAGTAGTACCGGTCTCCCTGGACTAGGTGTTAAGGACGTTGTTCGTAATCCCGTATACTCTAGCACGAAACACAGCTGCGCGAGATTCTTTAGCGGATTGCTTCGCGTTGGTTACTTACTGAGGTATGCAAGCCGGTCGTTCAGAAAGCAATGGCAATCTACTGAACGTAAAACTTGCCGAGACATCAACAGAAGCTTAAAAATGCTGGTGTTCACTGCAATATCCTGTAATGGATATGCGAAAAAAAGCGTAGTGGTGATCGAGTGAGATGGTGAAACATGACCGCCCACGCTTATCAACATGACAAGTCATGAATGAAACGTAGCGGCTAGAACTTCGCTTGCGTACCCTGTGCTCATGACTTCAAATTTACACAGGGGATGATTTAAAATAAAAATGACCTGGACTCTCAGGTCGACCCAGCCTAAAATGAGTACCATAACGTATCTTGCGAAGTAAAGGCGACAGGCGTGTTACTGACCATATCACCCACCCAGCACGGATTGGTCTATGAAAATATGAGTCTGGCACCATACACCCAATTCACGTAAGCACGTAAAAGGATCGTTTACTGTTACTGTGACTGACTGTTACTGTAAATGTTATGCCCGTGAGCTCTGCATGCAATATTTACTTTGATGTTTGCAATCTCCTTGCGTACAACGTTTATATTCTACTATTCTACTAAGGCGGAAATAATAGTGGATCACTCCATCGTTAATTGGAGGGAACAACAAAGGACTATTAAAATGCTATTGAGAAGTAGCATGCACCATAACATTTACACCCCTTACAAGAGGTGACTCTTTCATCTGAGACCTGGCATATTCTTGTGTGAACGAGCCATTGTTTTCAGTAATCATTATCAGCAGTGTTATCCTTAAGTTAACTTCCCCACATCCTGGCAAACAGGAACAAAAAGGACTATGGAGAAACAGCTGGCACAAACACATGTACATACCTTACAAGACTACAGACTAGTCAGCGAGACATAACATACCATGTTAATTTGGGGAAAATGATCAAACATTAGTATTTATTATGTATGGGATATGTGGCAGTGTAGTGGCTAGACGCTCGTCTGCCGGCCTGACGATGCACACACGATATTAAAGACACACTGTGCGTGATATATATGAAAAAAGAGAACAAAGCAAGGATCGAGAGTCGCTGGGTCGTATTGTGATAAGAGCGACTTTCTGCAAAGGACATGCTCCATACAATCGACCTAGCTCTTACCGCTGGGTAACAGACATTTCTATTCTATCAGCCAACAACTAAGTGCCTTAGTAATTTTTATTATTAGCTATATTTGACACAAAAAGTGTAACAGAGACACAGAGGTTAGAACTTTTGGCTGCTAGTCTGGCTGTCCTGCATTCAAATCCCTTCGAGACTAGAATTGTATTCATTGATCTTGCTGCCTTGGTCCGCAGAGTCCCAAATGGATACCGGGAGTTTTCCTAGCCAGCAAAGTGCCCGATGTAATAACAACCACATCACCCATCGAATTTCGATCGTTATAAGAATATAGGCTAGCATTATATAGAAATAAAGTCTAATGACAAAAGTAAAGCAACCATTTACTGTATTCTTATCTGCCATACACCTAATACGACTAAGGCATGAAACACGATCTTTTATGTTGTTTTGTTCATATACGTTTAAGATTTGTTTGCTCTCTGAAGCAAACATTTAAAGCAAAGAATTAACCAGAAACATGGGCAGAAGATTACATATCTCATTCATAAACTATGAACATTTAAAGCAGATATTGCTTGTCTGATTTTTTTTTGCTGATGCATAATATATGTTAATCTTCCTTCCTTGATGGCGTATTGAGTTTTCCAGCCTCCCACATTTCCTGTATGGTCGCAGATTTTTAAAATTACCCTGAGCTATCAGGTCGGCCCAACCAGAAAATATAATGGGAAGTAAAGTTGACTGGTTTAATACTGACCTTATCACGCACTAAGTTCCAGTTGGTCTAAAAGAAATGTGCTTAGAATCATATGTCCAGTGCACCCTAAGGTGTATAAAGGCTTCTTTACTTCTATAAGCAATGCCTGGTTTCATTAGTTCAGCTCGTTGTTAATTTGTACCAAATGCTCTTAGCTATAGTGGTATACAGGGAATTACGCTTGACTGCCAAGACTAGTGTGCAGATTCAATCCTTATCAGTGGCCGATTTTCTTTTTCCAACCATTACGGCTTTGGGATCAATCCAGATCCATAAACTGAGTACCTGATGTTTGACACAATTTATTATGAATTGTGTGTGAAGAAACGTACGCATCGAATAGATCTGTCTATCAATATCAATATTTAACGGTAGTCAAACACTTCACACGGTAACTCTTCAGTACAAAGACTAAGGCGCGAGTTCAATCCCCACCAGTGGTATTGTTCTCTTTATCCAACTATAAATAAACACATATGTATTGTTGTCTGTATCCAACCATAAATAAACACATACGTATTGTTGAACGCTCATAGACGTAGAAGAAAGAAGCTCAGGCCCGAGGACGCACTGGACAAAATACAATTCAAAAGCTATAGTTACCGACCATTATTCGAACCTGTCATCTCCAAATGACGACAGTGCGTCGCTGCAGGACCAATTGTACTTCAAATAGTTGGTCATGTGTCGAAATAGACTTGTTCCTGCAGCGAAGAGTGACGTCTTTAATGCCATACAGGCCGCATCTGCTTTCCAAAACATTTCCTTGAACTCATGTTATGCTGGGTCGACCTTGGAACACAAGTTCACTTGAGACGGCTGGGGATTGTAACCCTTGACCACAGAATACAAAACGAAAACGATCAAACTTTATTTACACAGGATTCAGAATTGGGCACGCAGGCCACTCTCACATTCTGCCCTTCTTATTATCGTTTAAGGCAGGCGAGCCTGCTAGCCACTGCGCTACAGCGGTTCCATTGCAAGCAGTACATCGAATGCATATTCAATATGAACGCTTTCACAGAAATGCATCGTTTCTATCTACACATGCATGTTTATGCAAGTATGGGATTTGGCTGCATAATGGTTAGTTATAAATAAGTTATAAGTAGTTACGAGGTAACGGCTGGCCGAGTGGCAAGAATACAGGGCTATCATTTGGGAGACCCGGGTTCGAATCCTCTGTAAGGTGTGGAGCTTTATCTGTGCGGGGCAAACAGACAACTCTAACATGCACAATTCGCGGCGACTGCACTAGCCATGCGGCCGTAATTCCTCAGTTCTACACCGCAAAGGTACTATACGCAGTAAATGACATTTATTTTTTAAAATAAGTAGTTATAGGGTTATGTAGTTACTATCAGTATGCTGGGCGTCTCTGTGGCGAAGTGGTCAAGCCGTTTGACTCGGGCTTCGAAGGTTGTGGGTTCGATTCCGGGTCGCGACCTTCGGTTCACGAGTTAAAGTTTTCGGAGACTCCTTGGGGTCGTCGCTAGAGCTACGGAGTTCGTGCTTTGTGCGACGCTTTCCGCGCTGCGGAAAGAGACTGAGTCATATGGGGTAAAGCCCGGTGCAATGAAGTCGACCCTGTCGACTTTTAAGCGACTTTTTTATCAGTATGCTGCTACTACTACTACTACTACTACTACTACAACAACTACTACTACTACTACTACTACTACTACTACTACTAATACCACTACTACTACTACTACTACTACTACTACTACTAATACCACTACTACTACTATTACTACTACAACAACTACTACTACTATTACTAATAATAATAATAATAATAATAATATCAGAAATGTATTCTTTCATCTATGTAACAATAAACAGCGATTTATTTCTCGATGTAAAATTCCTTTCTCTTGCACTTTTCATTAAGTAGCATGTGGCGTGTATCGCCCTATCTATGTCTGCTGTGGCTAAAAACCATGTATTTGCTTTCTTTCGATAATTGGATCGAAACAGCCCAAGAAGAAGAAGAAGAAGAAGAAGAAGAAGAAGAAGAAGAAGAAGAAGAAGAAGAAGAAGAAGAAGAAGAAGAAGAAGATGATGATGATGATGATGATGATGATGATGATGATGATGATGATGATGATGATGATGATGATGATGATGATGATGATGATGATGATGATGATGATGAAAAGGGAAACAAAGAAGACAAGAAAAAATCGAAAGACCAGATCGAAAATGAACTTCTGTACCCAAGCTGTTTCAGAACGTCTACCATTATTACATCTCTGCAGTATGACAATACTCACATTTAATCTAACCATCTTCTTCTTCTTCTTCTTCTTCTTCTTCTTCTTCTTCTTCTTCTTCTTCTTCTTCTTCTTCTTCTTCTTCTTCTTCTTCTTCTTCTTCTTCTTCTTCTTCTTCTTCTTCTTCTTCTTCTTCTTCTTCTTCTTCTTCTTCTTCTTCTTCTTCTTCTTCTTCTTCTTCTTCTTCTTCTTCTTCTTCTTCTTCTTCTTCTTCTTCTTCTTCTTCTTCTTCTTCTTCTTCTTCTTCTTCTTCTTCTTCTTCTTCTTCTTCTTCTTCTTCTTCTTCTTCTTCTTCTTCTTCTTCTTCTTCTTCTTCTTCTTCTTCTTCTTCTTCTTCTTCTTCTTCTTCTTCTTCTTCTTCTTCTGCTTCTGCTTCTGCTTCTTCTTCTTCTTCTTCTTCTTCTTCTTCTTCTTCTTCTTCTTCTTCTTCTTCTTCTTCTTCTTCTTCTTCTTCTTCTTCTTCTTCTTCTTCTTCTTCTTCTTCTTCTTCTTCTTCTTCTTCTTCTTCTTCTTCTTCTTCTTCTTCTTCTTCTTCTTCTTCTTCTTCTTCTTCTTCTTCTTCTTCTTCTTCTTCTTCTTCTTCTTCTTCTTCTTCTTCTTCTTCTTCTTCTTCTTCTTCTTCTTCTTCTTCTTCTTCTTCTTCTTCTTCTTCTTCTTCTTCTTCTTCTTCTTCTTCTTCTTCTTCTTCTTCTTCTTCTTCTTCTTCTTCTTCTTCTTCTTCTTCTTCTTCTTCTTCTTCTTCTTCTTCTTCTTCTTCTTCTTCTTCTTCTTCTTCTTCTTCTTCTTCTTCTTCTTCTTCTTCTTCTTCTTCTTCTTCTTCTTCTTCTTCAGCGTTCAGAGCCATTGAGGTTCTTTGCTGCAGATACAATCCGTCTCCATTTGTCTCTCGTTGTTCGTTCGTTCGTTCTCTGGTTGACCTTCTCTTGCCAGTCGTTGATTCCAAGTGCTTGTAGGTCTGAATATATATTCTCTCTCCACTGTCTTCTTGGTCTACCTCGGGGTCTACGATCATTTATTTCCTAAGTGTAAGCGAGTTTTGTTTCCCTATTATCTTCCATTCTTTCTATATGCCCCAGCCATTGTAGTCTATTAGCCTTCATGATACCAGTGATTAGCGGGGACTTAAACAGATCATAAATGTCTTTGTTACTTCTTCTTTTCCACTGTCCACTTTGTGTATCCCTAATGGGTCCAAAGATGCGTCTTAAAACTTTGTTCTCAAAGGTTTGTAGCAAGGCTTCGTTTTCTGTCATTGTACTCCAGGTTTCAGAGCCATATTTTGATTTGTGATCTTGGTGTTACGAGATAACGCCTTTGATTTTAGTAGATGTTATAGTGCATAGCATATCTTATTTCCAGAATTGATTCTAGTTTGTATTTCTTCCCTTATGATGTTGGAGCAGTTGAAGATTGTACCCAGGTATTTGTATGTTTAATCTAACCATGTTCTTAAAAATTTCCCATTTAACGGAAGCCCACAATAACTTCAACACCACGCAATCTGCTGTTCTGTTTGCTCAGCCCAACTGGCAGCTTAAGGGGTAATCTTGTTATGTTTCCGACAGCTCCACGAAACTTTACAATCCTTCCATGTTCATTGTCAACGGGTTTGATGTTATTTTTGATAATATCATTCATGTCTCCGCATTCATCTGTAAAGTGTTATTCCATGTAATTATTTTTAAAATCAAGACACTAATATAAAAACTATAAAAATAAATGAAGAACCAATGATCAATCAATGAATCATGTGCCATGCCGGAAAGCGTGGTCGGTCATGACTCGCCATTTCACTCGATCACCAGTGTCGTGGATCAGCTCAGTGTTCCTGTCTCGTCCATGCCATGTGGCTAAGCCATCCAGGTATTTTCCTCTCGGTCTTCCTCTTGGTCTGTTCCCTTCGATCTTGCCAGTTGTCACCAAGTTCTCCAATCCATTTCTTCTCATAACATGTCCAAAATTTTTTGACTGTCTACGTCTAATTTCTCTAATCAGTTTACGATGTTCATTTGTCTCCTGTAGTACTTGGTCATTGGTTCTTCTGTCTGTCCATGGTATTCTTTGCATTTTCCTCAGAAACCACATTTCTGCAGCCACCATTACAATAAAATTAAATGACGAACCAATGATACATTATTATACAAATAAATGAAGAACAAATTAAACAAAACGATAAAACTGCACGAAGAACAAATTAAACAAAACGTTAAAACTGCACGAAGAACAAATTAAACAATCAGGAAAGGATAGCAGCACGTACATTATCGGCAGCCATTGTGGGGCAGAAAAAGAATCGAAGACTCCTTACTGACAAACACCTAGAATATGTACCAGGAAATGCATTGGAAGTATAGGACTCGGCATGCTACTGACCGCATCATTCATTCATCATGTACCATGGCGCTAAGTGTGGGTCAGCTCTGTGTTCGTGACCCTGTGGTCAATCCATCCAGATATTTACTTCTCTGTATTCCCCTTGTTCTTTCCCCCTCAATATTGCTAGTTATTACCAAGTTGTGTAGTTTATTTCTACTCATAATGTGCCCCAAATGTGTTACTGTCTACGTCTAATTTCTCTAATCATTTTGCGGCTTTCATTTGCCTCATATAGGATTTGCTCATTAGTTTCTCTGTCTGCCCATGGTATTCTTTGCATTTTCCCCATTAAGCACATTTTTACTGTCATTAGATGTGTTTCATCTTGTCTGCTCATCGTCCACGTTTTACATCCATAATAAAATGCAGGTGGTATGTAAACGTCTACCTTCGTGGTTAAGCGTAGGAGTAGTAGCTCACCACATAGAAAATCTTCTTTGAAAAATTCGTTCAGTCCTCAAGTTTTCAGAGATAAATGAAAACAAGTTAACGTTGAGTTATATTTGGGAGCCAATGAAATAAGAGATGGTTACAGATATAAGGTTTACGGTGTAGTGGTTTACGGCTCTATCACAGTGAAAAAGGAGAATGAACGAGTGAAAGAGAAAGGAAAACAAGAAAGAAAGAAAGAAAGAAAGAAAGAAATGAATAAAGAAAGAAAGCAAGAATGCAAGAAAGAAAGAAAGAAAGAAAGAAAGAAAGAAAGAAAGAAAGAAAGAAAGAAAGAAAGAAAGAAAGAAAGAAAGAAAGAAAGAAAGAAAGAAAGCGTAAAAGGAGACGTAGAAGAATAGGAAGAAGAATGGGCATCGAGGATAACCAGCCTTAAGTAAAGGACTCTTTTACATGAACTCATGTGCATTGGGTAGATGTTGCTACACCCATATTTTCAACACTGAAATACACTGGAGGGGTGCCGCTGCCAATACCACACGCTGCCTTTACTTCCTAAACAAATCCTGGTACCCACCATAGGCCTCGTGGACATGGAAGCCCACGTCTATGTTTACAATCGGCATCTAGAAGAATGTCACTTGTATTATGTATATTATGATATATTATATTATGAGAGTCTCCATGGTGAAGTGGTCTAGCCGTCTGACTCGGGCTCCGAAAATTGTGGGTTCGATTCCGGGCCGCGTCCTTTTGTTCACGAGTGCATTTTTGGAGACTACTGAGGGTTGTCACTGGAACTACGGAGTTCGTGCTTTGTGCGACGCTTTGAGCGATGCGGAAAGAGACTTGGCCACATGGGATAAAAAGCCGGTGCAGTGAAGTCGACTGTGTCGAATTTTAAGCGAGTTTATGTATATTATGCCGGCTTCCCGGCCAAGAGGTTAGCGACTTTTCTCCATAATCTCGTATATTCTCGTAATTAACGTGACGACGGTGAGAATCAGCAGTGGTTCGAATCGCGTCGGTAATTTGCGGGGTATGTGAGACGGCCGCTCAGAAAGCAATGGCAAACTACATAGTGTAATCTTGCCATGAAATCAACAATCAGCTGAAAGATGCTGATGTTGACAGCAATGTCCTGTAAAGGATATGCACACATTTTTTAAAAATGTATATTATGATGAGGGGGCTGAATGGTCTCGAGGTATGGTGTCCACCTCTAGTGCTGAAGGTCTCGGGTTCAAGCCCCGGTGAGAGCCGGGATTTTTTCACGTGGACTTCTCGTAACAACATTTCCCCTGGTCTCTGGGTAGTGAGATCGGACGCCCGTGTGTATTGTTGCGCACGTAAAAAGTCCCTTGGCAGTTGGAAATCGAAAAAGAGTAGCCTAACGGCGCTGCCCGGGCAAAATATCGAGTTAAAAATCTACCAAAGTATTTCATGATCCTCGCCGGTGCTACGGAGTTCGTGCACTAAGCTGAGATCTCCGGACTCAGGCTTGAGTTAGGAGTTGAAATGAGCACTTATGGATTACACCCGTGTTCAGTGATGTTGATCAGCCGACTAAACTAAGCTAAACTATGTATATTATGAGCTTCTAGAAAGCAAACATGTCCAGACAGTCTTTATTCAGCGGTAGTCATGTGTCACGCCGTAGCGTTCTTTCCCAAAACCAGTTAACGTGGTTAGTAATAGTTAAGTAGGAACGACTTTTTGTTTGGGATCGACCTAATGCATAAAACATGTTTTAAAATTGAACAAACTACGCCTCGAGGGCGCATAGTTATGTTTGAATAAGGAAACTAATGTCAGGAGTTATAGTGAGCATGACTACCAACTGAGCATGTTGTGTGATATAATGATATCATTAGTCTTCACTGGCCAATTTTTTGAATTGATTTATATTAGAAAATAACGTGTTGTTCGTTTTGTTACTTTGTAGAGTTATTTTTTGCTACATTTTAATATTAATTCCACCTGATTTTTAAGGAAACTATCCTCCAAGGAGAAATATCGTTGCCGAATGGTTTATAGCGCAGGTACTTAAACCTAGTAGACGCTGATAGGGTAGGGGGTTAACTCCACAAACCTGTTAGTTGGACTTAAATGTTAACACTGCATTCAGAGAACAATGGCACACTATTGAACTAACAAAATTGCGTAGAATATCAACCCAGGTTTGATAGCAACGTCCTGTAGAGAACATGTTAATCAGCGTCTGAGACTTGGGGGATAGTGAAGCGCAATTCGAAGTCAGCCGCGAAAGTAACTCTCTTTGCGTTGATTTCGATGGGTGAGGCGTCGGGGGCTCAGAAAGCAATGGCAAACTACTGAACGTAAAATTTCTAAATAAATCACAACAGCCAATAAATGCTGTGGTAAATTGCAACCAAATGTAAAAAGACAGTCAGCTATATGTGTTCCGTAAAGGAAGCGTCATAACATCTATGTTATTGGTCCAACAATATCAATAAATAAGAACACAGCACAAATGTGCTTCTTCTGCTGACCAACAGCAAAGTCAGCGATCAGCATTCAAGTCCACGCGCTCAGATTAGGCGTTTTCATATGTTCCTATTTGAATATAAATCCCTGGTCCATGAGTGGTATTAGTAATATGCATCTATTTGCTTCAGACTGACTTATGACTGAAAATACTATCACATATACGTGCATATTACTAGAATGGAATACGAGTCGTAGATATTACATACTTTTGAACTGTAATCTCATCGCCATCATTTGTCATGTCGGTAAGCGTGGCTGTCATGCTTCGCCATCTGACACGATTATCCGAGTCGTCGATAAGCTCTGTGGTCTTGTCCTATAAATCCATGCGGTCAAGATATAGAGATATTTACTTCTCGGCCTTCCCCTTGTTCTTTTCCTCTCATCATTCTTGCCAGTTGTAACCAAGTGGAGTGACATGGTCGGTGGTGAGATTGTTATCCCAGTGTATATATTAAAATAAGCATGTCAAATAAACACAATTTTTACGTCAAAGATTCAATAATTAGACCCTTATTTATTTGTTAATAAAAATGTCAATTGAATACAACGTTTACACAAAGTAATGTAATCACACATGCATGCATATACATGTAGCCTCTGTAGCGTGAAGGCTAGCAAACCTCCCTGGCCGGTGATGGCCATATCCTGTGACCATCGTCGAGACGTCCCGCAGATAACATTTGTTTTAAAATAATTGTCCTGGTCTTTCGGGTGGTCTCGGAATAACATGGATGCTAGGAAATGTTCCGGTGAGTAAATGACATTAATCACATCATCCGCCCAGTACCGTGTGATATAAAACCATATGAGGCTCGTATCACATACCCAATCACCCTCACAGCTGGGAGGAGAGTCCTCTACTTCACTTGTACTTATATTATGTGTCACACAAGAATCTAGATTGTCACTGAAGCCGCAAGTCACACTCATTAGCAAATGAACACCAGTAATTGTGATGAAAAATGGAAACTAATAATGTCATTAAACATAGTCCAAACATAGAAATCCTAGACATGTAATAGAGTTGCCTGGTTTCTTGTTGTGATTCTAGCCATTGGTCATTTAGTCATTTGCGTGGTGGGTGAATGTCAAATATCAGCCTCCAGGCTGCTCACGGGGCCAAAGGCCTGTTGCTAATGACCAACATATGATGACAGCGCTACAATGGGAAAGTGTGATTGTGGAGGTATCTATTGCAGGACGACATATAGGTCATCTTACAGCGTTGTTGCCCGATTGGTAGCCGGCAGGGAGCAACGTCAGAACTTGGACTGTGGGATATCAAGAACAAATTCAGACTAAAGTTAACCTGCAATGGGAAAACAAGTCGCGTCAGAACAACAGTCCCCAGGAAACCCTTGACTCCATTGGCACTGTATGAGATATACATTCACAAGTATTATCTTGCACTTATAAGAGTGAAGAAATGTAGCTGAGATAAAAGGACAATCTAGATAATAATAAATGTTTTAATACATGAAAATATAACTGCGCATAGCAGCTGGTGAGTGTGTGTGTGTGTGGGGGGGGGGGGGGAGGGGATGTAGCCTATGCTTAGATAATATATATTTATGAGACCTGTACACATAAAAACGTTAAGAAACATTTTCCTTTCAACGGAGCGTAGTTGGATATGAGGGGGACATCCACATTTTAATAATTCAGTTGGTATTAAATAGTTGATGTGGTATAGATTAGGCTGCTTCGACCTGAAGGAAAGGTCAATTAAAACAAAATTCATCCTCCATGGAATTACAGTTCATAACCACACATGCAAGTGCGCCAGCCACTATGCTATCGTTATTAAACATATACATCCATCCATCATGTGCCACGCCGGTAAGCGTGGGCGGTCATGATTTGCCATGTCACTCGATCACCAGAGTCGTGGATCAGGTCAGTGTTCCTTTCTCGACCATGCCACGTGGCGAAGTCATGCAAGTATTTACTTCTCTATCTTCCTCTTGTTCTCTTCCCCTTGATCTTGCCAGTTGTCATCAAGTTCTCCAATGTGTTTCTTCTCATAACTTGTCCAAAATATTAAACATATAGTGATATAAAAACAGCAGGGCACGGATCTAGTGGCTATTGCATATTGGTGGGTTAACGTGAACCATAGTTCTAGCTAGTGATGACAACGCCTTTATGGATTTATTATAAACGATGTTATTTGGAAAGGGTCTGATTTCCTGCCTTTATATGTTACTATATTATAAGTATCTTCCATGCATAGTCTGGTCATGATGATTAACTTCCTTGGTATTCCAAATTCCTGCATAGCATTCCATTAACACACTCCAATAACGTGCATCTATTTTAGATCTTCTCATTGTGTATAAAGTAACGCATGGTACTTCGGGGAGCCGCTGTGGCGTAGTGGCCAGACGCCAGCCTGGCGGTTTCATGGCCATGGGTTATATCAGCGTCGGAACGAATTCGAATGTTCAAAACAGACCTGATCCTCCAAGTCACCCAGCGTAAAATGCGTACCATGCAGTGTCAGAGGAAGTAAAGTCGGCTAGATGGTTGTTGACCACACGACTTACAGAGTGCCGATTGGTCTATATAATATTGGTCTCACAGGGTATTCCCTTTATGCCTTATGGCGTGTACAGGGGTTATTTACTCTTATTTACTTTACTTGCTTTTTTTGTTAAAAGCAGTCCGATTGAAAATAGTGTCTTCGAGGCGTGCATTGTTTGTCTTTCGCATAATTGAGTCTTCGACAAATTAAGATGGGGGACACAAATTTCCTTCTTCGAGGCCTCCTCTTCCCAGATATACTGCACACTATCCGGTGCCAAATCTATGACACCACACCGCACGTCGAATTTTGCCGCTGCTTGGGATTGAACTCGGAACGCTGTCTAGTTAAGCATAGTACTATCTACTTGGCCACCAAGACTCCTTCCTGGTAATATCTATCCCTACTTGTTACATTGCAAGGCGTTCACAATAGCCTAAATAATGCCGGTGTGAATTTTGGCAGGCCAAACAATACTTCCGCCTAGATCAATGAATAATTGCATAGCAAATTGGCTGATAATAGTCGTGGATCTTCAACACATTTTGTCGCTTGCTCTGATGGCAAACTCTTACAAACTGCCATTCGTTAGCCGCTTGATGCTGTGTAGCCAGTAGTTTATTGCCCCGGTGGTACACCTTGCAAACATTCTTTTCAACTATCTCTTGGTGTTATTTATCCACTTGTATCTGTTTCATGCTCTAATGATGGACGTTAATTGGTCGTTATTTATCCATCCGTTTATGTTTTCTACTCACGTATGTCTGTTTCTTTCTATAATTATACGCTTTACTGTTTTGCTGATCATTCATCTCTTGATGATATACACAAACGTGTATATATTTTTTTCTAAAATTCTACGCTTTATCGTACTGCTCGTCATTCATATCTTGATGTTATACACCCACATGTATCTATCTCTTTCAATATGTATATGCCTCACCGTACTCTTGGTCATTCATCTTTTGTTGTTATACACTCACATGTATCCGCTCTTTCTAAGATGATTCACCTTGATACACTGTTGATCGTTCTCATCTCCATGTTATCTGCACAGTTGCATCGCTACTTTGGGCAGTTTCTATCCTGCATTTGATTTTACCCTAATATCTTATTTTCTAAAGAATGTGTCGTGTTTCAATAAAGCCAACCTATGATATTTGTCTCTTTTCCCCCTTTCCTTCTTTTCTGGCTCTATTTGTTATATCCAGCTTCTCAGAGACATCTATATTTGTATGTCTTTAAATACTAATGTTTAATTCACATTATACTCTTAACGTGAATTCACGTTACACTCTTAATAATAAGGTTCCTCTATCTCGGAATACGATAATAGATGATGGCAGATGTCAAACAGAAGACATATAGAGGACAGGAATGGTCAAAAATTCTTTCAAAACCATGACATCAATATTAACATCTAGAGAGATTAACACCACATTAAATATGAGAATTGTAAACTGTTGTGTTTATTCAACATTACTATATGACGCGGAAACCTGTACAAGGAATACAAAATTAGAAAGTAGTATAGATTCCCTGAAGATGTGAATATAAAGAAAAGTATGCCGTATTTAGTATAAACAAAAACACGCAAATACAGAGGTTCTAGAAAAACTGAGAATGAAAAGATGGTTGATGGAAGAAATAAATAAGAGGCAAGCAAAATATTTCGGCCGCATTAAAAGACATAACACACTAATAAAACTATACTGGAGGGTAAGGCTGAAGGTAAGCGATCAAGAGGTAGACAACGATATAAGGGGTAAAATAGCATCAAGCGATGGACGAGAAGCAGTCTGACAGAAAGCACAATCACAGTGTTGGAGATCCATTGCAGCCAACCATCATTTTGGAGACGGTATCTGATTGATTGAAATATTATTAACATGTTTACTTGATCCATACGAATCTTGTCCTTATTTTCCTGCTAATAACACCGTTATTATACGAATGCAAGTATGCTTTTATACTTCCGTTGGCGATCAGCCCAGCTGTCTTTCTTTAACTTGCATACAATGGTTCTCACAATACAGTTTGTAAATTCATAGATAGAACAAATTTCTCTGCTGCACTCTGCTTCTTATAGATATCTAAGATGTGTAATGTAAAGAATTTCAGCAGATACCATATTTGAATGTGTCGGTATTATCATATATATATATATATATGTACAAGAGTTCAACAAGATACAAATGAAAATCGTAAATTGATTAGAGAAATTAGACGTAGGCAGTCAAACTTTTTTGGACATGTTATGAGAGAAAATAAATTGGAGAACTTGGTGATAACTGGCAAGATCGAGGGAAGGATAACAAGGGGAAGACAGAGAAGTAAATACCTGAATGGCTTGACCACGTCGCATGGTCGAGACAGGAACACTGAGCTGATCCACGACTCTGGTGATAGCGTGAAATGGCGAGTCATGACCGCGCAGCCTTGCCGGCATAGCACATGATAGACGGATTATCATATAAGGTTATTGTAAAATTTTTATTATTATTATGTGTTGACATATTCTCTGATATATATATATATATATATATATATATATATATATATATATATATATATATATATATATATATATATATATAGCCGGTCTCTGTGGCTGAAGGGCTTGCGAACGCGGTTTGTGAGCCCGTATACCCGGGTTCGAAACACGGCGGTGCTCGTATTTTCGAAAAAAGGTATAGAGACCGGTCGTTCAGAAAGCAATGGCAAACTACTGTACGTAACACTTGCCTAGTACATCAACAGCAGCTGAAAATGCTGGTGTTGACTGCAACGTCCCGTAAGGGATACGCAACCAAATTTAATTTAAATATATATATATACGTGCAAATTAATTTATGTCTTATGCAGGTTTAGGTCATATTCAAGCATTTGTGTGTTCTATTCCGACTGTGTAGGTCATAGTATCATCATTTCAGTTGGTGTTTTGACATAATTGCATTTACCCCCATTTCAAAGCGAACGATAAAGTAATCACCACTGCATTGCCTTTGTTTTAAAAACATATCCATACTTATCATTATTTGGGGATGAAAAGAGTGCATACTTGCACACTTTTCAGTCCATATTAGGGAGTCTGGCCCCGAGGATATTTTTATGTCTGTATCAATTAGAGTGATATTTGGTAGTTTCAGCTACGTCGAAGCTTTCTCGGTCAAGATTTCAAGAAGTCATTGTTGTCATGTAATACGTTGTCTGGAAACATAAACTGTAGTATCCTAGCAATACAAATCATTTAACCTGAAGCAACAGTGATAGAACTATCTCGATGTCTCAAATGTGTGACATATGTTGCAAGCAGAATAACTGTAGACCATTGCACGTTTTGGGAATAGTATCTTTGTAAAAATATGAAACTTATTCTGTAAAATTAAGGGCTATTGACCAGGTTTAGTGACTTCTTAATGGTATGCAGGCAACATTCGAAGAAGACCATCCAGTAATTTGTAATAATAATTTCGCATTTTTCAAATATGCTTCACCTACTTACTACCTGTGATGTTGAAATGGATGACTTTTCTCCCGTAAATAAAGAATGATAAGAGGCACAAGGAGATCATTTGTGTGTGGGAGGCAAACATGGCCCAATGGATAAGAGAGCTCGTTCTTAAACATCGGTTGTGCTTATGCCGAGGTAGCGGGTTCAACACCTACACCAGTCAGTTGGACTAAAATATTGACGTCTTGTCTGCCTCCCTGCCTGCCTGCCTACCTACATGTCTGCCTGTCTGTTTAACTGTCTCCCTACCTGCCCACCTACCTATCTACCTACCTACCTACCTAACTGCCTACCTACCTACCTACCGACCGCAACGTACCTACCTACCTGCATAACTGTATGTCTATCTGTCTGTCTGCCTGTCTGTTTGTCTGTCTCCCTACCTACATACCTCAGCGTACCTACCTACCTATCTACCTACTTTTCTGTCTGTATATCTGTATGTCTGTCTATATGTCCGTCCGTTCGACCCTTCATCCTTCTGTCAGTCTGTCTGTCTATCGCTCTCAAGTGGTGTATAGAACGTACCCCATTATGTCTGTCTGTCTGTCTGTCTGTCTGTCTGTCTGTCTGTCTGTCTGTCTGTCTGTCTGTCTGTCTGTCGCTCTCAAGTATTCTATAGAACGTTCCCCATTATGTTGCTCTCAACCAATCACGAGCTGTAAACCAAGCCATTCACAAGCTGACTTGACATAACCTTACAAGTTAAATCATAACACCCAGTCAGCACTTCTAATCGCCTGCTAATCACACCCCAGTATGGATGGTTTAATCTGCAGATGATCGCTGTAAAAGCCTTAAGGCTATCCGACACAATGCAACTCTACGAGCAATTTGCGCCCTTTCAATTGCTGATACAGGAAATGTAACTCGTTTACTACAAGTTTAAACATAGCTAAAAATACTACGTCGTGTCGTTTACTCTTGTCTTGTCTTCGATCAGCCATTACACAACCAGTTATTCGGCAAGTTCTGAAAAGCAACAGTTTGGGACGGCCACACAATAGTCTAAATTCCAGTGAATCAAGAGTTGGGGAAAAGTTAATGGTGCTTAATAGGAAGCACGTCTAGAAAATCAGACGATAGTATTACTAGAGTCTTTTCTGGAACCCAAAGCTCGTACAAACTACTAGAAGACATAAAATATGTTAGGTCTGACTATTCAGAGCCGCCTTTAATTATCTTCTATGTCACTGGTTCTCAACCGGAGGGGAATTCCCCCCCCCCCCCCCCCCAGGGGGGAATTTTATGGTTTCCAGGAGGGGAATTAAGATTATTTCTAGATTGCGTTGATATTGTTTTTCCCTTCATACTTTACGGTTCTGTATGTATCACCCTTCTGAAATTCATTTTATAACCTAAGTAGATCCGCAAATCACGTTTTATGTAGATGTCTAGACATGTTTTAGTATGTGCTATTAAATTTATCTTCAATTATTACGTATACTGTGTAGGGACAGGGGAACATTTTTAGGGAGGAATTATGAAAGGGAGAATGACGTCCTAAAAGTATGGTGAAGGGTGCACGGGCCAAAAAAAGGTTGATAATCACTGTTCTATGTGAACTGGCCTAGCGGTCTCCCATGCCAAGGCGTTAACGTCTTTCTCCGTAATCCCGTATATTCTCGTGAGTAACGTAACCTGTCCGAGAATCAGTAGCTCTTCTCGCAGCGTTGGTAACATACGGGGTATGTGAGCCGGTCGCTCAGAAAGCAATGGCAAACTACTGAGCGTAATCTTGCCTAATACATCAACAGCAGCTGAAAAATGATGATGTTGACTGCAACATCCTGTAAGGGATATGCCCAAACAAAATGTGAACTAGAAAAGAGAATTAATGATAGATATGAATAATTTAGGAGAACACGGACGGAGTTGCAGGAGACATCAAAACACAGGATGGCTTGGGTGTGAGTTGGTTGAGGCCCCATGCCCCTGTAGGGGATACAATGCAAAAGAAGACAGAAGAAGACACGTCTTCTAGAAAGATTGTAAGTAACAAGATTCTCTATTTTTGCATGCAGTCATCATCTCATAGAGCGAAGTCGATCATGTTGTTCAACAACCATTTGCTAATTGAGTTGCTCATTGTGTTTCAATCTTACGTGTCACAAGACACTGCACATATCAATTTCTTCTTGTGAACTGAAAAGAAGAAAAAAAAAAAACACTCACAGGCAACAGTACGAGTGCAGGTCAACCAAAGACATAGTCATTAATAGAGGTCAGCTTAAACCAGTGCATAAGCGCTCTCGATCTTACGACTTCCAGTGTGCCAATGCCTAGGTAGCTAGTTCAACCCTTACACCTGTCAATTGTACTAACATTTTGACCCCCCGTCCTTGACTTTGAGACGTAAATTAAAAGAAACTCTGTGAAGTCGGAGAGAAATCGCCTGTTGGATAGTTAACTGGTAATAAAAAAAGTTAGTTGCATATCCATTACAGGACGCCTGCTGTCAACACCAGCATTTTCTAAGGTAAGCTAATCCACACGCAAACATCAATCGAGTTCAGAAGTAGAAGCACGTGTATGGACTTCGCTTCTGAGAGTAAAAAAATAGTATGATCATATGTCATAACACAAGCAAACAAAAATAACTTTACTAAAAATAAAGTTTCTGAGTAGTGCGTATTTTCTGTCACAACATACTGATGTTAACCATGGACTAGTTATTAATCACTAAAAGACATTCGGGGCTTTTGAACTTAAATGTTACGCAGATTTCTTAGAATATCATTGAACAAGAGGAAAACAAAGATTGAAGTTCTGAAAGATCTGAAGATGGAAACAAAAAAAAAAAAACACTGGTTTCAAATTTAAATCTTAGAAGCTGAAGTATTTTGACCATGGTAAACTTCAAAGTGGCCTGGTAATGGACTGCGCGGTCACTGGAAGATAAGGCAAGCGTTGACCAGTATGGGGGACAGACACTGCAGCTATGAAAATGACCATCGCGTATTTGTAATCGGTAGGAGCTTACACTACCGGCTTCGTGGCCGAGGGGTTAGCAGCTTTCTCCGCTAACCCCGAATACTCTCGTCACGTGACGCGACGAGAATTAGCAGTGGTTCGAATCGCAAAAGTGACTTATGAGAGTATGGAGCCGGTCGCTCAGAAAGTCGTGGCGTGCTGATGAGCGTAATCTAGCCTAGGAATTAACATACAGCTGAAAGATGCTGGTGTTGACCACAATATCCTGAAACAGGATGGAAACGCGGGGAAAAAAAAAAAAAGGAGCTTACACTGATAACGTCATACGCGCGTTCGGACAAGGGTTCGACCCCCGACGTCCGCTAAATAACGGAAAGATTGATCACTTTTTTCCTCTGTACTTTCAGGCCTTCAAAATGTAATGCAGCAAACAATTCACAAACTCATATCCACATGTCTTATTGTTATTACTGTTTGTGTTGCGCGCGTGTGTGTGTGTGTGTGTGTGTGTGTGTGTGTGTGTGTGTGTGTGTGTGTGTGTGTGAGTAAGAGAGAGAGAGAGAGTGTGTGTGTGTATGTGTGTTCATAAAAATGCATCAGGCAGGTATCTGGTCACGCATGGACAACCTGTCTTCTAGTGGTTATTGGAGT
>OY992876.1:183049610-183262110 GCA_963921405.1 Cepaea hortensis
TCAGTACTATTATCATAAATGGAAATACGACTAATGATATTCTATCTGTTCAGCTTAGATGATTGCTAAACGACCCAGAGCCGTCTAGTTTCTCATTCTGCGCCCCGCTGCTCGTTTATTCAAGCCACGTCAACCAATGATCATAGCGGAAAATTTAAATCAGTGAAGCGATTTTTGCAAACTACCTTAGATCGTTGTGTTGCCTTCATCTCATGCTCGTTTTATTTTGTACAATAGCTTTAAAGTCGGGACACTAACGTCAGTCAGTGGCTAAAAAGACAGTTACAAGACAACATTCGGGGCATTGTGAAGTCTGTTCCAGATAATGCAATACGTTTTTCTTCTTCCCTTTCTTCTTCTTCTCCTTGTCTCCGTCATGTCGTCGTCGTCGTCCTCCTCCTCGTCGTCGTCATCGTCGTCCTCCTCCTCCTCCATACTTCCTCCTCCTCCTGTTCCTCCTCTTTCTTCCTCTTCTTCTTCTTCTTCTTCTTCTTCTTCTTCTTCTTCTTCTTCTTCTTCTTCTTCTTCTTCTTCTTCTTCTTCTTCTTCTTCTTCTCCTTGTACTAGTCCTCCTCGTCCTTCTCGTCCTCCTCGTCCTCCTCCTCCTCCTCCTCCTCCTTCCTCTTCTTCTTCTTCTTCTTCTTCTTCTTCTTCTTCTTCTTCTTCTTCTTCTTCTTCTTCTTCTTCTTCTTCTTCTTACTAACCATCATCATCATTAACATAATCAACATTCATCATCATTCACCACCGTTTCTTCTTCTTCTTTGTTATTCTTTCTTCTCAACATCATCATCAACACTCACCACCACCATCATCATCATTGTCATCATCTTTATAATCTACTTCTTCTTTTTCATGTCAAACAGATGAAGGTTAATAATAATATTGTTGAACGGGCTCGAATCTCCATCTCATAGACCGTGTAATATATATCTGTCAACTTCAAACAGAAACGTGCTTGGGGGTGGGGTACACTATTAATACATGTTGACTTTGTGGCCGCATAATTTTGATCCAGCTACACATTTATCTACATGGCCATATGTCTGTACAAATATACAAACATCTACACAAAGTTCGCGAAAAGATGGGACGCAGAGGTGTTTCCAAGGCACCAGGGCCAGGTTCCATACTGGCCAAGACCTACTAACACGTCCTGGCTTAGAAAAATGGATGACTGAAGAAATATTAAAGTTGATGGCCAAAAGAAAACAGAGTAAAAATGATAAGCATGCATATATTGAGATGAATAAAGAAATAAGAAATAATTGTTTAAAGCAAAAGAAAGTTGGTTAAATGAACAGTGCAAGAAAATTGAATCAACTTCTATTAAAGATTTAAAAAAAAATATGCACAAACAAATCAGTGAGATTACAGGAAGAAAAATAAGACTAAATACAGGTTGGTTAAAATCAAAAACAGGAAATATATAATTGGAGGAAGATGCTATAATGAAGAGGTGGAATGAGTATATAAGAGACTTATATGATGGAGAAAGAGCAGAATTAACAGAAGAAAGTAACTTAGAAGGTCCACCTATTCTAAAAGAAGAAGTTGATGACGCTATCAAGCATATGAAAAAAGGAAAATCAGCTGGACCAGATGAAATAACAATAGAAGAATTAGAAGTAATGAGAGAATTTGGAGTAGATATATTAACCAAAATGTTGGATGATATGGCTCCGCGTCCAGTCTGGCTAACGTAGTAGGATCGTTGATTCTTCCGAAGTCGGAGAGTATCTGCCTGCGTGGCGAGGAACCACCAGTCTGCACACCAATAAGCCAGACATGGGACAAAGGATACTCACGCAAACCTCAGTCCTATATGACATCACACTGATGTTGGACAACAGGATGTCTTCAACCGGCACACAGGACTTCGCACTGGAGTTCACAGCCAGAAAACGCAAGCAAGCACTAGCAAACAAGCACACGAAAATATATAACAATTAATTATTAACAATAAATGTACCCGTATGTTAACATTTAGATTGTGGATTACAATGTAACAACTTGGTGACATTTAGCAATATTGAGGGGAAAGAACAAGGGGAAGGCAAAGAAGTAAATACCTGGATGGCTTGACCACGTGGTATGGTGAAGACAATAACACAGAGCTGATCCACGACTCTGGTGATCATGTGAGATGGCGAAACATGCCTAATCACGCTTATCGGCAAGGCATATAATGATAATGAGTTTGCCATTGCTTCGTGAACTCCCGGCGCACATTCCATTGTTTTGAAACCAACACAAGGCAGTCTGCTTCTAAATACTTCATAGCTATGTTTCGAACGCGGTGTGTGGGACTACAAATTGCGCTAGATACGCCTTCGCCACAGAGCTAGCAAATAATAGATAGAAGTATAACATTGTGCACTTTAAGTGTAGAATATCTGTATTGTTTGTATAAAAATACCAAACAATAGGACAATTACAGTAGTCCATTAACATGGTGTGTGTAAATAACTTGCATTACAAACAGAAAATTGTAACAGAAATTTCTATTTCAGTAAAGGGAAACATTGATAAACATGCACATTGTGTGTTGTGTGTGAAAGTTGTGAAGTCCAGAGGAGCACTGTCAGCGGATGGGCTCAGAGATTTGCAGCTTCAGAACGTGATGGACGTTGCCGCGGCTACTAGCCCAGACATATTGAACCAGGTTGATAACATTATTCGTGGTGTTAGGCAACAGTTGGCTTTGCAGCTGCCAGTTAGCACGCAAAATGATATTACAATTGTCAAACCTTGCATTTTCAAAGGTTTGCGCAAGATGGCTTGAGAGAAGTCGCATAAATGAGCACATATTTCACAGGAAAACAGTTTGTTCTGGAATATTCTAATGTATCGACGATGAATGACGTATTTTTCAGTCAAAGAAACCCGGGAACATTATGAGCCTGATATGACTACGCAGTCAATGGAGTGACATCAGTAATAATCACGAAATAAGACAGAAATGCAAGATAGCAGGAAAGGTTATGATCACTGTCTTTATGACATTGATGGTATGATTCTTGTGGAAGTGATGCAAAGATGTAAGACATTTATTTTTCAAGCTTACATCAAAACACTAATGCAATTCAAGAAGATGTTCCATAAAGTTCAGCCTAGCAAGAATCCAACACAACTGCTGCACCAACAAGACAATGCACCCCTTCACACAAGTTAGAAGCCACGGAATGCAAGTGCCAAATTACGCTCATCTGTATAGCTTGAACTTGCTATGTCTGATTTTCATATATTTGGTCCATTTGGAATGGACTCGGCGGGTCAGGTTGAGATGATGATGAGAGTGTGATTCATGCAGTGAGAAACGGCAATGTGAGCAGGACAACACGTGACATTGTTGGGTTTGCGCTGTACAGGTTGATTGGGATAACGTAAAAACAATTTATATGTAGAGAAAATGCTCGTGAATGCGGTTTGTAAATTTAATTAATTTTGCGGAAATTGCCCCCCCCCCCCCCCCATGTATAGTGCATTACTTTCTGAGAATCCTTCGTATGTAAACGAATACGAAAATTAACGGTTTGCAATATAGGTGGTGGTAATTATCGCGAGAAGAGGAACAACGTAAAATTGGAAATCTGCGTGCGTATTTATTCAATTTGGCCAATGGAAACACCTATAAAACATACAACGTCCATTATAATGGCCATCGAATGTTTTTTGCTCTAGTATGAAACAATTAAGGCTCATTCTCAGTTATTGGTCTATACCAGTGGTTCTCAACCTTTTTTGGCCCATGCCCCCCCCCCCTTTTTTTACCATATGTTCAGAACGTCATTATCCCCCTATCGAATTTCTTCCCTAACCCCCCCCCCCCCCCCCCCCCCCCGACACTCTTACATAGCATGCATAAAAATGGAAGCTAAATTTAATAACACATACTAGAACAAGTCTAGACTTCTACATAAAACGTGATTTGCGGGTCTACTGACGTTATAAAATGAATTTCATTAGGGCGAGAAGTACAGAACCGTAACATTTAGAGGAAAAAACAATATCAAGTAACTGGTTCTTGTATTAATGCGATCTTGAAATAATCTTAACCCCACCCCCCCCCCCCCCTTTTCAAACGATAAATCCCCTCCCCCCCCCCCCCCCCCGGGGGGATTCCCCATTGGTTGAGAACCACTGGTCTATACTGTTGTCATTCTATAAGTGTTTACCCCTCAAGGTAATACACTTCTCCCAGATCGTCTTCATCACCTTGTGCCCTGATTGTAGGACTTCCACGTCTGGGCCTGAAGCCACATCTTCAATTCTGTTATCAAATCCAGGTCGATGGATAACGAAGTCCACGAGCGGATATATCATGCCTTGAAACAAAGAAGAAATCAGAAACTGTGGTAGTTTTAAATGTAACAGTTTCTTCACTGGATGCATCACATCCGTATCATCATCACACCCTTCTCTAGGGGTGCATTTTTAAGAGTGCATATACAATAATATTGGTGGATCGGTCACAATGTCATTCTTACATTGCTGGGTAAAGTCGACGCTGCCACGAGCTGCATGATCGGCGCATTGTTCTGAAGCAAACGAACGCCCCTGGACCACATCCCGCGACTGTTGCACTTAATTTCTTCTCTTAACGTTCGGTAATCCGGATCTGTGGCGAAGGGGTTACGGTCGCAAATTCTTGAAATACTATGACAGCTACTATCGTCCCAATGGTTGCTGCTTCATTTCATGAAGGATTATTTCTGTGGATCACGAACTTTTTGGACAATTACTTTTTTAAATTCGCAGTAAACATCTTTAGAAATAAATACATTGATTTCCAAAATGCGCAATATTTGCAAAGCTCAGTAAACCGAAGCACACAAAAAAAGGAGTGATGCTTGTTTCACATCCCTGCCGGTAATTGCCTCCCGATGCTTGATGGGCTACATTGTTGAATTCAACACATTAAATGATTTTATATGTGAGGCAATAACACAGAGCAAAACCTGTAACTATTCAATACAATAATACTAGCTTATGGGATCTTGAAAAGTAAAGTACCAAAAACTGTTGTTAGAAAGTTAAATATTTACAAAGATTTCGATATTGAAAATCGTATCATCGTATCGTCTTGGCCATAAGTATGTTCTTAGGCAGTAGTTGGACACTGAAGACAAGAAAAAAAATTGCTCTTTACTTAAATAAGATACGACTTCTGATTTACAAACATATAGCCCAATCAGTTCTCCCAAAAGAACTTGAAACGTCATTATAATTCTGGTATATTCTCTGATACCCACGTTATGCTGCGTCAACTTGTAAGCCCTTGTCAATTTTATAAATTAGCTGCCTTATGATTTGAATCCATGATCTCCGAACCTGCAGGCGTACGCCTAGCCGTGGCTCAGTGACCAGTTTTCAAAATGAAATAACCGTATTGCAGTTTGAAGACTGTGTATCTCATGTACCCTATGTAGAATGCTTAAGAGTTGTAAAGCTAATCATCATCATCATCATCTTCATCATCGTCATCACTTAGCATTCCCGTAACAGAACGCCTCTATCATCAAGCCGAGCGTAAAGATTCTCCGTCTGGTGACCTTTCTCAGGCATTCTAGTTCCTATAGTTCCCTATATGAAACAATGTGTCAAAATTCATGATTGTTAACCCCTGCAACCAGGAACCTTGCCTTCCTTTGATGTTCTTTCCTAACCACGCTTACGTTTAATTATTTTCAAAATATTTCAGCTTTTCAGAGTTGATACTGTTCAGTAGACAGTTTTGTTTTGATGTTCATATTTTACATAAAGTCAAAATATTACAGTTTTTCAGAGTTGAGATTGTTTAACAGATAAATTTCTTCGTTGCCAGATTTTACATAATGTCAGACTTCTTCTTGTTCCACTATTTCCTAACAACTTTTCTGTAGCTGGAACTTCAAAAACTTCCATTTTCTTCTTTATCGATTTCGAAATAATCCATGGCTCACACCCGTATATTGCCACAGGAAAGACTCATATTTTCAAACATCGTACTTTAATTTGTTTACTGGCGTTGGGCCACGGGCCTCTAAATACTGTTTAACCTCAGAAAGCTAGTCATAACAGTGTTTTTATCTGTTAAACTGGAAGTTTGTATCTTCAGGCAAGCTCGGTCTGTGGACGTTAGAACTGAAAGCTTACATTAATGAAATCACCAGACTACGGAGATAATCTAGTATATGGTTAATGTAATGAAATGCCTTGTAACTTGTAAAGTAGAGATATCAGTAATGTTGTCTTTAAACTTCGTATATTTGCCCCTAAGCAATGGTTTATTCTGTTTTCGCTGTTGGCAAAATCTGACAGACATTTAGATTAATTAGGATGGATACCAGTCTTGCAAGGATAGTTATTACAATTACGCTTTCTCAACAAACGGATAATATCTCCTGGCTGTTTACTAGGAGAAATTAATCTTTGATTTGCTTAATGGAAATAACTGTGAAGTGTTGATAGCTTATAGGTCGCCTTTAACATACTTTATGAGTTTGGAATTTTACATATATGTTTGATTATTGTTAATACTATACCTAAAATCAAGGTGGGCGTGATATATTAGAGATTGTCTTTATAAGCACATAGCCGTGACATGCTTAATACCATCCGTGTCGTAGTAGGCTCATACGATTTTGCTCGGTAATATTTGTACCCGTATTTGGAAGTTGTAATTTGAAAAAACAATAGTAAACTGACAACTAAGTAGGATTCTGCAAGAGAGAACTACACTTTAAACAGTTTAGTTATCTTAAGATATGTTTCTATCTACTTCAAATTACATAATGGTATTAGTCATAATCGTAGTAGTAGTGGTAGCAATTGCATTAGTATTACTAGCATTAGTAGTAGTAGTAGTAGTAGTAGCAGCAGCAGCAGCAGCAGCAGCGGTAACGACAGTAGTAGTTGCTGTAGTGGTTATAGTAGTACGTGCTGATATCGTAATAGTACTGATAACTGTAGCAGCATCAGTAGCAGTAATAGAAGGGGAAGAAACAGTATTATTAGTCATTGTAGTATCAAAGCCATACGGCGTGAACTATAATAATTTTTTATTTAAAAACATAGACGTGAACCAAGATTTGTGTAGACGGGTCATTTACTTTGTTTTGTACAGATGTATCCAATGCCCGCGCGCACACACACACACACACACACACACTTACAAACACACACAGACACTCACACACACCTACACACACAAACACTATATATATATATATTTATATATATATATATACACACACACATATATATATATATATATATATATATATATATATATATATATATATATATATATATCGTCATCGAGTATATATATATATATATACACACACACACGATCTGCCCCTGCTGTTCAAGAATGTGATAGTCGCCACTGGGTTTATTTTCTTACAGTAGCTATTACGTTAGGATGTAAATAAAATTTGTGGAATTGAGGTAAAGCTGTGGAAATGTAAACAATGTAAAATCACACAAAGTAATGCACTTTTACAGAACAGAATTACGAAACATACAGGACCTTGCGGCGATTAGCCTTCATCAGCAAACAAACACGTTAGCGCAGTGGCCATACACTCGTCTGCCGGTCCGGTGGCATTGGGCTTGAGCCACACCCCAAGCGGATAAGGATTTTAGCAATTGAGATGTTAGGTCTATCCAGTCTAAAATGGTATTAAGAAATGTCTTAGGATGTAAACGCTACCCGCGTGATTCTGGCCTCATTACCCATCGAGTAACGATTAATATATAACAATATGGGTCTAGCATCTTATAACCAATGCGCCAGTGGCGTGTAAAATTGTCTCTTTTTAAGTATCACACTGTGCACTGTCTGTGTTTTCGACTTTTGGAATACGTTTTGGAATGCGGTGGAATATGTTGTAGAATATTTTGGAAAATGTTGTAGATTATGTTGGATTATTTTGTAAAATATGTTTTAGAATATGTTGGAATATGTTGTATAATATGTTGGAATATGTTGTAGAATATGTTGGAATATGGTGTAGAATATTTTAAAATATGTTATGGCATATGTTGGAATACGTAGTAGAATATTTTGGAATATGGTTTAGAATATGCTGGAATATATTGTAGAATATGTTGTATAATATGTTGGAATATGTTGTAGAGTGACTATTGTGTAGTATGTTGTATAACAGTTTGTAGAAGATATTGTAAAATATATTCAAATATTCTGTAGAAGACGTTGGAATATGTTGTTCTGGCCCAGCATCTTCTTAACCACACATGTTAAAGGTAATGATAGTCCAATAGAAAATCATCCGTTGAAGTGTGAAGTGTCATATTCTGGGCCACGACACATAAAGCGAAATGGCCAACTACCTTCCTCGTCATCCTTTTCCAGGTAATCCCCATACATTTCAAAGAGGCCATGTCGAACCCAGAATCATACTGACCGGGAACAATAATCCTACCTCTATTGGGGATTGAAACCGGACAAGTGTCTCGGCCTGCAAATGAGCTAGCCACCATGACATCACTGTCCCAGCAGTGACACTTCGCTACTTTTAATTATTATTATATTGCCTATGTTTCGTGTGTTTGTTATAGTTAGTCTGCTGGCGAATTAAACCAACAACCTGTGGTTCAGGGTTTTAGAAAAATTTCAATAGCTATAATGCTTCTCTGAACTAAATTTGAACCCTTGTAATAGTGCTCCTCATTCGATGTGAACCCATTTACCATTGCTCCCAACTAAAATTGAACATTTGTAATAGTGCTCCTCATTAGATTTAAGCCTATTTACCATTGCAACCAACTGAAATTGAACCTTTGTAATAGTGCTCCCTGTTAGATTTAAACCTATTTACCATTACCCCAAACTGAAATTTAACCCGTGTAATAGTGCTCCCTATTAGATTTGAACCCATTTATCATTGCTCCCAACTAAATTTTAACCCGTGTAAAAGTACACCCCTTTAGATTTAAGCCCATGAAAAAATTTCTCACAACTAAAACTCAACTCGTGTAATAGTACTCCCCTTTAGATTTGAGCACATTTACCATTGCTCCCAATTAAAATTTAACCCGTGTAATTGTGGCTAAGGGCTTGCGAACGCGGTTTGTGAGCCCGTATACCCGGGTTCGAAACACAGCGGTGCTTGTTTTTTCGGAAAAGGTATAGGAGCCGGTCGTTCAGAAAGCAATGGCAAGCTACTGAGCGTAAAATTTGCCCAAGAATCACGAACAGCGAAAATGCTGGGGTTAACTGCTACGTCCTGTGAAGAACATACAACTTAATTTTTTTTTTTTAAATAGTGCTCCCAACTAAAATTTAACCCGTGTAATATTTCTCCCCATTACATTTTAGCCCATTTACCATTTCTCCCAACTAAATTTGACCCTGTGTACCCTTGCTTCCAACTAGATTTAAACACTCTCATTTTCGAGTAAGAGGTGGGTATTCTATTTTTAGGCCACCCAAGTTTCCTAAATATTTGGGGAGCCACAGTAGAGTACTGGCAAGACGTTTGCCTGCTGGCCCAATGGTCATGCATTCGATCCATATCGGGGCGTTTCGAATCTTTAAAATGTGACCTGGGATCCCAGGTCGACCAGGTTTAAAGTGTGTACCAGGGAATGTCTTGGGGAGGGGGTGGGGGGTGGGGGGGGGGGGTTAAGGCAGCCGGCGAAATGCTGGCCACATCGGTTTTGTTTGTTTGTTTTGCATATCCTTTACAGGACATCGTTGTCAACACCAGCATCTTTCAGCTGTATGTTGATTTCTTGGCAAGATTACGCTCAGTAGTTTGCCATTGCTTTCTGAGCGGCCGGCTCACATACCCCGTAAGTTACCGATGCGATTCGAACCACTTCTGATTCTCACCGTCATCACGTTACCTACGAGAGTATACGAGATTACGGAGAGAAGTCGCTAACCTCTAAGCCACGAAGCCGGCCCACATCGGTTAGTCTATAAAAATTTAGTATTACATTTTACTTATTACTGTTCTCCATTTTAGGAGTCTCTCTCTCTCTCTCTCTCTCTCTCTCTCTCTCTCTCTCTCTCTCTCTATATATATATATATATAAATATATATATATATATATATATATATATATATATATATATATATATATATATAAAGTTTGCGTTTCCTACAGCGTGTGTTGGGTTACTTTATTGGCACTCGATCTATTAAGAGTTAACAGAATGTCAAGTGGCGTGATCTTTCACGAGTCATGTTTTACTACATTGCTTCTGCCTGACAGAATTGTCACAATCTTCTGCTTTATTTATAGCTGGCAGTCAAGCGGCAGTTTAGGAATGAAAATAGGGCCGATACTTGCGTTTTTCTGCCATATTTGTCAGGAATTTCATTAAGCCAAAAATGTATCGCGTCTGGTAATGGTAAAATGATGGTTGGTGGGCGATAATTTTCCATAGCTCTCGCGTGTCTTCATCTGCTGTCTTCACACAAGGAGAATGATCGAGTTAAAGTATAAGGCAGCTGGCTACTAACGTAAACACCAACCTTTCCATGAGAATGATCATACAAGAAATATAGATAGCGACGCTAGTGTTCTCGATAGATGAAGCCCATAAACGGACGCTCACCTGATGTTTATACTTCACCTCGACACTGCAAGGTACAATAGGAACAAGATGAGATGAGATGAAACGATGTTAGTGTGCGGGAGTCGGATGAGCCCATTGGCTGGAACACTTGTTTATCAGCCCAGTAGTCTAGTGATCAGATTCCCATAGAGTCGATTGATGTTAACAGCTGGCATAGGCTGTCATTTCAAGCAAACCTGTAATGAGACCCTGGGAAATATCGTGGGAAGTAAAGGCAACCCACATGATATTGACCACACCACCCATTGAATGAGATTGGTCTTTAACAATATGAGGATACCACCATACCATGATTAAGAGTGCTATGCGGCTTAAATGCGTATGCGGTTTACGTTTTCGAATACTAATATCGAGGATCATTGTCTCTAAAACATACTATTCTTGTATCGTATAGTGCATCATATTCTTTCAAATATACCATTCTCATATCGCACCGTGCCTGATTTTCTCTAAAATATACGATTCTTATACCACATCATACATCATTTTATCTAAAATATACCACTCTTGTATCGTATCTTGCATCATATTCGCTGAAATACGCGGTCATGCAACAATATCTCTATACTAAAGCAGGTTTACCTAAGTCTAGTATGTGTCATTAACATGTCTGCCTATATAAACTGTGCAACAGGATATATCACAGCGGTAGAAATGCTGGTATTGACTGTGATGTCCTGTAAACGGATTTGAAGTAAAATATCTTATATACCTCTTATGTACATAAGACTAATATGTGTTATCGACATGTCTGACTGTATCAACAGTATAACATTCTGAAATGTATATAATGCGTTTTTATTGATCTCTTCGTTTTTTTTTTCTTATTCAAAATTCCCCATCTTAACTGATAAGCCCTGGAACAGAACAATAACAGCAACAAAAGCAAAAAAAAAAAAAAAAAAAAAAACCTTTTAAACGCCTTTGAGACCTTTTTAACACATGGTGATAGTCAAATTTGTATAGAACAATCGACACTGTACAGGTACTGTTGTTAGTATCACGCCGGCCGCCTTACTTCCCAGACAAATGCTAAGACACGGTTAGGCATTTTAGGGTATAAGTCAATTGTAAATGTCCGCTTCAAAATGGATTCGAACCCATGACTACCGGACCGGCAGGTAAGCGTCCTAGCCACATCGTTACAGCGGCACCCACATGGCCTGATGGTTAATTGTAAGCCCTTCACAGGTGCTGACAATCTACCCCTGTATATTTGGTTGAGTGTGATTTCCTGGCCAAGTTGACAGTACTTTTGACTTATCCAGGTTATACTTTCAGTTTGCCGCCGCTTTCTGAAAAAAAAAAAAAAAAAATACGCTCATACCATTGTTAAAAATCAACACAAGGCGATTTACTTCCAAACAGCCAGCAGCTTATTTTGAACTTCGTATGTGGGATTGTGAATCGGATTAGGTATCCCATTGTCACAGACGTGTCTATGCCCTAATACTCAACATTAATTTGTTTTATTTATTATTACCCCCCCCCCCCCCACACACACACACACATACACACCTCAACTTCTACTCTTTCGCTTCCTCTCTCGCTCACACTCTCGCATTCACATGCACAGGTTTGCATTGATTGTGAGATAAGTAACAAAACTATTTTCTCTTCAATGTTCTCATTTTTTTTTCCATCATTTTATTCTTCTCGTCTATTTGTATGTGCATATTTGTACATATATATTATGTATGTGTTTACTGATGAAATTTAGTCGCCGCAACGTCCTTGTATTGTTGATAATTCTGTTCTGTAAAGCTGCATTAGTTTGTATGTTTTTATATTGTCAGCTTATATTGAACGCAGTACGTCATAGCTGGTAGTCCAGCATGCTAGCCGTCTGCCTCACAGACTCCAAGTACCCGGATGACACCGCCTTTGAAACAGACCCCGCTTGCGAATCTGTAAACCAAATTTAATTGTTAACAAGCCTGAGAAAATGTGTGTGCTATGTATAGCCTTTCATTTGGCCTTGTAAACTTGTTTGTATACATCATTTGACGCCTTCCCTCTGCGGCTTTCTCGTCTGCTGAACCTGCTAGAAGAATTGATGGAAGAACGAACTGTGATGACATCATTACATCCTTGCAAAATCTGCGTGGACATGATGTGGCTTAAACGATTAAATAAAACGTACACAATTCTAAGGCTTTAGATTGGGAAAAGGGGGAGTTTGATTTTCCTGCTATGTGACCTGGATGACGTGGGTAAAGCCAGGTGACGTTTCGGATTCAGCGTGGCAGATCGAAAAACAGGTGCAGGGTTTTGATTCAAGTTGCGGGAATGGGAGAAAGTTACAGATGTGTGAGCATGTCACGTCACTACATACAGCTATGACCTAATTGTATTAGTAATCTTGACGTGCACTGACGGCGGGATAGCGGGTCAATTCAACACACCGGTTTGTTGGACGTAAATGTTGACTTACTATTGAGAAATCAATTGCACACTAGTGATGGTAACATTGCCTAGAAAATCAATCTCGAGTTAAATTGAAACGTAAAGCAAAGGACTGCAACTGCCACCCCCCCCCCCCCGCCCCCCCCCCCCCCAAAAAAAAAATGGTCATTTACTGCATTTATAGTACTTTGCGATGTATGGCAATGGGGGGAGGGGTGTCTTGAGCCTGAGGAATTAAGACTGCCTGGCTGTGCAGTCTCCGCGAGCTGAAAGGTTAGGGTTTTCTGATTGCTCCCGACAGAAAAAAAACTCCACACCTTACCGAGGATTCAAAAGACTCTCCCAAAAGAGAATCCGCCAATCTAGCCACCTGGCCAGCCGCTCCTGCGCCAAGCAAAGGACATGCATAACTTTCTTTAATTGTATTACTCTGTCTATATCACTTTAGAAGTAGTTGCGGGGAGACTTCCTTTATCATTTAACTATGTATGTGTTCATGTCAGGTACATGTGTACAGGCAGGTCGACATTCAGTCAATTAGTCAAATTATTGCCGTCTCCGCAATCAATCGTGGCTGGCTGCAATGTGTCACCAACACTGTCTGTCGCTGGCTTTGGTGATACATTCCATGTGGTTCTATCCTCTCAATGCAATGATGCTATATTCCACTTTACATCTTTGCCTATATCCTATTCGGGAGTCGGGTGTTTTAACTCTCGCTGCCGGCCAAGTGATTCTGGTTGCTTTTTTTTTTAATGCTCGCTCGCTTTGAACTCAAGCGTAGTCCATACGCACTATTTATAGTAGTGATGGACTGAATTTTGCGTGTGGATTAGCTTTCCCTATTAACCAACTCCGACTTCAGAGGTACTTGTACTTTACGTCCCCAAGTCAAGGACGACAGGTCAACATTTTAGTCCAGCTGTCCGGCGTATGGGTTGAACCTCTAACCTCGGCATCAGCACACTGGATGTTTAAGAACACGCGTTCTTACCCATTCGACCATGATGACCTGTTGGTCCTGGATTAATTGGAAGTGGGGGGGGGGGGGGTGTTAAAATTGACCAGGGCTCCGACGTCCGCCCAGCCTAAACGAGTATCAAGAAATGTGAGAGTTAGAGATTGAGACTGACCACCCTCTGAGTGCCTATCGGACTACACAAGATGGGTCTAGCCCCATATGCTCAATGATCCTAATGCTTAAAACAGGCTTGTTTACTTGCTATATTTTACTCTCCTCCTCAGAAATTTTACTACTCTGTGATCGTTATATTACCTTCTAATGTTGGTAAAGTTGTCTCCTGTCTATTCCTTTCATTAGATTAGTTTGTTGGACTAAAATGTTGACTTCTCATCCTAGACTTGGGGACGTAAATTAAAAGTACGTCTGAAGTCGGAGAGGGTTCGCATGATGGCGACTGTCACTGGGAATAGGGAAAGCTAATCACACGGAAAAATCAATCCCTACACCAGAAGAAGGCGCAAGTGTATCGACTACGCTTGGGTTCACAACGACCGAGAGAGCACAAACATAATGTTACATTTATAGACGTTATACATGGGTGTCCTTTGCATCGTGATAATATTTTTAATGTATGAGAGTTACTTGATAGTCTTCTTTCAGCGCACTAACACTTTACTTTTATTGCTTTCCCTCGCTTTACATTCAAGCGTAGTCGATACACATGTTAATACTATTGGTGCACTGAACTGATGTTTTCGTGTAGATTAGCTTTCTTTAGAACCAGTGTCTCTCGTCATTAGGCGAACTCACTCCGACTTCAATGATGAAGTCATCAATCCGGAAAAGGCGGCGGTGTTGTGGTGCTCTCTGGACAACAGGATTGTGAGAGATGATGCCCCAATATAGAAGCGTCAATAGAGAGAACAAACTGAAGTATCTGGGAATCACATTTGACAGGAGTCTGTCCTTCAAGGACCATGTGGAGACGGTTGTGACAAGATCTCAAAAGGGACTCAATGCACTTAAAATTATGGCTGCAATGGACACAGAGCAGAGAATGCTCTTCACACTATACCAGCACTTGATCCTCTCAGTGATTGATTATGGACTAGGACTGCTCACTGTCTCAAAGAGTCAGCTGGTGAAATTAGAGCGCAGACAGAATGAAGCTATGCGGGTCATTCTGGGATGCACCAGAGACACTACAGTAGTGTGTATGCGTTACATCCTTGGTCTGCCTACTGTTGCTGGTAGGCACAAGGTGATGCAAGCGAAGGCATACCTCAGAGTAGCTGCAGACACAGATCACCCGTTGCATGAGGCGCTGGACGTAGTTAAGGGTCAGAGACTGATAAGAGGGAAATCATGGATGGCTCAGGCGGAGGATACGATCAGACAGGTGTGCCCCTTGGAGAACATTAGGCGAGGAGAGGAGTGGGTCAGAGTGCCAGCCGTGCAGTCAGACTTGTGCAGAGTTATAATCACATTGAGCCGGGAGAGCAGGGAGTGGCCAGCAGGGGCCACGGAAGTGGAAATTCAGCAATTAATTCAGGAAAATTCTCGCCCGGGTGATGTGATTATCTACACGGATGGGTCGGTGTTGAGAGGTAGGAGAAGTGCTTGGGGGTTCTTGGCAAAAACTAATGGTCGGCGTTTGGTGCAGGATAGCCTGGCATATGATGACACTACATCTAGCTAAAGAATGGAGGTGGAGGCGGTCAGTGCAGCTTTCCGCTGGATAGAAAACACGATACATACACATATTGTGATTTTAACTGACTCAGAAAGCATGCTGAGAAGGGTGAGAACAGGCAAGCTTCGTGCAAAGTGGCTTGCTTCGCTTCGGAGGTCACGGGTAGCAAGCATCACCTGGATCTTTTCTCCTGGGCATGCCGGTGTGCTGGGGAATGAACAGGCGGACAGATTGGCTGGCTCGGCAAAACTTGGTGGAGTATTGATGCATGACAAGGCAGATGTGGTTGCGGCCTTGTGGGAGCACGTGTACACCTCGGAGGAGCAAATGGATCACCATAGTCTGGTTAGAATGAGGCAGCAAGGAGTGACGAGGGGATCTGGCCGACGCTCGACGCACAGAGGAAAGGCGAGACGGACATATAATCAGATTGCTACTGGAACTATTAGTGTTGGAACTCTTCGCTGGTTGCTGAGGATGGGGACGGAGCGCTTATGGGAATGTCCCGAATGCTGTGATGTCGGTTCCTAGATCAATCAATCAATCACTCCGACTTCTGAGGTACTTTTAATTTAAGTCAAGGACGAGAAGGCAATGTTTTATTCCAACTGGCCAGTGTATCATAGTATTTGAGTTTTGGAAAAATCATACAACAAAGAAGACTTCTTAAAATTATTCGAAAACAGAAGCTCTCATTTCTAGGTCACAGCCTAAGACAGGAAGAAATACCAAAGTGTCAACTAGAACATATCGTTCTTGTTCTTTGTTTATTTTGATTAATTACTTCTGGAGTGCCCAGCTCTCTACAGCGTAACTGAGAAATAGCAATGCAATACAAAGAAGCTATCGCTGTAAATTACGCTAACAAACAATACATAAAGATGAAAGATACAGCAGATCACGTACTCAATTAATGTGTCACTCCAATGTTTGTTACTCACGCTAATAAATTGACCGCGCCTTAAATCTATTTGCACTATGGATCAAGTGCTGTATGGTTCTGAGCATCATTATCTCCTCTTTATATTTCACAATTATCACTATTACAGTGTCATCACGTCTGCCTTTACCGTCTGAGCTAATAATTGCCCTATCAGTGCTGACAGTTATACTTCAAGTATAATGCTACGCCTATATCCGCTTGCAGTATTTCTCTACCATGACTCGTCTTATATTTTATGCTGTGTGGCTTTGATAACCATGTCTTCCCGCTGACTTCTGTCTCGTGATCTGTCAATCAGTTTCATACCGATGCTCATCCATTCCACGATGTTTAACATCTTATCTCTTGGTCTCTACCTGCGTCTCTTCCCCTCTATCTTTTCCGTTGTCTCTATGCATTCCAGCTTTCTTCATCTCATAATTTGTCCAAATAATGTTGTTTTGTTTGCTTCCATTACGATATTGGCACCATTGCTGGTGGGTGCGGCAGCTAATTTTCTTCGACCGAGGAACAAAATCCACTTGCCAAGGTAGTCGCCACGTAGTATACAGACCGACTTGTTTGTCTTAAATTGGTGTCTCCGTTGCGTAGTGGCTAAGCTGTCTGTATCGCATTACGAAACCCCTGAGTTCGTCATTGGGGATTTTGTTTCTTCCGGAAATAAATGGCGGCTCGTCGCTGGATCCACGGAGTTCGTGCTCGCCAATGGTGACCAGGTGCTATGAAGTTGAACCGCTTGCCTTTTTCAAAGCCCCTAATCACTAATGGGGATCGAACAGCCGTCACATGATATGTGAATCAGACAATACAACCAAATCCACCACATACTTCTCTTCTCTATCAGACAAATATGTGGTGAAGATGTCACTAGGTTGCTCGGACCACCGCGTCTTCCCTATGCAGTTAGGAATGTACTTTCTTGTTTACTGGAAAATTAACTCATTAAATAAATGTTAGAATGCAAGAACATTTTGTACTATCACATCACGTCACAAAATTATGCATGACAAACGCATAGTGTATTTCCTCTATTGTAATTGGTCTTTGCCATTTAACATGCTGTCCTTCAAACTATCTTTACGTCGTTCCTGTTTGATCCTGTTCCCCCACATTGTCCATCCTGTTCTTAGTTTACTCCCTCTTCTTCTTTTAGTTAACCATTTTAATCTCTCTCTTCTTTCATATTTTTATGCACATTTCAGGCACCCTTAACGTTTTTGTGTGTGAGGATTTTTGCCCCAGTGGCATGTCGCGTTCTTCAACCATTCTGTGACAACGCCTTATTGATCCTTCCCTTTTAATTCTCTCCCTCCAGATTCTGTTGATCCTGACCTTAAAAATACCCTTCAAACTCCAGGCTTTGAAACAGAACAATTAATTGCAGATTTCTTGAACACGGAAGTAATAACGTAAACCTGTAGCCGGTAGACAGGCCACTCAACACCACAGAGTTTCGGGAATGCCGGTGTATTCAACATGTAATGTACTCAACGCCCAGTGAACGTCTGAAAACAAATATATTTAGCAATGATATTATATTGTGCTTGATCAAACTGTGCTCAAAGAAACCCTAGGACTTAGATTTGGTAATGAATCTAGGTCTTTGGTAACTATTTAGAATAGTTCTCCTTTACTTTCAACACTGTGTAAAACTATACATGTAATCAAACCTAGACCTGACAGCAAAAACATCAAGTTGATAAGAAGTGATGCCAGACATGAGCGGTATGCAGAAGGTCAAAGAAGAATAGTCAACTAATACAGAAGTGGTGTCGTGGTCTGCTAGAGATACTTTTATGGACTGAATGGTCCCATGTGCAGTGAGAATAACCTGACAACTAATTGACTAACTAACTAACTAACTAACTAACTAACTAACTAACTGACTGACTGACTGACTGACTGACTGTCTGACTGGCTGGCTGGCTGGCTGGCTGGCTAATTGACTGACTAACTAACTAACTAACTAACTAACTAACTAACTAACTAACTAACTAGCTAGCGAATTAACTAACTAATGCATATGGATAGTAATTTATCATTTATTGATTATTTAAGATGTGAATGCAACATTACCGGTTTGTATTTCTTCATTGATTTTTGAGGATATTGCACAAGACCTATACTTTCCTGGTCATCATTCCATTTTGTGTTCAAGTTGTATTATACAGTATTTCATTAATTTCTTCATGCCACACGTAGTTTGTAGGTTTTGATTCTGAGACACCGCTAGCCACACATAATATGTAAGTTATTTAACATAAATAGCATACCAAATGCATTTAGAAGTAGTGACTCTTATAAGATAAGAAACGAAGCAAAGGTCACAATAGACAATGTGACGCTAGAAGGCACTTGATACGAATGTCCCCTTCACATGAAAACAGAACGTCAAATACATCTTGCTCCTTCAATAAAGATTTGTTGTAATTAGAATGCACTTTTCAAACCCTAGTGTGTTTTTCGTGGTTTTAAATTTGCCTGTTGTCGTGTGATCTTCATTCACTTACTGCTGTGAGCGGCCATTAATTAAGTAGTTAAAAGTAAAGGACCTTTCTACACGTCGTAAGGCACACTGGAGATATGGTACCAGACCCATATTTTATAGACCAATCTGCACCATCAAGTGAGTGATGTGGTCAGTGTGTAGCCAGTCGAATTTACTTCCTAAGACATTTTCTGGTGCCCATTTTAGTCTCGGAGAATTTGAGATCCCTTCAATATTACAATTCTCTCCCATCCTGATTCAAACTCTTGGTCATCGAGCCGACAGGCGAGCGCCTAACCTTGATGCTAATGCTACAACCACTATCTCTGTAACATATAAGTCACTGCCCCTGGAAGGGAAATAACACATGTTAGACAACAATTTATGATGTACACTCCAGTTGGAGTTATTGCCCGTTCAAGCCGGCAGATTGAAACAGTAGAGTATTAAATCTGGTGCTAGGAAGCGTCTCCGTGAATGTTCAACTGCTACACAAGCGTCTCTTGGCGCCAATGAACAATTCTGTCCCTGCTGCAGTTAACGACTCTGCTATTTGCCTTGCGTGCTTCAACAGCCGAGATGAGGCGTTGAAAATGTTCAAATCTCCCCGAAGAGGTGTCAACGGCACACATGTTCGTGTAGTTGTCAAACTGTCGATGTCCGATAGGCCAATAGCGTGCATGATTCTCGTTGAGGTGTCATTGCAGGGCATAAATGTTAACCTTCCAGTTTGACAATTTGTCGCACCTGTCATTAAAACTATCAGAAATAAAATTATGTGAGTCCCAGATGAAAATCACGTTTTGCGTGTTTACTGTCTGTTGTGGTAATGTTTCCGTACTTTTGCTTGGCAGTTTAGTCGATGTCTGTATAGTGCAATTTAATCAGCTTTGATTCTCTATCCCTTGTGAGCACATCTGAGTGCATTAAATACTATTTTCGTATCATTTGCTGTAGTTGTCTTCTGTTTTTTTTTTTTTTTTTTAAAGTTTAATGACGAATGCATTTATTCATGATGCTGTTGGATCTCTCTCTCTCTCTCTCTCTCTCTCTCGATCTCTCTCTCTCTCTCTCTCTCTCTCTCTCTCTCTCTCCATCACACACACACACACTCTCTCTCTCTCTCTCTCTCGCTCTCACTTCCTCTCTCTAGCCCTAACTCTATCATCCTCACTCATCACCCCTCACCCCCTTTCTTATCTCACTTTCTCACTCTGGCTATGTCTCTCTCCTCTTCTCTCTCTGTAGGTTTCACTCTCGCCCTTTCTCCAACTCTTCCCATCTCTATCGCCCCTTTATACTCGTAACCCTTTGAAAATAAGTTTTGTTCGTTAGTTCGTTCTCTCACTCTCACTCTCTCTCTCTCTCTCTCTCTCTCTCTCTCTCTCACTCTCTCTCTCTGTGTATGTGTGTGTGTGTGTGTGTGTGTGTTTGTGCGTCCTTCTGTGTTACCTAAGAGTATAGTCCTTAGTGCATATACTACAACCATTTCTTTCTTTCTTTCTTTCTTTCTTTCTTTCTTTCTTTCTTTCTTTCGGTTTGTCTGTCTGTGTTTGTTTCTCTTGTCTTTCCTGTTTCATTTGTTATATATGTATCTTTTTTCCAATATAGCATCACCATTATCATATTCATCAAATGGCATGTTTACAGGTGTGGGTGATCATGCTGCTCCACATCTTACGACCTCCAACAACATGTATACATTCGTTCGCTGGCACCTATCCGTCAGTGACACAAGGCTGTCAAGAATTGTCTCTCGCTGTCTTCCCATATCTACAAATCGTTTCAGTTACCAGACTTGTTTCGGTGTATCTCTTGTCATAATCCATCTATCCATCATGTGTCATGCCGGTAAGCGTGGGCGGTCATGTTCTGCCATCTCACTCGATCACCAGAGTCGTGGATCAGCTTTGTGTTCCTGTCTTGACCGTGTTACGTGGGCTAGCCATCCCGGTATTTGCTTCTATGTCTTACCCTTGGTCTCTTCCCTTCGATCTTGCCAGTTGTCACCAATTCATAATACAACTAAACAATATTCAGTATGAAGTTCAATTATTTGTGATATGTTGTCTTTTTGTTTTAGCCTCTTTCCAAATCTTCAGATTAGTCACTTTAGTTGTGCAAAGAACTGTCAGCATTTTTCTTTACAACCACAATTATGACGCCTCGAGGAATATTTATGTTGTTGTTGCTTGTTTTCTAATAGTCAAGATTCACACCCGTATTGTAAAGCGAGTGCTATGTACCAAGCAGGGGCTCTGTTTCTATACTGTTTGTTGTCATAAACGTTTATGTATAAGATTGTCTTACATTGTCAATACATATATTGATATATTGGAGAATTAAGAGAATCTTATAGGAAAATAACACCTTTGTAGTAGTAGTAGTAGTAGTAGTAGTAGTAGTAGTAGTAGTAGTAGTAGTAGTAGTAGTAGTAGTAGTAGTAGTAGTAGTGTATATATATATATATATATATATATATATATATATATATATATATATATATATATATATATATATATATATCCCTTACATGACGTTGCAGTCAACATCAGCATTTTCCCGCTGCTGTTGATGTACTAGTCAAGATTACGCTCAGTAGTTTGTCATTGCTTTCTGGCTCATATACCCAGTAAGTTACCATCGCGGCGAGAACCGCTACCGATTCTCGCGCAGATTACGTTACCCACGAGAATATACGGGATAACGGAGAAAGACGTTAACTCCTAGGCCTGTGATACCGGTATATACATAATATACTGTTAGGTAACAAAGAAGGACACACGCATACAAATAGATAATATGACCATTAAAAGAACGGAAACATACAAATACTCAGGTACAATCATCAACTGCTCCAACATAATGAGGGAAGAAATACAAACTAGAATCAACTCTGGAAATAAGATATACTATGCACTACAACATCTGCTAAAATCAAATGCGCTATCTCGTAACACCAAAATCACAATATACAAAACACTGATTAGACCAGTTGTGCTGTATTGCTCTGAAACCTGAAGTACAACTAAAGGAGGCGAAGCCTTGTTACAAACCTTTGAGAACAAAGTCTTAAGACGCATCTTTGGGCCAATTAGGGATACACAAATTGGAGAGTGGAAAAGAAGAAGCAACAAAGACATTTATGATCTGTTTAAGTCCCCGCTAATCACTGGTATCATGAAGGCTAATAGACTGTAATGGCTGGGGCATATAGAAAGAATGGACGATAATAGAGAAACAAAACTTGCTTACACTCAAGAAATAAATGACCGTAGACCCCAAGTGGCTAAGGGGCTTGCGAACGCGGTTTGTGAGCCCGTATACCCGGGTTCGAAACACAGAGGTGCTGGTTTTTTCTAAAATGGTATAGGGCTCCGGCCGTTCAGAAAGCAATGGCAAACTACTGAACGTAACACTTGGCTAGTACATCAACAGCAGCTAAAAATGCTGGTGTTGACTGCAACGTCCCGTAAGGGATACATAACGAACAAAAAAAATCCCCCGAGGCAGACCAAGAAGACGGTGGAGAGACAATATACATACAGACCTACAAGCACTTGGAATCAGCGACTGGCAAGAGAAGGTCAACCAGAGAGATGAATGGAGACGACTTGTATCTGCAGCAAAGAACCTCAATGGCTCGGAATGCTGAAGAAGAAGAGGAATATATATATATATATATATATATATATATATATATATATATATATATATATATATATATATATATATATATATATATATACTAGCTGACCCGGCCCGGCTTCGCCCAGGCCCTGGAGGGGATCTATCTATCTATCAGTCTGTCTGTCTGCTTGTTTGTTTGTCTGTATGTCTGTCTGGCTGACCCGGCCCGGCTTCACCCAGTCCCTGGTGGGGAGCATCTCATTTAATTCATATAAGTAGTCATATAAGCTCTCCCGTTCCCGACTATCTTTCTGTCTGTCTATCAGTCTGTCTGTCTGTCTGACCCGGCCCGGCTTCACCCAGTCCCTGGTGGGGAGCATCTCATTTAATTCATATACGTAGTCATATAAGCTCTCCCGTTCCCGACTATCTGTTTGTCTGTCTATCTGTCTGTCTGTCTGTCCCGGCCCGGCTTCACCCAGTCCTTGGTGGGGAGCATCTCATTTAATTCATATACGTAGTCATATAAGCTCTCCCGTTCCCGACTGTCTGTCTGTCTATCTGTCTGTCTGTCTGACCCGGCCCGGCTTCACCCAGTCGCTGGTGGGGAGCATGTCATTTAATTCATATAAGTAGTCAAATAAGCGTCCGTTCCCGACTATCTGTATGTCTGTCTATCTATCTGACCCGGCGTGGTTTCGCCCAGCTCCTGGCGCACAGTAACTTAAAAGAATGTCCTTCCACACACCATTCATTATTTTTAATGAAAACTGTTTTTAATCACCGACATGACAGTTGATAAGTTCTTTAAGCAGAAAAAGATGGGTTACAATGTTATGCATTATGCATTATTTTTATGAAAACTTTGAAAATGCCTTAAAGATTATATTATTACTTATACGCCTGAAAATAACTATAGACAAAGAGTTTAACAATAGTGCAAGTAAGTCCAACAATATGACTATAAAGTATATAGAAATGTTATTAAAAGTTATACCCCTTGAAATAACTTTTCTAGAGTGAAGTCCCCCTGCTATATAGAAATTATATAATGAAAAATGAAAAAGTAAATGTTATTAAATAAGTAGAAGATTTTACACTAAGAAACTATTATAGTCGGTTGCACAGGAATGAAAGGAAGACGTGTAGAAAATTTCATCTCAATCGGATGTACCGTTATCGAACGCATCCAATACACACAAACAAACAAAGTCACATACACTCTGTTTTATATATATATATATATATATATATATATATATATATATATATATATATATATATATATATATATATATATAAATCTGTGTGTGTGTGTTTGTGTATGTGTGTGTGTGTGTGTGCGCGCGCGTGTGACGTCTTCCTTGGAGCTGTGAACACAGTTTTAGTTCATGGTATAATGATATGCGGTATCAAATCCCTTTGCTCGCAACCTTGTATTTGAACTCATTTCCCAGAAGATTCTGCAACAACCCATCTATACCATACTTGTACTGACGGGAAATAAATCCCTCCATTTAGTGAGATGGAACCCATTCGACTGTCTTTGTATGTAAACATTGCTTATTTAGCACAAGAAAGTTTACAAGTTCAAAGGTGAAACATCTGAATTCGCAATTTGTTTTAACAACGTGTATAGAGAGTGTGTCAACAAGAATGATGCATGCCACAGAAGGTTATATCACATGGCCAGTAAGGTTTCAATATTGCAAATTTCACGTTCCTGTCATTCTCAGGGTCCAGATATTAAACCTGGTAACCTTGTTTTTTGGCTTGTCTCCTGCTCTAGTTCATTCCCATCCTTGTTGCCCCGTCGTTGTAATACAGCTGGATGCGTTCGTTGCGATGAAGACAAATACAGAAATAATTGTGACGCATCTGTTTTGCACGTTAGACTCGCGGCAAATCTTCCCACTAATGAAAAAAGCAGACTTATTTCTCACATATGTCAGGAACTGTAAATGTTATTTTTTAAATGCAGAATCATAGAGTAAAGATCAATGTAAATGGAATAATTTCAATTTTGAGTACTGTATAGTTCATGTAAATTATATAATGGATAAAGCTCACTAAAAGACAGTAATACAGCACTTTAATGGGCTAATCCTGACTTGTTCTGCGTGCATTAAGGGTGTTTCTAGAAATGCATCAGGAAAATATATGCAATTTCACGTTGGGGGAAAAAGCAGATTATGTTTTCCAAAGGTTAAAACACTGGTTAACTAGGTACATGAAATATGTTAAAAGTCGTCTGGTCTGACCTGTAGATACATAATTTCTAGTCTAGACTTCCTCTTATTTCGTTCGCCTGAAATATGTCTATAACTGCAATGTTGTCTCTTGTATGAATTTAACCGTCTTTTTTAGTTCACTCAGCGGTCCATAGGAAACGTATCTCTCCAATAGTGAAGACTGTAAAGAAATCGACAAGAGATTCAGAGGAATACAGGGAAAGATGTGTTGTGTGTACACACCTGTAACTTACACACACAACACACACACACACACACACACACACACACACGCGCACACACACAAGATCTGTGGCATGCGTAAAGTTGATTTGAGCTAAGAATTGGCATCACTGCACTGAGGACATTCCTATACGCGCTCCGTCCCCTCGTTCAACAACCAGCATGAACCTTCTGTCGGTCTTTGAAGCGTTAGAACTATCACATTTTATAGATCTCAGTTTATGAAGGAATCGGTGGCTTATTTTCTTTTTGCCCCTCTCGTAGCCATCGTCGAGAGCTAGCATCGAACCCTCGTCCGGCCGAGCTGGTGCCATTGTCAACCCATACACCAACGCGCCCGCTTAAAGCTAAAACAGCAGTAACAGATCGTAAAATAAGCAACTTCAGTGAAATCACAATATCAGATGACAAAGAAGGATGCAGGTTCACAATTCGCGACAGCTGCTGCAGAATAGGTACCCTGAGAAGAAGAGTAAAAATACGTTCAGACAGACAACGGATTTAAATGAAGCGAAAGCAGGTTGGCACATATCCTAGTACCATAAGAACTAATTTACCCAGATCTATAATTAGGTAACTAATGAGTTAAATGGTGTTTGTCCATCAAGAATGATGATGACAATTCATGTCATCCAGTGGGATTGAAAATTTCCAGCCGTAAATTCTATGATGAACGGTAAGGCCTACTGTAGCTCGAAATGTTCTTTGAAAATGTTGCAATTAATGAATCACCAAAAAACGAGAAGTAGGTTGTGAGCTGTACTAAAACACGATTATAAAAAATACATTGGACTTTGCGGCCAAAGCCTTCGTCAGCACAGAACAAACAAACACAAACCGACACAAAACAACATAAAACACACTACATGACAATATTAAGGGTACTTATCTGAATCTGTATCCTAGCTTGGAGTGACTGACGACTGACACGTGTTCGATGACTATCAGTGGATTGTGTTTAAATTCTTTGACAATGTGGGCATAGAATGCTTGGCGTTCCAGGAGGAGGATCTCCTGCAGTGCTTTTTTTAGTTTTGTTTGTCGAGCCTTTTTTTCACAGCTCTTTCAGTTCTGTTTGCTGCACAAGTGACCACACCCTTGCGTATTGATGTTCACCAGGAATTTCGGTCTTTGGCAGCAGTCTCCGAAGTGTCGTGACGAATGTCAAAAGTTTTAGAGAGATCTTCAAAGTGTCTTTGAAAAGTTTCCCCTGCATGCCTTGGAAACGTTTACCACAGCGCAGCTCACCGTAAAAATTTTTGTTTGGGAGCATTTGATCTGGCATGCGAGTCAAGTATCCAGCCCGTCGAATCTGATTCTTCATTAATATAATGTGGATACTGGGCATGGACGTTCTTTCTAAGACTTCTGTGAATGGGATCTTTTCTTGATTGAATTAAATAGAATAATGGACACGTATGACTGGTCGGAAAATTATGGTTGCATTTCCCGCAGCAAACATTTGGGTGTGGGGGAGGGGGGGGGGCTGGGAGTGGAAAGGGGGGAAGGGGGAAGATTGATATGATTTGGTTTGATTCGATTTAACTTTGATGTGATTTAACTTTATTTTTAAAGGGTAACATATTGGGCACGCAGGTCCGTCTTACATTCGGCCCTTCCAATCACACATCTTTCATACATCAGTAGTGAATCATAAATAGGGAAATGACATTGTCAAATGAATATTGTTTAACATAAACAATGCATATTACAATGTTATGAGACACATCCCCCACCCACCACACCCCCGCAAACCCACACATCCAACCACCCACCCCCAAACACACATAAATTCCACAACCCACCCATCCCCACATACACATTCTCCCACCCACAAACACATTCCCCAACCCACACACACCCATTCACCCACACATCCTCCACAACACCTCCCCCACCCACACACACACACATACCCACTCCCACCCACACATCCCCCAACTACACACACATCTCCCCACCCATAAACATATCTCCCCACACACACATACCCGCACACACACATCCCCACACGCACACAATCCTCTCCCACAAACCACTCCTACCCACACACATCTCCCAACCCACGCACACGTCCCACATCCAACCTTAAACATCTCCCACCCACACACACCTCGACAACCCACACATATATCCCACACACACCCCACTCATACACACACCCCACCCACGCCTCTCATACAAAACTCCATCCGCAAAAACCCCCCGCACATCCCCCACCCCTACAAACACTCCCACACACCCACACTCACATATCTACAACCCACACACACACATCTCCCACCCACCCATCCACACACCCATCCACCTACACGTCATCTACCCACAAACACCCACACACCCCGCCCACCCACTAAAACATCCCTCACCCACAAACACATTCCCCACCCACACACCCTCCTCCCACAAACACACACCCAGTCACGCATACATACTTCCAACATCCACCCACCCCCACGCACCCCCACCAACACACATCTCTCTACTCACGCACTTGTCCCCATCCACACACCATCTCCCAGCCCACACACAAGCACCCACAACACATCCTCCATCCACCCACCCACACATCCCTTACCATATAGCCAAACACATTCCCCAACGACACACACCTTCCCATACCAACCAACTCATCCTGCAGCCACCCACACCTCCCCCACCCACTCAAATCCATTACCCACGCACCTATCCCCCAAGCACCTACCCCCCACCTACATACACATTCACTACCCACACATGAATCTCCCCACCCACCCACACATTCTCCCATCCATCCACATATCTCCCACCTACACACACCCCACAACCTACACATACATCCCTCGACCACCCACCCCACATCCCCCACCCACACACACACATATATATTGCCCACCCACCCACATACACACCCATCACCCATAAACACATCCTCTCCTATCTCCCTACCCACACACATCCAGAGAGAGAGAAAGAGAGAGAGAGAGAGAGAGAGAGGGGGGGGGTATTGTTGGCAAGGAAATAAATACAAAACTAGCAACAAAATGTGACCTAGGAAAATGTGATAATTTGGAAACAATACGTGTGTGTTCATAGACAGTTATGTTATGTTACCACAATCAACAGTGTCGACAGTATTAATTGCTCCAGCGGAGGTCTCATGTGAAAAGAATATTGTGAAGTGTACAATGTGATCTTCAAGTCTACCACAGGCTATATATTGTATAGTGTGTTATGTGATCTTCGAGTGAAAACATAAGCTATATATTATATGTTTTTATGTGATTCTCAAGTTAAAATAAAGGCTATACATAATGCAGTATGTTATATGTTCTCCATGTCTTTCCTTTACTGCTATAAGCTTTAGCCAATAATTGCTAATTAAACTATCATTTGATTTAAATGATCTTAACGATTCACTAGGCAACGATATTTCTGTGAACGTATTAGAATTACGTGTTTTGTATGGGTATGGGAAATACGGACCTAATACACCATCCACAAAACTGAGTATTGCCATGACCATGACTTGGCTTCACTTACATGTTGAGTGTCAGGTTCCTGCATAAATCACGCTCTGTGGCGCAGGCGTTACGGACGCAATTCGTAATACGAAAGTCCGCATACCGGGTTAGAAACACAGCTGCGGGTGATTTGGCAGTAGATCGCCTTGCGTTGGTTTTCATACAATAGTATGATTACCAGTCGCTCAGAAAGCAATAGCAAACTACTGAATGTACTGTATAATTCAGACAAGTCAAATACACCAGTAGTTTCTATAGTCAATTCGCTTTCTGTTTCCAAGAAATTGTGTCCTGTATGTTTTGCTTAATTAAGGTGTATTTTAATGTGACATGTCTACCAGACGTGCAATGACTATTTAGAAGATGTTGTTTTATGATCAGGGTTGACGAGGCACGGATATCCCAATCATGGGAGAAGTAAGACACCCCCTTCCCTCAAACCCAGGGACGCCCTTCGGGAAACGTGTAACAGAAACGTATTTAAAGTTCATTGAACTAAAAAAGAGAACAAATAGATCTGACAGACAAGCACTCAATGCTGACAAGATTCGTTTTACGTCAAATAAAAATGAACTATTCTGAACACGTGGCAAAACATGAGTGTCTAGAAAAGATAACTATGAGTGAAAGGATGCCAGGGAAGCGGAGAGGAGGGCGACTACAGCGTTATTGGATTCATGATACGATAAATAAATTACACATCACAGCAGTAGAAGTGAGCCAGTCTGATGTATTCTAGAAAATCATTTAGAAAGACTGTTTCTCGAAAACTTTCAACGCGGGAAAGGCCTCTTAATGGTGAACTTTAAGCATCAATTTTAAATAGACGATACAAACAATGTATGGGCAACATTACTTGTAGAAGATAAATACAACTTTAGTCTGATTTCTAACATGTTGATGTGTTTAACGTGAAGATATTATGGTCAACGCTACTGAACAAATTGTAGATTTATTGTTCTTTATTTCTGAAATATAATATTTCAATTTCATTTGACACAGAACGTGATTTTCCAGTTGCCTGATACAGATGGTAGGACTTTACGTTTAAACAGCAATGTTATTGTCGTAGAGTGGGGCAATAGAGGGCCTCTCTCTCTCTCTCTCTCTCTCTCTCTCTCTCTCTCTCTCTCTCTCTCTCTCTCTCTTTCTCTCTCTCTCTCTCTATCTATCTATCTATCTCTCTCTCTTTTTCTCTCTCCCTCTTTCTCTCTCTCTCTTTCTCTCTCTCTCTCTCTTTCTCTCTCTCTCTCTTTCTCTCTCTCTCTCTCTTTCTCTCTCTCTCTTTCTCTCTCTCTCTCTTTCTCTCTCTCTTTCTCTCTCTCTCTCTCTCTCTCTCTCTCTCTCTCTCTCTCTCGCTCTCTCTCTCTCTCTCTCACTTGCTCTCTTCACATTAGGCTGTGGGAACGATAAACTTGTGGATACATTATCTATTGAGTTACGTTCTGTTGCATGATAGCTAATAATTATGTATTTATAATTTTACGCCAGCTGCAATCTACTTTTTGAGTTGTAGCGCGTATATCACTTATGCCTACTTGGTTTATTAATTGAAATAAAGCTTCTTTCTAAATACACACACGCCTGTACTCACACGAACACGTCCAAATCAAAGTATATAGGTACGCGCATGCCAATAAGCTGACTACAAATACGTGTTAGTCAATATTTCTAAGGGTACGTCTTAGTCAATATTTCTTCGGGCACATGATAGTCAATATTTTTACCGACACATGAGTCAGTCGATATGTGTATGTATACATATGTTCGTATATCCATACACATGCTTGCTAGTCATTCTCATTACGGCCACGCGTGTCATCCCTCGCGAGTCAATCTCTCTCTCTCTCTCTCTCTCTCTCTCTCTCTCTCTCTCTCTCTCTCTCTCTCTCTCTCTCACACACACACACACACATACACACACACACACACCACAAACACATACACCACATACACCACACACACATATCACACACACATACAGTGTGTGACTGTAACTGCCTCTCTGGGTAAAGCTGCCAGTCAATATAAATGTGAACACACTTGTCGCGCAATGTCTCTACATACACACATGTTGTCATTGCTCATGTGGGCACAAGTATATGCCAGTATAACTGTGAACACACTTGTCGCGCAATGTCTCTACATACACACATGTTGTCATTGCTCATGTGGGTACAAGTATACGCCAGTATAACTGCGAACACTCCTGCCACTCGATGCTTCCACGGACACACGCGTCTTTCAATGCTTCTGCGTCCACCTGTCACTGCGAAAACACGCAAAGTAAAGGATGGAAGAGGTCACAGAGACAAAGAATAGAATATGGCAATCAAAAATTGCATTCTATAAAGTGAAGAGCATAATGTGCAATGAGTCACTGTCTCTGAACGCTAGAAAAAGTGTTCTTGCATGTTACATAGAACGAATTTTAAAATATGACTGTGAATCATGGACAATTAGTAAACAGACGAATATATCCCTGAAAGCCGTGGAGATGTGGGTTTATAGAAGAGTGTTGGAAATTCATTGGACAGCGGAAATGAGCAGGCTTGACGTATTGAGGGAGGATATGTCGCAAAGACAACTTATCACAGCTATCAGAAAGAAGCAGTCATCATGTTTGGCTACATTATGAGAAAACACAAACTAGAACATGTTGCAACAACCGGAAAGATTTGTGGAAAGAGAGATATGGAAAGACAGCATGAGAACATTCTTAACAGTCTTGTGTTATGGCACAAGAGAGAATCGACACACGAACTGACCAATGCCACAGGCGATCGCAATTTGTAATGAAGCATGATCGCTCACGCCAGCCGGTAAATATCTGCGTGATGGCACATTAGACATATGGTGAGACTAATAATTATATAGATCAACGGGCAAGCGGTGTGTGATGTGGTCAGTATCACAGTGATAGCCTTGACTTCCCACCACATTTACTGGCACTCATATTCATATCAGACCGATAGCCTTGACTTCCCACCACATTTACTGGCACTCATATTCATATCACACCGATAGCCTTGACTTCCCACCACATTTACTGGCACTCATATTCATATCACACCGATAGCATTGACTTCCCACCACATTTACTGGCACTCATATTCATATCACACCGATAGCCTTGACTTCCCACCACATTTACTGGCACTCATATTCATATCACACCGATAGCCTTGACTTCCCACCACATTTACTGGCACTCATATTCATATCACACCGATAGCCTTGACTTCCCACCACATTTACTGGCACTCATATTCATATCACACCGATAGCCTTGACTTCCCACCACATTTACTGGCACTCATATTCATATCACACCGATAGCCTTGACTTCCCACCACATTTACTGGCACTCATATTCATATCACACCGATAGCCTTGACTTCCCACCACATTTACTGGCACTCATATTCATATCACACCGATAGCCTTGACTTCCCACCACATTTACTGGCACTCATATTCATATCACACCGATAGCCTTGACTTCCCTCCTCATTTACTGGCACCCATATTCAGCTGGTTCTAGTTCTCATCTGTCCCGTTGCTGATCGAACCCTTGACTATCGGACCGACATGCCAGCGTCTAGCTACTACGCTGCCGTGGCTCCCATATTTATCAGTAACCAAGTTCAACGGCCACGTTTTTGTTTGATAGTTCCAGATAGTTTCAAAATATGGAGTAAAATCATTCTTTGAATTTGAGAAACGATGGACGTGGAATATCCAGTGGACCGCATTAAATATAAGAGAGATTTATTATGACACCATTTGTATGTATCTAGGTCGCACCGATAGCGGGAGGGCGAAAGATGCAAAGACACACGTGAGACACATATAGATAGAGACACAGACGGTGACTGGGAGAGACAGAGACAGGATGAGATACATGATCACTGGAATATGGACAAAGAGAAGAAGGGAGAGACAGATGTTGACAGAGGGAGACACCTAGAGACTAACAGACAAACACGGAGAGGCAGAGAGACAGTTTGTAACGAAGAGAGATATATAGAGGAAGAGACGCATAAAGACACAGAAAGATACATGGAGAGTGACAGATAAACACAGAGAGAAAGAAAAAGACAGAAAGTGGCAGAGAGGGAGAGATGTGTAGAGACAGTGAGAGACAAGAGACATACAGAAGTAGAGATAGATGGTGATAGATCGATAGAGAGAGAGAGGGAGAAAGATAGGCAAACAGACAGGCAGACACACACACACACACACACACACACACACATACACACACACACACACACAGAGCCAAATGACACATATAAACTTAATGAGAGAAACCGACAGAAAGAAACACAGAAAGAAAGTGGAGCAGAGAGTGACACAGAAAGGCAGAACATGTGCATGTGTGAGAGAGACAGTTTGTGAGAGAGAAAGAGAGCAAAAGAGAAAGAGAGAGCAAAATATACAAGGAAATATATAACATTGCAATCTGAGAAACTATTAGGTACAATACTCAAAACTCAAGAAATTACATACATCATTTAGCAACTAAATCAACCTAATTTCATATAATTTACGTTGTAGTAGTTATTCTGACATCAACATAATAGTAATTTAATAATACCTTATCGATGACAGCAAGCTCAAACATAAACATATGAATTATGCACAAAGACATCCTAAAGTATCACTTGGGATAATCCGGTCGACCGTGATTGGTAATAATTTGGATAACTGCGCTGAGATATCATATACTCCATTTCAGAAAATCACTTACACCAGCAATCGTTAAAAGTGTTTTACCGGGCCCGTCTAAAATGTTTTTGTGATGTAGTAACGGATATCTCCAACACTGAGCATAAAGTGTACATGACTATCAAATTTACAAGCATATGTTTGCTCTTGTAGAAGCTACACCTGAGTTGGGTAAACATTACATGATAAACAAGAGCTGGAGTAGTTGTATCAGGGAGATAAGATGGAGATGGAGATGTAATGGTACAGAAAAGATGCAGATAGAAAAAGGCAGAATTCATCACGTGTGCTTTGCCAACATGTTGGCGTTCATGTCTCTCAATACATATCGGTCCTAGGTGTTCTCGATCAACTTAGCTGAGAATATACATCCTCCTTCCCCATCGTGCCACCATCTCAGTCCATTCAGATTTATTTATATGTTTTGCCGCTGCCTCTTTTTCCACTGATCTTCCCAGTCGTCGCGATGTTGTCCAGTGCCCATCTTGTCATCACATTACCACATCATTATGTGTATCTCTTTCTTATAATTGCATATCATGTTCTACAGTCATTAGCCTTTCCCAGGCAATCGTTGTTAGTTACTCCTGCAGTCCATGGTATACGCAACATTAGTTTCAGGAACCACATCTCGGTTGTTTCCAAGTAACTTCTAATTGGTTCATTCACGTTTTATAATTAACTGCTATACAGCAAATACTGGTTCTGTGTAACATGTTCGTACACTGTCTTGCGTATCATACTTTTCATTTTCTGAAATGCCGCTTTTGTTTGCCCTATTCGGCTCTCATCAGCGAATTAGAGCAGGGAAATGTGTCACTACTAGGGTAAGTTAATAAGTAAGTCACAAATAGCTGTAAAAAAGTAACTAACTATGATAACAACTTGAAACCAGTTTAGTTTTATACAGCCATTTGTCACATATGTATTAAATTACCCTCGTATTTATAAGTAAAAGTCAGTAAAAGAGCAGTTTACATGATTTGGTGTGTTTAGATATTTAGCCTTTTCTCGTAATAGGTATACAGAGTCGGACGCATATTTTTATAGACCTCTGGTACTCGATAGGCGAAGTGGCCAATGTCACGACAGTCTATTATTTTCTTCTTCTTCTTCTTCTTCCTCTTCTTCTTCTTCTTCTTCTTCTTCTTCTTCTTCTTCTTCTTCTTCTTCTTCTTCTTCTTCTTCTTCTTCTTCTTCTTCTTCTTCTTCTTCTTCTTCTTTTTCTTCTTCTTCTTCTCATTATCCCCTATTTGTACATAGTCTCTCGTCCAAACCACGCCAAGCTGTCCTATCTTTTACTATCTCCTGCAGTACTCCCATGTCATCCAAGTATTATTAAACCCTCTCCTGCTATTTCGTTTGCATTGTGGGTTCCAGACAAGAGTGTTTCCTGTTATATTGTCATCGGGTTTTGTCTTTTCTTACCTGTTGGTTCCCTAGCATGTGTTTAGTTTTCTTCGTGAACATTGTGAACACTACATTGGTGCATCTGTCCTTCCATTCTAGTCCCTCTATTCTGCACAGGGAACAATTAGCGAATACTTGTAAATCAATATTAATTCTTTAAGTTGCTCCCCGTGCTTCAGACCGATACAGTAGATCCCATTTAACACTGGAGTTAAAAATTCTAAGTTCAGTGCTAAGTTTGTCTTTGACTTCCACACATTTCCTAGTGCTATGAAAGATTTTCTTGCCTGTTGTGTTCTTATTTAAAAAACTCTATCAAATCCCCCCCCCCCCCCCCCCCACTTGCCGACCTTAAAAGTCGCTTAAAAGTCGTCAAGGTCGACTTCATCGCACCGGGTTTTATCCCATATGGCTCGGTCTCTTTCCGCAGCGCGGAAAGCGTCGCACAAAGCACGAACTCCGTAGCTTTTAGCGACGACCCACAGGAGTCTCCGAAACATTTAACTCGTAAACCGAAAGGTGCGGCCCGGAATCTAACCCACAACCTTCGGATCACAAGTCAAACGGCTTGACCACTTCGCCACAGCATAAAATAGCTTCCTGTTTTCCCTTTGTCCTAATTTTGGCCGTTGCATATTTAGATTAACTGTGTGTGTAGTGTAGTGTTATAGAATCAGATACCGGTGTCGTGTCCTCGTGGTTGGTGTTTCACCTGGTTTGCTCACTGATAAAGATCTTGCTGGAAACAGTCAAATGTGTATGAGCCATTCGTTGGCGAGCTTCCTAATCGCACGTCACATCGTTTCTGTCTTAACTGAGCAGTAGTTCTCTCTCCCATCTGTCTGTGTGATTTTGCATTATGTGTGTCTTATTTTCAAAAATAGGTCGTTGCAATGTTTTTTAACACGTTATGGAAAAAGAAACAAAATAGTAAAACATTGTCACAACTGAACAGACTAATGGAAACAGTTATAGATAAAAACAAAATGAAGATGTTTTAAGAGACTGGTATCTTTTCATTGAAACAGCATAAGAATCGTTGTGTTTTGTTGTATATGACGCAATGTCTACAAACATGAACTCCGCGCCATTTAAATAAGGCACTTCTTGTTGATGATAAATGATAATAAACATGCTAATGATCATAATGATGACGATGGCCATGGTGGTAGTGTGTTTTCACATTTGCTGGTTTTCGTCCCAGTATTTAAATTTCTACCAGGACATTTATTGCACACATATGAATGGTATGTGTCAATCTAGCGTTAAGCGAGAATTATATTTATTTACCTACCTTATATAAAGCCAAGGCTGAGATAGCAGATTCAACGAGGTGACATTTTTATTTCCTTATATGTGATTGGCTCATTAAATGCTGCACACCTGAATGCATGGTAGTTTTCAAAAATGCGTAAAAAATATGTGTACTAGATAGTTTCCAGAATTTTCTGGGAGTTGTCTGGGACGAGAAGCGACAGGGAAGGGAATAAACACACTACCTGATATGTGGTAGCTTACAATATGTAAAGATCTAACACGTCATACCCCGACGACTGCATTTGCTTTGGCAATTTTTGTTCGTCTTTTAATCCACACGGCACATTCTGCCTGTTGGGTGTGACATGTTTTCCTCTATGTATACTTGGCACAGATGAAGGGTGGCAGTATGTTTCTTTCTCTCGTTTTCTTCACATTCAATGCCCAGAAATCTGAACAATTATTCGGTACCCATTTTATTGATGAACCGGCTTTTGGGCGAAGAAGTTGCGAATCCAATTCGTAATTCCGCATACCACGGTCGAAACAAAGCTGCTGGCGATTTGTAAACAGACCGACTTACGATGATGTCTATACAAAGGTTTGAGTTCAGAAATCAATGGTAAGCTACTGAACGTAAACTTGCCAAGAAATCACAAACAGCTGAAAAACGCTGGGGTTGACTGGAAAGTCGTGTAACGGATATGCAACTAACTACCCCATTTTACGTGAATACTGCTGACAGGAAAACATAACCCATCAACAGCTGGAGATAAATCTTTGACAACAATCTTTGTTTGCAAAAACATAAATTACTGTGCCACCATAGTTCCATGTGTACAGTGACCACGTTAAAATTATCACCGCAGTAAAAAATTGTGAAGAGTACCGAGAACATTTCTTCTGCAATAACATCAGCATTATCATCATCACATGCTTTTGTCGATTGCCGTGTGCGATCATGATTCTTCACATCTAGCATTCTCCAACATCATGCAACAAATCGTGCCCTGACACGCTTGTCAATAATCCTCTCTCTCTCTCTCTCTCTCTCTCTCTCTCTCTCTCTCTCTCTCTCTCTCTCTCTCTCTCTCTCTGTCTTTCTCGATCTCTCTTTCCACAATTTCTTCCAGTTGTCGCAATATTTTCCAGCTTCTGGTCTCTCACAATGTGGCTAAAAATGACGAATGCCTCTTCTCGCTATTTGTGATAAGATTTCTTTGTGTCTTAGCCATTAGTAATACTTTTAGATTTCTCAGTTTGGCCGCCAAAATAATTTTAAGCATTCTTCTGTAGAACTACATCTCTGAAGCGTCTAGTGATTTCTTTTATGTTTTCTAATCATTCAGGGTTCACAACTGCATGCTAAAAAAAAACATGTTATCAGTTATCAGTTAGGGTATCTTCATTGCACTCCGGACATGTCCATAGGTGCTCAGATCCTTCCCCCAGCATATGCATCAGCGTCCGGTGGCTAATAGTGCCAGTCCTGTGTTGGTTGACAAGGCGCTTTGTTTTCCCGATATACCTCTCGCGTCTGGCTGTGCCGATTCTTACTCCCAAGTCTTTCATCCTGGACAGCGATGTGGAATCACTGACGTCAAAGTCCTCTGTTCTCGCCATATCTTTGAGGACGTTAATAACATCGGCACGATCCATGGGCTGGCCATCTACAGGGGGTGCAGAGCCAGCCAGTTTATCAGCTCGTTCATTTCCCTCGACTCCCGCATGTCCCGGGACGAAGATGAAGGTGACTTTACGGACACCAGACTTCCGCAGCGACTCAGTCCACTGTCTACGTACAGATCCAGCTTCGACCTTCTGAATCATGCTCATTGAATCACTTAGTACACATACGTTGGTATAATGCTGTGATTCCAGCCATATGAAAGCCTGTGTAACTGCCATCACCTCCATCGTCATGCTGCTCGTGGTCATAGAGTGGGCACCACTGGATTCTTGAACGGTTCGGCCCGCTGAACGGGCTGTAAATGCCCACGCACTTCTCTGCTGCTTTACAACAGATCCATATGTATAGATGAGCACTTCGGGGCTATCTGAGTGTTCATAGATGAGCGCGTTAACCTCTGCATTGACAGCGGAAGGGTTCAGCTCTCTGCACCGTCTGTCGAGTGTGATAATGCAGGAGAAAGTGCACTTAAAAGATGGAGGCACATGCACCCATTCCTTGCCGGGGTTGATACTGGTAAGACTGCAGACTTGTCTGACGACATCTTCCGCCCGACCCATCCATGATTGGTATATCCATGATATGAGCTATATTATGTTAAAAAAAACATGTTTTATGTATCATGCAAAAATTATATTTCTAATTTAAAATAACAATATTTATTACTTAAGATAACCTGCATTATATAAAAGCAGTTTTTGCTTGTCCTGTTATGTTCTTTATCTGCCCCAAAAAAAAAACAATTAAATAAAAAATAAAAAATTAAAAAAATAAACTCATACACAGAGCACTAATTATACAATATGATATTCTGGTATTTTCACATTGCGATTGTTGTCGCTGCCACCGAGTTCATGCACTAAGCTGCGATGTTCATATTGTGATCTGCAAAAAGGAGCAGACCAGAGCGCTAATGGAGTTTCACATGCCAGGGAAATGATCCTTGAGTCCACTTAACCAATCAATAAATAGGAAAAACACCACTCCGCAGAACCTTGTATTGGCCTAGCAAAACAACCCATTAGATGTTTTTGTCATACTGAAACCGTTAATATGCACGGGCACCGCAGCAACCTCTCTGTATCGAGAATTACAAGATAACACCCAATCCTGGTGCCTTGGGGTACCTTAATGGAAGGTTCGTCACTCAGTGAAGCTTACCAAAAACAATATTTCAGAGCGTACGAGATCTGCACGCTTTCGTTATCTCCTCAACAAGATAACCATTGACAGTATGTCAGAGTGTACCAGATATGCACGCTGTCGTTAACTCCTCAACAAGCTAACCAATGACAGTATGTCAGAAAGTACGAGATCTGCACGCTGTCGTTATCTCCTCAACAAGCTAACCAATGACAGTATGTCAGAAAGTACGAGATCTGCACGCTGTCGTTAACTCCTCAACAAGCTAACCAATGACAGTATGTCAGAAAGTACGAGATCTGCACGCTGTCGTTAACTCCTCAACAAGCTAACCAATGACAGTATGTCAGAAAGTACGAGATCTGCACGCTGTCGTTATCTCCTCAACAAGCTAACCAATGACGGTATGTCAGAGTGTACGAGATCTGCACGCTGTCGTTATCTCCTCAACAAGCTAACCAATGACAGTATGTCAGAAAGTACGAGATCTGCACGCTGTCGTTATCTCCTCAACAAGCTAACCAATGACAGTATGTCAGTGTGTACGAGATCTGCATTTGCCACCTTCATCTTCCCCCAAGCTAACCAATAACAGTATGTCAGAGTGTATGAGATCTGCACGCTGTCGTTATCTCCTCAACAAGCTAACCAATAACAGTATGTCAGTGTGTACGAGATCTGCATTTGCCACCTTCATCTTCCCCCAAGCTAACCAATAACAGTATGTCAGTGAGTACGAGATCTGCATTTGCCACCTTCATCTCCCCGCAAGCTAACCAATAACAGTATGTCAGTGAGTACGAGATCTGCATTTGCCACCTTCATCTCCCCGCAAGCTAACCAATAACAGTATGTCAGTGAGTACGAGATCTGCATTTGCCGTCTTCATCTCCCCGCAAGCTAACCAGTAACAGTAGGTCAGTGTGTACGAGATCTGCATGGCTTCTTCATCTTCGTTCAAGCTAACCAATAACAGTATGTCAGTGAGTATGAGGTCTTCACCTTCGTGCAAGCTTAGCAATAACAGTATGTCAAAGTATATTACCTAGTATTCATGTTAGTCTGGGTCGATCTGGAGTGTCATGTCAATGTAACAAAGATATCCGGCCACTAGGAATATTCGAAAACATGACCATCGAGTTGAAAGCTAGGCGTACTAGCCATTGAACTGCCACCACTCCATCTCATCTCATCTCATCTCATCATGTTCCTCTTGTACCTTGCGGTGTCGAGATGAAGTATAAACAGCGGGAGAGTGTCCACTTATGGCGTCATGTATCGATATTCCTGTGGACTCTGCTATTCCCTCCATCCATCTTTTACGTGGTCTGCCTCTTCGTCTGCTTCCATCTGGTCTGTACATCATTGCTTGTTGTGGTATGCTGTTTGTTGGTAATCTACTTGCATGGCCAAACCATTTGACTTGCTGCCTTCTAATAAAATTTAGCGCAGCTATAATCCCCACTTTAGTTCTGATTTATTCATTTCTGATCTTACCTCTTCTTTATACATGGAGTATTCTTCTCATGAATCTCATTTCTGTTGCTGCTCCCCGTGCATAGAGCTAAGTTTAGTATTTGCTTTTTCCCCTATCAGCACTAATGACGTAACATTAGGCAATGGTACAAACACGTGCATCAACACCAGGTTATAAATGTTGCTTATCAGTTGTGTTGTGCAGAACTCCCCAGTTAACTATACCACATAAATCAATCAGTCATATGCCGCCTCTATGATGAAGGTTGACTGAAGTTGATCACCAGATCTCATTGTCGCTCGTTCTTTCAGAATAATGCACTAAACCAGTATATACTTCATTTTATTTTGAGTTGACCTGGGAACCCAGGCCGATTTGAAAAATCTGCCCCGATGCTGATTCAAACCCTTGGCCATAGATCAGCTGGCGAGCATCTAGCGTCTGTTTTGTCGCATCTTTTGTCTACAAATCAATGCATGTGAGCGTGTTTCTCAACTGGTGACATGGTGTGTGGCTGTTGGCGGTCTAAAGGTAAAACAGAAGTCTCAATGTAGATGTATATTCCCCAGAGAATATTTGAATCGGTTTGGGCAATGAACCGACGCTGTGGCTCAGAGGGTAATGAGACGCGCAGGTCTCATTTTCCATCATAACGAGTCGAGGGTTCGAAATCATCTGCGGGAGATTAGGAAGCAGACGTTGATTTCGATTGTATGAGCCCTCAGCCATTCAGATTTAAAGAGGCCTCAGCAATTCAGAAAACAAAACAAACTACTGAACTACCATTGCTTGATAAATCACATAAAGCAAACAAATTAAGTTGATTACCACGTACTGCAAAGGAAATGAAATGGAATTTAAAGGTTGGAGTGTCTACTGCAATGCAAATGAAATGAACTTGAAAGTGGGAGTTAAAGGCGGGAGTATCGACTTCCCTCCAGTGTATCTTATATGGCTCGGTGGCTTTCTGCAATGCGGCCCACCGCTAGCTTCGCACAAAGCACGAACTTCGTAACTCCAGCGACGACCCCCATGAATCTCCGAGAAAATCGCACACATCAACCGGATGAGGGAGTCGGGAATCGAACCCACAACCATGCAACTAACGTTTAACTGGGTAATGATTTACAGCAGGAACTAATGGAGATCTGTTTCGCTTTATACAATGTAGATTGAGAAGTGTTTCCTCCGTGGATCATCTCTAACATTGTTGCAGATGAAATAGCTTGTCCTTTCCACGGGAAAGAACTGCTGCTGTGATTCATCACAATTTTTTTTAACTTTTTTTTTCTTGCTGCCATCTTTCTATTGAACCCATTGTCTTGCATTTGACCTTTGTCTGTCAAGTTGAGTTGAGTTGAGTTGAGTTGAGTTGAGTTGAGTTGAGTTGAGTTGAGTCAAGAACCGACATCATTGCACTCAGGACTTTCCCATACGTGCTCCGTCCCCTCGTTCAACGGTCAATGTGTCAGCTGACAGTAGAGATACCGAAGATACGATTCGCGTACCTTGACGCCGAAAACAAATACCGTAATTATATTTATATATTAAATATAATATGCACAACGTATCACACATCATTCTTAAACTCTTAAGACAGTGAACAGCTTCACACTTCTTATCATATCTGCATTTACCATCAAAGGGAACGAATAATTACTACGCTTTTTCAACAATAGCAGTGCACAGGAATCAACCCGTACAGTGCCATATCTTGTGTGTGCTTGAAAATGAGTACTTATCAGCGAGAAACGAATACGTGTAATATGGATAACAATAATGGTAGTCACATGGCCAACACTGCAGTGTGGGTGTAACGTGATAGATCTGCACATGTTCTAGGCCACATCATAATGAGGTGGGTTGCCCAGTTCCTTTCCTTACGTCTTTCCTTCCCGAAAAAGTTTTCATGGCATTCTGGAAAGTGGCCGTTACCCATTTTCTAGAGGCGTGGTCAACGCCATTGTCTCCCCTGTCATGTCATAGCTGGGGTTTGAACGCGAACTACTAGCCTGGCAGACACCAGCACTAACCACTATACTACAACTGTAAGATGGGTAAGGGGACTACAGCATACTTTCCAGAATGTATTTGGTAATGAAAGTAAATAGAATAACTGGTCATCCCACTTAATTTTTAGGAGGACATTGCAATTACATCATCGACATACAGCAGTCCCTTACAGAACGTTTCTCTTATCACAGTCACTGACATAAAACATAAAAAATAAAATAAAGAAATATAATCTTCTGCCTATGGTACCTTGCGGTGTAAGACGAGAATATTTATTCTGAGGAATTAAGGCAGCCTGTCTAATGTAATCGCCGCGAACTGTGCAGGTTAACGTTTTTCTTTTTGCCCACAAAAAAAAGAATATATATATATATATTCACACCTTACCGAGGATTCGAACCCGGGTCTCCCAAACGTTAACCCAGCATTCTAGTCTCTCCGCCAGCTGCTCCTTATCATCGCTACCTGTTGAAAATACTGGGTCCTTCAGGACCTGTGGATTTAATTCTATGCTACATCAATGGTCATGGTACCATGGTACAGTCGGTGGAGATTTGCCCGAAACATACGAGCAATATCTCCGGCGGGCCTATTCTCGTTGGTCGCCAGATCCGCACAGTGGAAGGAGGGGAGATTTTCTCGCAACAGACGAGCAATATCTCCGGCGATATCTCCGGCGGGCCTATTTCCCGGTGGTCGCGGGATCCGCACAAGTCAGGCGGGGAGTCTGACGGTAGTACACGCTTTACACAGATCCGGACACTTGTGATTGACAGATGTACGCGTCCTATGGTCCAGGCGTGTACGAGGCCCTCACCTGTGGGACTTGACTGGACGCCTCTAGGTCGGGTCCCTTGAGTTCCAAGGTCTGGCCACCACTCCTCACCTGCTCGTGGAGGCCAGGTCTCGGAGGCTTGACGCTGAACCGCCTGCGTATGCAGCCTACCTTGTTCCAGACGTATTGGTTACCCATTTCTCTGGAGTACACAGGGCAAGGCCGAGAGAGGGAACATTTCGTTTGGGCACCACATGTTTCTCTGAAGCTCTGCCCAGGCATTTGATGGAATTTTGGCCACATTCCAATTCACATACTTTGGTCTGTCAAGATAGTAAGGTGCCACTCACATCAATAGTCTGATAGGGCTAACCAAAAACTAATATTCTGCGTTTTACACATGCAACTCAGCTGTGTTTTGCAGGAGCCCATAAGGATGAAAGAGAACTCTTCCGATAGAAGATTGATGATGTGAGTGAAAGTAGAGACAGGGATGAGTAGTAAATGGGAAATCATGGACGGAGCAACATGTGTCTGTATAAGAGCATCGGCTTGATGTATGATGATTGAGTAATGTTAAATGGTGTAATAAACCCGGGTAAAACAAAAGAAAGAGTATGAAGAGAGGGAAAAGGAAACGAGGAAGCAGGTGAATAAGAGAAGCCGGAAAAAGAAGAAAGGAAAGAACGATAGTAAGAACAAATATATGAACAACACATACATACATTCACACCATTTTACAATACAAATAACATAAAGTGATATTTCATTTCTCCATTTTCAGAGCGGATTTCATCACCCACAAGATATGTTCAAAAAGGCATACCTTCACAACATCACATTATGCATCCTGGCCTTAACATGGAGCATCGCAATAGCCATTGATGACAGCCATTCTGCTGACAATACAGGTGCCTTTGATGAGGTTGACAAGGAACCAGATAGTGATGTATACACGTATATTGGCCCTGAAAACGACGAATATTTCGATACTGATGACCTAGAGAAACGTAAAATTGACCCCTATGGTTTCTATGGCGGCATAGGAAAACGACGTGTGGACAGGTTTGGATTCGCTGGTGGAATTGGTAAACGAGAATTGGATCCCTATGGATACATTGGACAACTTGGCAAAAGAAGACTAGACAAATTTGGCTTCTCTGGGGGTATTGGCAAAAGAGAACTAGATCCATATGGGTACAGCGCTAGAATCGGCAAACGCCCACTTGATAGTATTGGCTTTACTGGGCGTTTGGGTAAAAGGCGTCTTGATAAATTTGGCTTTGCTGGAGGTATTGGGAAGAGAAGAATAGACAAGTTTGGGTTTGCTGGAGGCATCGGCAAGAGACTAGACAAATATGGCTTCTATGGTGGTATAGGTAAACGCCGAGTTGATAAATTTGGTTTCGCAGGAGGAATCGGTAAACGAGCCGTTGACAGGTTTTCCTTCGCTGGTGGGATCGGCAAAAGAAGAATGGATCCATATGGATTTGCCGGAGGAATCGGTAAAAGAGATGAATTTGACCGATTTGCCTATGATGAAGATCAAAGTGCTGTCCTTGAACCCAGTAATCCATCAGAGGTTGTAAAACAATTAGAGAAGATCAGGGAGCAGAACTTGGTAAGTTTTGATTTTCTTCATAGTTTAATATGTGTACAGCGAAGAATTCTGTATAAAGAGAGTGTATGTATGCCATCTGTTTTAATTTAGTATATGCGTTAAAGGGTTTACAGTCAAGAAGGTTGATTCGTTGCACTGGGTAGTATCACAAATAACGACCTTTTTCCGCAAAGTAGAGTGTCGGAAGCGTCGCACAGAACACGAACTCTATAGCACCAACAAAAACCAGGGGTCTCCAAAACATTACACTCATAACCCATGATGAAATTCGAAAGCTCGAGGAAGGCGGCTTGAGCACTTCGCCACAGAGATTTCAAATATTGTCTGTGCTAGATAGAAGGTATGGTAGAACTGTAGAAAATTGCGTTTATGAGCTTACCAATACAACATACATGGTTTGAATCCATTTTGAGTGGAATGATTTCTTTAAAAATATACGGGCTATTTCTTAATAACAAACGGTTACAGCTGACAATAATGACACAGTGTATCCTGCATTGTCAGTTTGACTGAGATCATTGCCTATCGAAAAGCAGTTGGAAGCAAGATGTAATGCCCCTATAGAAAAATGTGGCGAATATCTTGGAAAGATGAAAGTAAGAAACAAATAATTAATGAGAAGGGGATTGATAAACCAGTGTTCATTTTGACAAATGTAATGTTTTGGCATATGCAAATGCATAAAATCCTACTGAAAATCATACTACAGAAAAACATAGAAAGCAAACGTTTCAGGCATAAAGAAGGTTTTATATTCAAACACAGAAGCCACAAACAGTATGTCGCACGATTTATTGCCTGGCATATTTCGCCGCAACTTTTCAGGTGCATACAGCTGAGTTATATATTTATCATATGAAGTGGCGAAGGGTTTACTGGCGCAGTTCGTAATCCTGTATACCCGCGTTCGAAATATAGTTGCAGGCGATTTGGCAGCAGACCGCCTTGCGTTGGTGTTTACGAGATGGTATGGATGCTTGTCGTTCAGAAAGCAATGGCGAACCACTGCCAAGAGATCACAACAGCATAAAATGCTGGTGTTGACTGCGACGTTCTGTAAAGGATATGTAACTAACATATGAAGTGAATAAATGAATAATACGTACGGCTGAAACAATAAAAAAAAAAGTAATGTTTTGTAGTTTGATAGAAGGCAACTGAGAACCGTAAACTTATTAGAGAAATTAGACGTATTCAGTCAAATGATTTTGGGCACGTTATGTGAAGAAATAAACTTGAGAACTAGGTGACAACTGGCAAGATCGAAGGGTAAAGAACACAGGGAAAGCAGCGAAGTAAATATCTGAATGGCTTGAACACATGGTCGAGACAAGAACACAGAGCTGATCCACAACTCTGGTGGTCGTGTAAGATGACGAAACATGACTGTCCACGTTTACTAGTATGGCACATGATGATGATAAAGATGATGATGATGATTAAAGAATTAAAACACATAGTCACGGGTCTTGTTCAAAAGTGGACAACCTGTTTTAACATTGATATATTGTGCTACATATTGTTTGTGGCAACTATGTTTATATTCACTAAATCCACATGTTACATCCATCATGTGCCATGCCGATACGCGTGGGCGGTCATGTTTTGCCATCTCACCCGATCACCAGAGTCGTGGATCAGCTCTGTGTTTCTGTCTCGACCATGCCACGTGGCCAAGCCATCCAGGTATTTACTTCTTGGTCTTCCCCTTGGTCTCTTCCCTTCGATCTTGCCAGTTGTCACTAATTTCTCCAATTCATTTCCTCTCATAACATGCCCAAAAAATTGTGACTGTCTACGTCTAATGTCTCTAATCAATTTACGATCTTCATTTTTTTCTGGTAGGACTTGTTCATTGGTCTTTCTGGCTGTCCATGGTATTCTTTGCATTTTCCTCAGAAAACCACATTTCCACAGCCATCAGATGTTTTTCATCTTGTCTGCTCATTGTCCATGCTTCACATCCATATAAAAGTGCAGGTTCTATGTAGCACTTCAACACTCTTTTTCTTGTGCAACAACCGCATCTACTAAATGCTGCAGGTCCTGTTCATTGTTTGCAATCAAGACTGAATCATCTGCATATCTAATGTTATTGATGTATCGTCCCCCAATGTTGATTCCTTCCATATCTTCTATATTTGTGAACATATTTTCACCGTGCAGGGAAAACAGATCTGGAGACATTACACATCCCAGTCTCACACCTATTTTAATAGGCTGATATTGACCTACTTCATTATCAATTCTTATGGCAGCTTGTTGTTTCCAATATATGTTTTTTTACAAGTCTAAGGTCATTTCCATCAATTTGTAGATCTTCAAGCATCCTTATCATGCCCACATGTTGAATTCAAACATTACTTTGAACGGTTTAAATGTAAGGTCGTATGAGGAGATTCGCGGGGAAATGGATGTCTGTCTGTGCTAGCTTCTTAGACATTCTTTATGCGTGTGCATATCTCTACCTCTATGCCATCTACATTATTCAGTCGCTTGATATCATTGTTATCGCTATTCTTTATAGCAGTGGTTCTCAACCATTTTCGGCCAAGCACACATTTACCATATGTTCACAATTTCACACCCCCCTCCCCCCCCCCCATTTCGAATTTCGTCCCTATACACCCCGCCCCTACACAGTATACGTAAAAGTGGAAGCTAAATTTAACAACACATACTAGAGAAAGTGTAGATGTCTAAATAAAACTTGATTTGCGGGTCTACTTATGTTATAAAACGAATTTCAGAAGGGCTAAAAGTAGAGAGCCGTAAACTATGGAGAGGAAAACAATATCAAGTAATAGGTTCTTGTATTAACGCGATCTTGAAAACATCTTTAAAAAACGAGGAAAGGATCATTACAAATAATTCAGTCTGAAAATACCTATTACGTGTTATGACGTCCTGGATTTTCCAAAAACGAAGAAAGGATATTACAAAGGGATTCAGTCAAAAGACATTCTTTTCATTTTCTATTATAGGAAGCTGTTCTTATTTTGTTTTTCTTATTTTGTAAAAGAATCAAAATATTACATGCTTCCTTACGTAGCAGTGAAATGACATGGAGAAACAGGTACTGAGTTAGCAAACAGAATGGAAACTGTATCCATATGAACATAACATTTAAAACAAAAATACATATGCGATTTTGTGTATCTGAAAATGCATATTAAAGATGTACCTAACTTTTTTTTTTTTTTTTTTTTTTTTAAAATTTAAAGGAAGAAAATAGTGACATACAATAGCCCACGTGTCATTCCGTTATTCTTTCATTGTCAACAAATTATTTTGTTGAAGGAGTAAGCAACTATTTTCAACTTGCGTGAGCGATAATGTGTATCAAAAGTTCCCACTCTCGAGCACTTAATAGAACACTGCAACACACATTGTCTTTATAACGGACTCAAGGAGTATGCTTAGTAAAGTGGAGAAAGGAATGTTTCGTGTGGAATGGCTCACCTGGCTTCAGAGGTCACAGATTGTAAGAATTGTATGGATTTATTACCCTGGCCATGCGGAAGTGCGGGAGAAATGAGCAGGCTGATAGGCTGGCAGGATATGCACCTCTTAGTGGTCGATTACCTATGGACAAGGGATAGTTGGTCGTGTGCCTGTGGGGCCAGGTGGAAGAACAGATTGAGAACCCCTATGTGGAAAGGATGAGATTGCGGGGGGGGGGGGGGGGGGGATTGGCAGGGGTTCTGGTAGAATCTCAAAACTGAATGGGAAGACCAGGAGAACTTTCAATCAGATAGCGGTGGAAACGATTAGTAGTGTGACTCTTCGCTGGAAGTTGAACGATAGGACGGAGCGAATATGGGAGTGTCCTGAATCCAGTGGCGTCGGTTCTTAGCTCAACTCAACTCAACTCAACATATCACGTCATGATTCAGCAACTGTTCGGGTCATGAAAGTACACTGTCTAGAATGTTAGATCACACTGTATCAATTCTTATTTCTGTTATATACAACTGGAACAGAGGCCCTTGACCATTTCACGATAAACACTCATATCTATTGATTATAATAACACATGAAAACACGTATGTGTAACTCCTGCAAAATAGTGAGAGATTATAAACACAGATTCAGTGCACATACCTTACACCGAACAATCCGGCAAACGTACATTACGGGGTAAAGATAACATTATAATAATAATTAAATAAAAAAATGATAAACATAAGGTATACCACAACACAATGAATCGTCTTTTCGATTATAGTAATCATCACATTTAACAGCACAAATATATCCAAAGAAAAAAAAATTAAAGCGGGAAATGTTAAGTAATCTCAGACGACGAAGATTAATAATAAGAAGAAGAGGAAGAAGCCGAAGACGAATAAGACGGGCAAGAAGAAGAAGAATACATCTAGCATACACGAGAAAAACAATGCAAACATGACATATACATGAGTTAAATGCTTGAAGATTATTTTATTCATCTTGGTTTAATTCCCATTCTTTTACAGGAATCATCCAAGCCAACGTGAGACGTGCACCATGCCCATACAACAGGGGCAGTATGATGCGCTTTTCAAGAGACTCGATTTCCAGATAGTTTAGTTATAGAGGAAACATTGTTTCTATAGAAATTCCTACATGTGCTCTGGGGTGCCGCCAACCAATAAATACACTGAAATACCAGAAAATGAAACACTTTTTTTTTTCTAATGGACTGTGTATTCCACGTCTCTAATCTGTATGACACATTTAAGTATATACCATTGTTTGATGTGTGGCAATTTACGCTCAGTTCCAGTAACGCACCTGGTTAGTGTAATAATATGCATTTCGAACACATTAGCCATAGTGTTTCTACAGTTAATGATGGCATCGGCGGATGTAGCGTACTGGCCTCAAATGGCTTTCCCATAATAATACTACATTTTCTATTTTCGTAAAACTAAAAGTAATTCGTCAAACTCATTTTCTTTCCGAATATTGTCACATTTATGTAAGCTGTAATTCCATCGCTTGCTAACGTATGTATTAAACATCGTATACAACTGTTAAACGCCCGTTTAAAATAAAACTCAAATTTAATAGTAATTTTCAGTACACATGTAAATTTATGTATACCACAATGTTGATTCTAAATTTAAAAAAAAAAAAAACAACAACAAAAAAACTGAACTTTAATTTAATAATAACGTAGCGCTAAGATCTATGCTATAGCAAAATGACAGTTTAGCTCTACAACCCATTCTATCAATGAATCCAGTTTAGCACTAAAACAAGATTAAGCATTGAATTCCAGATGAACACTACAGTCTAGTGTAACGGTCAACCCCTTGCCAGTAAAATATAATGGCAAAGTTGAGCGCACTGACACTACATTCCGTATCTCATTTCTCCCAGGAGCTCTTCAACGCGGCACACTTCAAAATCACCATCCAAAGACATTGTTAGAAAATTATTATTATTAACATGGCTAAAAAGAAGAGATATAAAGTAAGACTTACTATATCCCTGTATCAATACAAATAAAAGAAAAAGCAATATTTTTTAAATGTATTTTGACCCCTGGGTCATGCTTGTAGACATCAATAGTTCAGCAAGAATCCACGGGATAATTAAATCAAATGAAAGTACCCCTTGTGCACAAACTATAAACAACGTTATTTATTGTGACCGACGTTAAAACTACGAAATAGTTACAAACAAAGATCGTGCATGCTTGGTTTTTCTTTTGGCTGGAATAAAATTGATAAACAACACGGCTCTGAAGTAACTATATTGAGAAAAAACGACATGTATTTCTGTATTTCATACACTATGAATTATTTTGTGCCTAATCTATTAAATCATGTTCTAGTCACAGGTATGATTGTTTTCTTGTCTTTATGTCCCCGTGTTGTTTTATGTCAATTTATAACGCACTCAATGAACGAACGAACGAATGAACTTTATTTTCGAAGGGTAACAAATTGGGCACGCAGGCCCGTCTTACATTCGGCCCTTCCAATCACTCATCTTTCGTTCATCAGTGCATAGTGCATTCACCTAGGAAAAAACATTGTCAAATGAATGTTGTAAGAATAAACAATGCATGTTACCATGTTATGAGACAAATCCCCCACCCACCAAAAAATCCCCTATCCATCCGCGTGTCCCCCACAAACACATCCATCACCCACCCACACACATACCCGCAGGCACATACATGACCCCATCCATCCACCCATCCCCCAACCCACACAACCCCCCCCCACTTACACCATCTCCCCACACACACACACATCTCCCATCCACCAAATATTCTCCCACACACATCCCCCACCCACCCACACACAAACCCAGGCACACATGCATGCAACCACCCATCCATACCCACCCACACATCCCCCACCTTCACACATCTCCCCACCCACACGCACACATCCTCCACCTATCCCATAAAATACCAACACTCACCCACCCACATATCCTCCATCACCCACCCACACACCGCCAACAACTCAGCCAAACACATATCCCCAACCACATATCCAACACGCACACGCACATATTCCCTCCAACTCACATATCCTGCACTTACCCACTCATAAAACCCGTAGACAACCACACATCCCCCACTTACACACATCTCACCCACTCAAACAATGTCCACCACCCACACATCCAGCACCCACACAAAAACAAACACACATCCCCTCCCACTCCCAACCTACACACACTCACCCTCCCACACATCCTCCACCCACCCACTCGCCACCCCCGCCCCCGATCTTCAATCCCCAATCACACATCCCTTAACTACACATCTCACCACCCACACACACACACATCTCCCCACCCATACACACAGCCTCACTCATCAATACATTCCTCATCCAATAACACATTAACCACCCACACACACCCCACCACCCACATATACCCCACCCACACACACACACATCCCCCACCCATACACTCATCTCTCACACACATCCACCCATTCACGTACTCATCCATCAACCACTCATACCCACACATCACCCACCCACCCATCAGCACATGCATCTCTCATCTACCCTCCCACCCACAAACACACATTCCCCATCCTCACATACATCCTTTATCCACCCGCACATCCCACACCTCCCCCATCCCTCACACATCTCCCCTCTTACACAACACCCCAACATAAACGCATTCCCCCCACACACACACATCCCCCCACATGCAATCCCCATACACATCCCCGCCCACATATCTCTCACCCACACACACACACACATCTCCACACCTACCGACACATCCCCCACCTTCATAAATCCTTACCACCCACACATAAATCCTCCATCCACTCACATTTACCCCATCCAAATTCACACAGTCAGACCCACACAGACATATCCCATTCACAGACACACCCCGACACCCATCCCCCACACCCATCCCCCAACCCACACACATCCCCCACACACCAATTCACCCACCTAAATACACATTTCCTACCCACACCCCAACCAACCAACACCCACATACTTCCAACCATCCTCCCAAATATCCCCACCCACACACACATCCCATACATACATACATACATCCCCCACCGACCCCACATCCTTTCACCCATCCATACATCACACATAAACCCACACACATCCCCCACACACAACCCCTCCACACATACATTCCCCACACCCCCACACACACGTCCCTCACATACACACCCACACACACATCCTCACATCTAGACACATACATGATGCCTCCTCACATGATCACTGAAACTAATAAGGACAAACTCCCACAATTTACACACAGTTGAGACACTGACGAATGTAGTGAGCATTCACGCAAAAATTGTAAGAAATGGAGACAAAATTGTACATATACATTGTGTAGCATAGTGAAACTATACTGAAAGACGTTAACTCACCATGAGAACTGGTTTCTTGCATCAGAAGAAGACAGACCACATTCTTTGGGCATACCATGAGAAATGGAAAGCTGAAGTATGTTGCCAAAACAGGAAGGCCGGATGGGAAGAGAGGCAGGGGGCGATCAAAAGAGAAGATGGTGAATAGTTTGGCATCATGACATGGTGGAAAGTCGGTATCAGAAATGCTTGGAAGCACAAGAGACAGAGAGTTGTGGACACACATGATCACCCACGCAGAACGGCGTGCCGATCGGCTTGAAAAACGGGGATCTGTCTGTAGATCTAAACAGAGCTGATATCCCAACGTAATCTGGAAGTTTCGGAAGCGACCTGACATTGTGGTGGAATCCTAGTCGTCTCGGCTGATAATGTTGATAAAAAAAAACCGTTATAATCGAGAATCGAGGAGCGACACCTTCATGATGAAAATGTACAGCTCCCGTCAGAGACAGATTGGTTATGCTGCAAGCTATTCTCTGTAGAAGTAGGCGCATAGGTTCTGATTCCCAACGCCTAATACGATGAGATTTAGGTGTCTAAAAGTCATATTAAATGTGTAAGTAGCGATCCACGTGATGTATAATGTTCACTTCTCTAAAAGCTGAAAGTGTGAATAATTAACACTGGAAGACATAGTGCTCAGAAACCCAGCCGTCCTGATCTGGGGAGGTGTGGGTGAGTGAGAGGGTGGGGGGGGGGGCAGTCACAGGGAAGGTATCAAGAAGCTGGAGAAGTCGAAGCATTTGGGGAAGGAGGACCACTTCTGATGATCCGAAGTTCCTTTCCGTGTTTGCTTCACAGTGGAGCTTATATTAATTAGATTCTAGAGAATACACCAATAACGCAACGGACTCTTTTACATGCTTTCAGGAGTACTGTCTGTAGTGAAATAAGTGAGAAAAGACGCTCCCCTCCCCCTCCCCCCAATCCCGCCAACATTCTGGTTGGATTCGAATATTTTAAAATTGACGTTGCCTTCCACGTCGAAACAACCTGAATGGTTACTTGGAAATAGTTTTGGAAATAAAGGCATCCCACTTGATACTGACCATGTTACACACCAAGTGACGTTTGATATATTCTAATATGGGTCAAGCACCATATGCCCAATGCACATTAGCGCATGTAAAGTGTCCTCTACCTGTTACTTTAGGTGGACGACACCAAGAGATGTGAGGGAGGACGTGACAGGTGGGTCGACAACATCAAGAGATGTGAGGGAGGACGTGACATGTGGGTCTACAACACCAATAGATGTGAGGAAGGACGTGACAAGTGAGTCTATAACACCAAGAGATGTGAGGAAGGACGTGACATATGGGTTTACAACTCAATAGATGTGATGGAGGACGTGACATGTGAGTCTACAACACCAATAGATGTGAGGGAGGACGTGACATGTGAGTCTACAACACCAATAGATGTAAGGGCGGACGTGACATATGGTTCTACAACTCAATAGATGTGAGGGATGACGTAACATATGGTTCTACAACTCAATAGATGTGAGGGATGACGTAACATATGGTTCTACAACTCAATAGATGTGAGGGATTGCGTGAATTATGGGACCACAACACCAAGATATGTGAGGGATGACGTGACATATGGGTCTACAACGCCAGTAGATGTGAGAGAGGACGTGAAATGTGTGTCGACAACACCAAGTGATCTGTTGAAAGACAACCTTGCGTGTGCCTAGACATAACCAAGCCATCAATTGGAAGGCGCCTGTTTTAGTGCACTGTGAAGATTCAGGATAGAGGGAACTAGAGATTCATTACCACCGACCTTCGTATAGTAGATTATGGGGTGGAAGATAATAGAAAGAACAATTCATACAAAGTGATATTGTATTCTGAACAACCAAAAATGAAGTATTACAGGTTAACAGGTCCTGGTCCACTAAACGTACTGATCAATACTAACCTCTGGGGAAAAACAAAACATGTAAAGAATTTAAATATACAGGACGTATGATCACATGGCATCTTCTTGTGGCATATATATATATATATATATATATATATATATATATATATATATATATATATATATATATATATATATATATATATATATTGGCACCTTGCCGTCTTGACAGACGATAGTTTGTGCTTTAAAAAGGCATAACTTTTACCTATGGCGGTAGCGAATGTGACTGATAAGGCCAATTCGCGCTGTAAATGTCCGTTCACAGTGGGTGCATGTGAACACGTGGTCATTTCCACCATCATGCACCATCTTACGTCTCACACGCACGGTGTGTGACTTATCTGCAATAATTTTCTCCTTTGTCTTTATTCCATTTCTTATGTTTGCCCTCCATGCAACACGTTCAGCGGCGACTTGTTCCCAATATGCATTATCAATGCCTGTATCAATCATGTCCCGCTTACACACATCTTTGTATCATAGTAGAGGTCGACCCTGAGATCTCTTACCCATCTGTAATTCACCAAAAAAGATGTCCTTTGGTATTCTACCATCATCCATCCTCCTAAGATGTCCTATCTATCTAAGTCTACGAAGACTGAGCATGCAATAAACCGTCACACAACCTGATCTTTCAGTATTTGTGATTTTATCTTGCCACTTAAAACCAAGAATTCTTCGCAGACACCGCATATAAAAGCTGTTTAAACGTTTCTCTTGGTGTGAGTAAGTTGTCCAGGTTTCACTGCCATACAGAAGAGTAATAAGGACACAGGGTTGATAGACAAGGACTTTTGTTTTGGCAGTAAGTTTCCTGTTCTCCCAGACTCTTTTTCTTAACCTGTTCATTGTTGTTGCTGCCTTACCAATCCGGATGTTGATTTCCTGATCTAGGGATAATTTGCTATTTACCACTGATCCTAGATATGTAAAATGGTCTACCATCTATAGTTCGGCGTCGTCAATAAAGATTGGTGGTACCCCATTTGCACCTTGTGACATAATCTGTGTCTAATTTTTGCTAATTGTTAAACCAAATTCAGAACAAGCATTGGAGAATGCAGATAGTAGACATTGCAATTCTTCCTCATGGTGGGGCGTAACTGCAGCATCATCTGCAAAAAGCAACTCTCTGATCAGTACCTTCCTAATTTTGGTCTTGGCCTTCAATCTCTTAGCATTGTAGAGGCCGCCATCTGAGCGTGAGTGAATGTATATACCACAATCCTGATCACGAAAGGCATATTTCAGTAGAAGTGAAAAGTATATTCCAAAGAGGGTGGGAGTTAGTACACAACCTTGCTTAACTCCACTCTTGATTTCAAACTCTTCAGAAGTTGCACCATCAGATGCCGCAGGAATTCAGGAAACCGACACATCGAGGAACTAGAACCAGACATGCTGAAACAAGAAATTTGAGAAGCCGTCAGATTAGTCCCATTGAATAAATCACCGAGGCAAGACGAAATACCAAATGAACTAATTAAAGCAACAAGAGAAGCAGGAATAGCATGGCTACATAGACTATTTAACATGTTTGGGAAGCACAACAGACACCGGGAGACGGGAAACGCCATAATTATGCCAATGTGGATTTTTAAAAAGGGCACTAAATGAGACTGCTCACAATTCAGAGTCATTTCACTGTTGAGTCATACTGGGAAAATATTTTGCAAAATTCTTGAAAAAAGACTACGAACTGTTATAGAACCCCAGCTAAGCGAAACACAACTTGGATTTAGGAAAAACAAAGGATGCACAGGTGCCATTTTGCTCTTAAACAACGTATAGAAAAATCAATCGAATTCAATGAAACACTCTACTTAGCCTTTGTCGACCAAGAAAAGCCATTTGATTGAGTAGATAGAAACAAACTGTGGAAAATCCTTAAACAATATGTGTAGCAGAATGAGGGTATTATTAGTATCAGCTAGGTGTGCAAGTCTACAGCACGCTTGAGCATCAAGATAGAACAGCTAGAAGGATGCTCAAGTCGTGACGTAGCTTGTTGTTGGGTAGTCACCACCAGGAACGAGAGAAGAGAGGTCAACATCAACATCGCATTTTGAGTGTATAGAGATTTTGTATCAACCATCGCAAATAAAGCCTATTCTACAATAATCTAACTGAACTTGTTGATCCACTGTATGCACGTATTGTTACAGGAGGATTAAATGGAGCCAGTGATCAGGATTCGGCTCATGGTTTGTCGCGGAATGTAAGTTGCCTCCACGACAGAAACATGGCTGTTGCTTTATTTTCGTCGATACCACGGCATAATGGAAGTTGAAGACTTTCGCTTACAGAGAAATTCAACAAGGCGGCGTCTCTGATCAAATCTTTGCTACACAGTTTCTGATCAAATCTTTGCTACACAGTGCGTCTCTGATCAAATATTGCGTTGAGCTGGTTGGTGTTTTTTTGAGTCCGCCATACATATGGGAAATATGAGCTCTGTATCAAAATAATGATTTGCCATCATGTTCCAGAATAACCGTTGCTTTGGAACCTCAAAATGTTTTACAAGAACCGTTACCCTTGAACCAGCCTATGACCTTGGTCGTCGCTCGAAAGAAGATCATTGTTGAGTTTGACTTCGCTTGACGGAATCAAGACGAAAAATCGTTTAGATTAGAGGCTCAAATAACAAGAAAACCTCTGCCGAAAAATTACTTCACTGGATCATAACTGTCTTGAACTCTGGCAATTATAAAAATGTTAGACGATCACGTTGAAGAAATGATCCTACTACAGTTGCTTGAATAGCCAGATCGAGTCGTTTCGGGGCGTCCAGACATGTAAAAAAAATTTGTCCAGGTCTATACTTCCTCGAGCGGAAAGAGCAGCCATAAATTTGAAAGTTTCAGGATAGAATGAGGAAACTCTTTCCTTGGTGAGCCCTATCGAGCCCTATCGAGCCTTGTCGAGCCCTATCGAGCCCTATCGAGCCTTGTGGAGCCCTATCGAGCCCTATCGAGCCTTGTGGAGCCCTATCGAGCCCTATCGAGCCTTGTGGAGTCCTGTCGAGCCTTGTCGAGCCTTGTGGAACCTTATTGAGTCTTATCGAGCCCTATTGAGCTTTTTTGATCCTTACGGAGTACTGAAGCCGCTTTGTCGATCCTGGTTCAAGCACTCGAGTACCAGATACCGTGCTTCTCAGTCTCGGCATACAAGAGCATAGACGTCAAGGGGAAATTGTAAGACTTCATTTTCGATTGGACCATTGGAAAATTAGTTTCAACAAGAAAAGGGGTAATATAAATAACTTTTTCTATTAGATAGAAAATTATTGACTTTCAAGAGGAAGATTACGTCCTTTGGTTAATTTAAGAGTGTATATTAATAATTATTGATTGTGTTTTGCTTGTATAAGTGTACAGCGAAATATTTCAGCATGGCAGAAGAAGGCTCACTGACACAAGTTTTGACTGGGGTAGGAACGGAAACAGGCAGACCCAACACAGCACAGTAGAGAAACATACATTATTTCAGCTGAGCTCAGGACGAGTTTTTTCAGGTACCAAGGAATATACAGAGGAAGAAGTAGGCATATTGTTTTAAGCTTGATATAAATTACAAAGAAGTTAATATGAATTACCTACATGTAGAATTACAACGTATCAGTACATGGTTGGGAGAATTAAAAGAGGCAGTTAGTGAGGTAGAAAATTTTGTAGAAACGTTGCAGAACAGAACGACTAGACAAGACCCTTATAGATTTAAAGTAGACTACAATAGAGTAGGAAAGAATAACAGGAGACAGCCATTACTTAATAAAGACAGAAGACAATATGGTTATGACGAACCAAGGTCTGATGTATATAGAGTAAAAGACGGTGAGAACAGACGTAATGGTGAAAGGTCAGACTGGTATAGCTGTTATAGATACAAGAATGGTCCTGAGAGAGACTTTTCCAATAAGTTATGGAAGTGGCCATCCCATAGCAAGACTGCTAGAAAAAAACGTGACGACTGATTTGAACAAAGACGGAAACAGTATTTGAGGTCAGGGTCAAAGAACAGAGTAGGAAACGTAAGTAAGAATTCAACTACTAAATTGGTTGCGAATCTGACTCTTAGACAAGAAAAGAAGAAAATAGACCAAGAGACTCAAACACAGATGATTGAAGTGGTAGAACGGAACACACAAACACAGGTTGATACAATAGAGGAAAAAGTCCAGGTACAACCAGCCAGCAAGATAACAAAGAGAAGTCAAACCGAGTTGGTAGAGACTCAGTTAAAACCAACTCACTTGACTAAGAGAGACACGGTTGAAATTAAGAAAGATAAACAGACGAGAACCAAAGACGAAAAGAAACCAAAGAGGAAAAGTATTGAAGAAAGAAATATAAACAGTCTGATGGTCAATAAAGGTACAACTGAGATGTCAGGTTTAGACTTAATTCCTAAATGGTGTAGAAATATTAAGTGTGAGAGTTCAGGCTATGGAGAGAATATTTCAGGTAAAGATATAGGAGTTGTACAGAACCGGAGCATGAGGAATAAAAGTAAGAAGAAAGTCAGACGTTCTAAAGCCGACTATGGGAATAGGATCGACGTGTCTGCAGTAAACTACTACTATGAATCTGATGAGGGAACTATTATCAGTGTGTCATCTGAAGACTAGATGGGGAAATATAAACGTTATGTAAGGTATACAGGAAACAGTGAGCAGACCGACGCAAATAAAGGAAATAGAAAGAAAGCATTTAAGAAGAAGAATAATAATAGACAGATAGCGGAAAATTACTCGACGACAGAAAGTGACTTAAGAAAAATAGAAGAATATATGACCTTAAGACCTGAATACTTTAACAACAGATTAACAACAGATAGTGAAGATGACATAATTGGAAAAAGACGTACTAATGTATTAAGAGACAATGAAATATTTGGCCTGGATGCGCTTTATGGCTGTTAAAATTCTTTGGGTGACGAAGGACATATGGCATTGTTTTGGCTTATGAGAGGAATTGCGGTTTGGGCAAATACATATAGGCTGTCTAAAATAGGCAGATGAATTTTTTTTGGTGTAGCATCACATGATACAAGGTAGGCAATAGTGTTGTTGAGGATAGAGAGTCACGACAACTGATATTCTACGTGGGTACGTAATAAAGAATATCTGGTGTTTGGTTGCGGTGTAGGGAGAGTAAACAAGGTAAAAATAGTCCTTTGTCCGGGATGGATAGATACAGAGAGTCGATCACGTTGAGTGATGTATAACTGGAGTGATTAAAGTAGAGTAGATTCAGCACAGAATTAGTAGAGGGAGAGATAAACTAAGTATGAATGCTCGTACTAGAGTGGATGGTTCGACTCAGAGCTATGACATGATGTCTGAGATAGTTTCGATGGGTAGTTTGAGAAATAAGTATAGTATTGTTGACAGCTGAACTGAGAGTGTCTGATGAGGAGATATAGATTGAGGAGAAATTGAGTATCATGTGTAAAATATCCAGTTGAACGCGAGAATATTAAGAGTAAAAGACTGTTGAAGTAGTTTGTCTGATAATCCGTTGTTCTTGTAGGTGTAAAAATGTAGACAAACATATGTGCGTCGAGTATGGATAGGATGATGACAAGTGATAAGTACCTCATGCATGTACGAGGCGTTTAGTCCGTGCGTGAGTATAAGTATAGATAAACAGGTGTTCGTCGCGATAAGAGCGAGATTGGGTATCAATGTCTGAGCAAACATAAAATACGAATACCGTGTGAATATGCGAAGAGTGGCTGATAAGTGATGTTGATAAAAGGTGGAGCATAGAGTAACTGAGTATATGAAAATTGAGAGGTAGAAAGAACATAATTAGAAAGGTGTGATGTCTTTTGTTTGGAATGTGTAATCTTGGACGGAATTTATGGAAGTTGTATGACAGGTTGACAGAAAGAGAGTTAACATTCTGAATGACGTTTCATAAAATATGTTTAGTATTGTTGACAGGGACAGGTTGAAGTATGAATGCCTGATACTGAGAAATGAGGAAAGTGAGGTCCGTTGTCAGTTATAAGTGGTGTGGGTTGCTGTTCTGTAAGAATCCCGATAAATAGGAAGAGGAGTGAAAGATACGGAGGTAAACAAGATTAGTTAAATGAATGTGGGAGAACGTGTTCCGATAAGTGTGACTAGTATCATCGCGGTGCAAGAACGCTAGGAGAGACTCGAGGATAGCTTAGAGTTGTTGTGGTGAGATGTTGAAAGTACTGATGCAGGAGAATGAAATATTACTTGCATCGGGTAGACGAGAAACTTAAAAGTAGAGTTAGTTGTATTGGTGAGAGGTCTATAGTAAATAGACAAAGTTTTGTTGGATGTAGCAGGGTGGAGATACCGTAGTTAACGGTAATGATTGAGATAGTCGCCACAATAGTAGTAAGTGAAGTGATTTGAGCTGCAGTTTACAGCGGTTGGTTAGGGTGATATTCCAGATATTGTGAGATGTGTTAGGAGTTAGTCTGGTAAAAGATAGAATATTGTGAGGGGAGAGAATCAATGATTGACGGTCATTTATTAATTAATGACTTTTGTTGAGAGAACAGATATCGTTCTAAGTTAGGAATTGGTCTGTAGGTAACAGATATATATATATATATATATATATATATATATATATATATATATATATATATATATATATAGAGAGAGAGAGAGAGAGAGAGAGAGAGAGAGATATTTTGAGGTTAATGCTTAGCATTGAGTTGTTTTGTTTTATCTGTTATAAGAATAACGGAATAGGCATGACTTGGGTGAATAGATATGTATTTCATTGGTTAGTATAAGAGACCAATGTTGATTGAATATGTATAGTATGTTATATTATTTTTGCTTGATTTGGTCCTGTAAAATGATTGTTACTATTTGATTTTAGAATAGGATTATTGTGTTTTTAGCCTTTTGCGTACAAACTACTGGTCCGTAAAAGAGACCAGTAGTATTAGGTAACAATAGATTAGGATGTATGTTGTATTATTGTAATATATGTTTTTCTTTGAATGAGTTAATACCTTTAATTGATATGAGGGGAAACATAAATGATGTATAAAAAAAAAAAATTTTTTTTTTTTTTTTTTTGGGGGGGGGGGGGGGGGGTATGATATCCTGTTGTGATTTTATTTCGCTGTTTTGTATGTTAAATAGTAATTAATTAAGTTATGTTTAATTTACATGGTTTTGTTTAGAATAAAGACAATACAAGGGGCTTTATTTAGGACCCTTCGTTCAGAAAATAGTAATAAACTACTGAGAACTAGTAGAGAGACACATTCTCTTTGTGAATAATAAGTTTATGAGTATATTCTGGTTGCTGTGATAATCAGCGTTGGGAGGCTAACTTGTGGAAACATAGGCCATACTTAAGTGACGGGGTTACTACACAAGTAAAATGGTTATGGGGAATTTAAGTGAGCATTAATTGAAGATATATGGATTGGACGCCATATTGGGGAAGAAAAGATTAATGAATATAGCAGTGGGGTAAATGAGGGGAAAGTTTTGAACATAGTTTCCATGGGGTCAGAAGAGCCATGGTGTACTTTCATAAGAGACACGAGATTGCTGGCTTATAGAAGAAGAAGTGGGTAACGTGCTACGCCAGACAATTAGCAAAACATGAATTGAATCCATGTTTGACTCCGAAGAATGATTAGATACTGTGGATAACAGTACAATAGTAAAGGGTTGTAAGTGTGAAATGAACATTGTCACTGTGGAGACAAAATGACATGGGGGTTTAGAGGGTCCGTGATATATGGACTGTAATAGAATAACGTTGATTGCAAGACATGAGTTCAGGGGTAGTATATTGTTGCTGTTGATAACGGCATAAGTAGAAGTTTTAGTAGATATGCCCATAATAAATGGACATTAGTGGGTTGCTGAAGTTTTCGGCAAGATTAAAAGAGAATTTTGAGTGAGGTACAGGTGAAGGTTAGTTATGTGAGGTGATGAGGAAAGAGGTCTGTAATATATAGACATTTGGGGAGTGAATTTTTGATGGGTGGTGTTTGATGCTGTAGATAGCAGCGTAAACTGTTACCATAATAAGTGGTACTGTAGAAGAGATAATTGTTTTAGACTTTATTACATAAAGTCTCAAATGACATAGGGGGGTAAAGGTGTGTGTTTTAGGTAAGTGTGGTTTTTTCGTGAGAAAGAGTTCTACTTCTTTGAATCTCCGGTGCGCACCGATTCCTTGTCTTTCTATCATGTGCGAGTGTTCTCAGGTTGATTGAAAGTAGAGAATTAGTAAGTAATGTTGGTGATGACAATAGGGAGTTGGTATCAGAAGAGTACAGCGTTTGAAATTTTAAGCAGATTGCTTATGAAGAGAAGAAGGAGTGGTTATTTCAAAAAGGTAACCATATGTGTTATGATGTATTGTATAAAGTTGAGATTTAAATGTTATTGAGGATATGTAAATAATATGTGTTATGAAGAGTCAGAAACGAAGAAGAAGTTCATAGTGGTTTACTATATGACAGGGGGAAGAGTTATAAAATAGAATGTATGCCTAAAATAGAGTTAGTTTGGGGCGGCTTAGAGAAATTATGGGAGGTAAGGAGAAAAGTTGTAGGATAAAAGGGGTTGGGAATAAAGACTTTTGGAAGAAGAAAAGTCTTTGTAAAACATAGGGAGGTGTAGCAGAATGAGGGTATTATTAGTATCAGCTAGGTGTGCAAGTCTACAGCACGCTTGAGCATCAAGATAGAACAGCTAGAAGGATGCTCAAGTCGTGACGTAGCTTGTTGTTGGGTAGTCACCACCAGGAACGAGAGAAGAGAAGTCAACATCAACATCGCATTTTGAGTGTATAGAGATTTTGTATCAACCATCGCAAATAAAGCCTATTCTACAATAATCTAACTGAACTTGTTGATCCACTGTATGTACGTATTGTTACATATGGAGTGAGTACACATCTAACAAACCTATGTAGAAGCTTATGCAATAACAGGAACTAAACATAAATGAGATTCCTGAGAAGAATACGCAATGTATCAAGAAGAGATAAGATCAGAAATGAAGAAATCAGGACTAAAGTGGGGGTTATAGCTGCACTAGATTTTATTAGAAGGCAGCAAGTCAAATGGTTTGGCCATACAAGTAGGCACCAACTAACAGCATACCACAACAAGCAATGATCGACAGACCAGAGGGAAGCAGAGGAAGACGCCGGCCATGTAAACGATGGACGCAGGGAATAACTAAGTCCATGGGAATATCGATACATGAAGCCCATAAGCGGGCACTCTCCCGCTGTTTATACTTCACCTCGGCACCGCAAGGTACAAGAGGAACATGATGAGATGAAATGATGAGATGAGAATATTATTGAGAAAAGATTACGAACTACAATAGAACCCCAGCTAGGCGAAGCACAACTTGGATTTAGGAAAAACAAAGGATGCACAGATGTCAAGTTTGCTCTTAGACAACTTAGCCCTTGTCGACCAAGAATAGGAATCTGATAGAGTAGGCACAAACACATTGTGGGAAATACTTTAACAATATGAAGGGAGTACACATATAACAAACGTATGTATCAGCAACATACAACAACAGTGAATGCATAGTAAGAACAAATGGAGGAGTCTTATAACCATTCACCATAAGTACCAGAGTACGACCAGGTTGTGTCCTGTCTCTCCCCCCCCCCCCCACCTTTTTTTTCTTGTTCATAGCCGATATAAACAGCATATGTAAAGAAACCAGCCAAACAGAGACCGCAAGAACACCGCATGACGAACAGAACACTGAAGAAAAACCAATGGCTTGTTTAATTTAGTTTAGTCGACGGATCAACATCACGGCACACAGGTGTAACCCATAACTGCTTCGTTCTACTCCTAACTCAAGCCTGAGTCCGGAGAATCTGAGATAAGTACACGAACTCCGTAGCACCGGTGAGTATCCTGAAATACTTTGGGTACAATTTTAACTCGAAATTTTGCCCAGGCAGCGCCGTTAGACTACCCTTTTCGATTTCCAACTGCCAAGAGATTTTTTACGTGCGCAACAATACACATGGGCGCCCCATCACACTACCCAGAGACCAGGGGAAATTGTAAAACTAGAAGTTCACGTGAATCTATGTTCACTGCACTTAGCCACGGAGGCCAGACGACATAACCTAATGAATGCTTCCCAAAAAGGCTATTCAATCACGCCTCTTACATAATAAAATATGATACTGTTTTAAAATCGCCACTTCCAGGAATACATTAAAATAATACAACGTATTCACAACTAAAAGCAATACCTGAATAAATGTAGACATAGTTACATAACATATGACCCAGGAACAGGAGCCAATTCGCCATTACATAAATTGTAATAACATAACTCTAATGGTTATGTAATAAAATTTCTTTGTTTTCTATATCTTCTGCAAAGTAGCTTATTGGTGAGTGTCTGGGACACATTTAGAAACTTTCAGCTCATATTAATTCTGTCTCCAATCAGGGAATTAATTCCTGCCTAGCTGGCGGTCATGTGTTCGAATCCCAGTCGAGGGTGGAATTTTGGTTTCACTGACCCAAGTGGACCCAGTCAGGAAATGTCATGGCAAGTACAGACAACCACACTCAAACATTGACGCAAATATCAGTGTCATCATCACATTAAACATTGACAGTGCCAACATGTGTCAGTGGTCATGGTACTCCCCAAATCTCGTATCTTGGTGTTTAAAGATAATTGCGTATACTTTACAGAACGTCGCAGTCAACCAACGCAATTTGTGTCTGTTTCTGATTTCTTGTCATGTTTACGGTTAGTAGTTTGTCATTGCTTTGTATATGACAGGGACTCATAGCTTAGTTAGTTAGTTAGTTAGTTAGTTAGTTAGTTAGTCAATCAGTCTGTCAGTCAGTCAGTCAGTCAGTCAGTCAATCAGTTAGTTAGTTAGTTAGTTAGTTAGTTAGTTAGTTAGTTAGTTAGTTAGTTAGTTAGTTAGTTTCTGAGACAGTCGATTGGTCATCCTCATTGCACATCGGATCATTCAGTCCATAAGTGCTAAGAGTCTCTCCTCAGTAAATCCCAAAGCGTGTAGCGGCTCACGAAGCCAGTTCTGTGTTGGTTTATTAATCTTCTTTGACTTCCTGATAGTGCTATTGTCTGGCCACACCTCTTTTAACTAGCTGTTCTCGCAGCCTGACCATGGATGTAGATTCACAGTCCTCACTGGGTTCTCGCAAACGTCTTACTTCTCGTTGAGCATTCTGTATATCAGAGTGGTCCATGGCCCTGTTGGTCCTCCATATTAGCCTTACCCGCAAGCCTGTCAGCCTGCTCATTTTTTTGAACATCCGCATGCCCTGAAAATCACCCTCTATTTAATTCTTGAAGATCAAAGCCTGTACTTTCGCCTCCGGATTGCAGTCGGGTTTTTCGTCTGCAATTTCTGTCTAGTTGGAAGCAAACTGACAAGGACGTACATAACTCTGTTAGCAATAGTGCCCATTCCTCTCCAGGTTCAATGTCCTCAAGTGAATGAACCTGTTTAAGAATGTCCCCGGCTTGACGCATCCACGATTTTCCTATTTTTAACCTGTTGCTCTTTACCTTCTTGCTCCCACCCTGCAGTGGACGTTGTGTCTTTGCGTTGACGCTGGGGTAGCCACGAGCTTCGCAAATTTGCATTATGTCCTCCATTGTTGGATAAATCAAGAAGGTAGCGCATCGCCCTGCATTCTGTATCTCTTTTACACCCAAGTATACTTCTCACAACTTTGTTATGTATCCTCTCCATCCTTTCTATCTGCTTATGGCTGAGAGTCTAAATCGCCATCGCATACTTAAACACAGAAAGGATCAGACCCTCGTATAGAAGACATAGATGGCACTGCTCACAGTTTGCCGCCGCCATCACCCGCATCGCAGCCAAACCTCGACTGGGCTTTTGGACCGGTCTATGCGCTCAGTATAAGCAAAGCTTCGATCAAATCGTATTCCCTAGTTATTCATTGCCAGCGTTCTTGCCACAATCTCCAAGCTCATATTTACCGTTTGTGTTGCAGTGTTGACAATATGGTTATTCAAAGAGAACCATGTAACTGCTGCCTTCATTGGGTTGACCATTGCACCAGCTTCACGACACAAAATGTTAATACCTTTGTACGGAAACCAACACTAGGTGGTCTCCTTCTAAATCAACGTAGCTGTGTTTCGAGCGCGGTATGCGGGAACACAAATTGCGCCCGTAACCCCACGCCACAGAGTAGGCTTGCTGTTTCTTGGTGTTTAGGATCACTTATATGGATGGTTTTCTGCCATGTTACTATCGTAGACCTTCCCACAGCATTTCTATCGGCATACTTCTGTCTTCTTTACGGTTGATGTTTCCAGTCATCACTATGTTCTCCAATGCCCATCTTCTCATTTTCTGATCAGATAAAAATAAAACTATTTCTTCTTCTACTACTACTACTACTACTACTACTACTACTACTACTACTACTACTACTACTACTACTACTACTACTACTACTACTACTACTACTACTACTACTACTACTACTACTGCTGCTGCTGCTGCTGATGCTGCTGCTACTACTGCTACTACTACTACTACTACTACTACTACTACTACTACTACTACTACTACTACTACTACTACTGCTACTACTACTACTACTACTACTACTACTACTACTACTACTACTACTACTACGACAGTGTTTCCCCGAAATTAAGACTTACCCCAAAAATAAGCCCTAGCACGATTTTCTAGGATGCTTTTAATATAAGCCAAACTCCAAAAATATAAAGCCTTTGTTAAGAACGTCATATGGAATGAGTGATGTTTTTGCTGAATGGCCAGTCGGAGTACATAATCAAAATTTAATATAAGACCAGGTCATATTTTCGAAGAAACACTGTATTACTACTACTACTACTACTACTACTACTACTACTACTACTACTACTACTACTACTACTACTACTACTACTACTACTACTACTACTACTACTACTACTACTACTACTACTACTACTACTACTACTACTACTACTACTACCACTACTACTACTACTACTACTACTACTACTACTACTACTACTACTACTACTACTACCACTACTACTACTACTACTACTATTACAACTACTACTACCACAACTACTACTACAACTATTACTGCTAATATTACTACTACTAATACTACTGCTACAACTGCTATTACTACTGCTACTAATAAAAACAATATTAATAATAATAAACAATAATAGAAATAATACTTAATATAATAATAAAATACCACAGCTACCAGTACCACAATTAATACTAATACTACAAATAATAATATCAATAATGATACAAGCAATTATAACAATCAACCAACAAATATTAGTACTACTACTACTACTACTACTACTACTACTACTACTACTACTACTACTACTACTACTACTACTACTACTACTATTACTACTACTACTACTACTACTGCTGCTGCTGCTGCTCCTCCTCCTCCTCCTCCTCCTACTACTACTACTACTACTACTACTACTACTACTACTACTAGTTACTACTACTACTACTACTACTACTACTACTACTACTATTATTACAACTAATGCTCATGCTACTATTTATGCAATTACTACTACTACTACTACTACTACTACTACTACTACTACTACTACTACTACTACTACTACTACTACTACTACTACTACTACGTCTAGTAGTACTACTGTAGTCGATGGTAAAAGACAAAGGGAGACAATCATAAGACTGATGCTTCCTTCACTACGGTGCTAAGAGGTAAAGAGTAGTTCTGACTTCGTTATGGCCAAAGAAGAAAAATAGTGAAAAGAGAGAGAACCTCACACCGCCTCAACCAACAAAAAAAGACTACTACTACTACTACTGATGCAATTTGAATATAGTTAATATGTAAGCACTAGAGTAGCCTGCATTTGGTTCAGTTTCTTCTAGTTTTAAAAATATGAATAAAATTTAGTGGAACTGCCGTAAAGCTGCGAAAATGTAAACAATATATAATGACACAAAGTAGTGCAGCTTTACACAACAAAATTACGACACATACAGGACGTTGCGGCGATTAGCTATAGGCTATACACGTCTCGGAATTCTGAGGTAAGTAGGAACATTTTTCCCAATTTTCATTTTCTCTTCATTGCTTTCAATTTTTCATCTTTTTATTCTACTCGTCCTGTCGTTACGTCTCAATGTAGTCACAGGATATTTTATCCGTGACTATATGTTGTGTTTTGTGTATGTGTTTGTTTGCCGATGAAGGCTAATCGCCCCAACGTCCTGTATGTGTCGTAATTCTGTTATGTAATGCTGCACTACTTTGTGTCATTTTTATATCGTTCTAGTTTTAAAGTATTACGAAATCGTCTGTCGACGAGAGTGAGTTGGAGACTCATTATGGCCAAACTTTTGTTTAGTTATAAAACTAAACATTACGCAATACTAACATAGTTAGAATCTGATTGCCACAGTGTCATATAAGCTTATCAGGTTGCAAAATAGTATAACATTGTTTATGACAAGTCACCCCATCATAAATCGGGGTAATAACTACTATATTATTCTATAATGTATGTGACAGTTTGCTCTGGTCATTCACATCGATATAAGTTGTTTCCTTGCTGTACTGAGCTTTTTGTTTAGTATTTCTAATATGTGTAATTATTCTACGACGGCGTCTAATTGTGGACTACTCGCCTATGGCGATATTCAGATGTATATGTTTCTTTGACATAGGCAGCATGCACAACATTGTAACTAATTATATAGATCAAAAGTATATAAACATGCATGCTTTCTCATTCTCAAATATATACGGTAAACTAAGTTATTAATCAATTATCAGATACATCATTGGTTAGAATATTCGAACTACCTAGGTGTCATCTTTGATCGCCGCCTGACACGAAAGACACAATTTGAGACAAATCGAACAAGAGCAAGACAAAAGAAAGTAATCATGAAAAATTTGGGTAGCACAATATGCGGAGCAGATAACACGATTTTACAGCTTTCTTTGGTCATGTGATGAGATGAAAGGCGTTGGAGAACATTGTGACAACTGCTAAGATGATTGTAAATAGAGGCAGCGGCAGACTAAGAGAAATGATGCTGGATGAACTGAGACTGTGGCATGGAGGAATATCATTAACAGAGTTGAACCAGTACACCAAAGACCACGATCTGTGGAGAGACATGAACGCCCACGCCAGCTGGCATATCACATGATGATGATAAAATGGACGATTTAATCCAGTCCTTACATACGGTATTGCAGTATGGGCAACATCAGCTATGTCATTCTTTAGCAAAATAATCAGTCAAAACACAAGAAAAGAAGGTATAAGAACAACGCCTATTAACAAACGGAAAAAATAGCATGTCTATAACTTGTGCAAGATAGAAGAGACAAGAGACCAAGAAACAGGCTCAGCATTTATACAACAATTTCACAGACGATAGACAATCTTTTATGTCAGTGGTTTAATGGTCTTAAAAGAGGAAGATTAAAGCGAAACAATTTAGCAAACTCCGAAAAGACAGATTAGGACAGATCTTACACTCAGCATGTTAACCGCCAAACCCACGATCACTCTGAACACTCTTTCCCATCTTGGAGACAACAGGGGCTGCCTGAGATAACAAACAATATTTCTTGTACTGTAAAAAAAAAGGGCAATCAGAATATAACATAAAGAAGAAAAGAAACTGTTGAAGAACATTACCCAATAGAACAGGGACCCATGCATGTACAGATCGATCAGTAAACAACTCATCAGAAATTGGAGATGAAGGGATTCTCCTGACTGAAAAAAGGGTAAAGTAAGCATAGTCGTTTGCAATTGGAAAAAGCAACTTCAGAGAAGAGATAAAAACACGCCAGAGGCCTTAACGGTTCAATGCCTAATCGCCATGTTGAGGACCGGAAGCCTTGCATCCCTAGCGGGATACGAACCCGCGACCTCTGGATTAGATGTCCATACGGCGTGTTTATGCTTGTAGCTGCGGTTTTGCATTCGCATTTTCCTCATATTGGACTGATAGTATATGGTTCCGCCGCCCTTCTACTGAGTGAGTGCTTGGCGCGACACTGTGAGCTGTGAAATTCGTGTGGAATGCATTTACATCTGTCCGCTGTTGCTTGTACAGTGAACTGCATGTTCGTAACAATGGCTACCGGCTGTTACTGAGTTGACTGGTTAGTCTTTTCGTTTAACGAGTGTATTTTTCAGGAGACTCCTGGGAGTCGACACTGGAGCTACGGAGTTCGTGCTTTGTGCGGCGCTTTCGGTGGGTCGCCCTGAGGAATGAGACCAAGCCATGTGGGATAAAACTCAGGTCAATGAAGTCTTTATGGTGACTGCCGATTCCATCGACGATGCACTGTATTCTATATACTATACCTCGAGACCACTCATCCCCCAACTAACTAACTAAATAACTAACTAACTAACTAACTAACTAATTAACTAACTAACTAAGAGCAGAGATAATGACATTGAAAACTGCAGAAGAAATATTTTTGACAGAGACAAATAAAAATATAGAGAAACACACAGATCTCTTTACATATGCGTATTCTGTTGCTTTAATGCTGAAGAGCAGAAAGAGTACTGAATTAGTTGACCTAGGAGCATGGACTATGCCAAACATATAAAATGCTTGTAATAAAATCGATTTCCTCACATTGCTGCATACCTGGAGATGAACAGGCTGACAGACTGACAAAATAAGCTGGAAGACTACATCAGCCTGATATAATCATATAATAATATGCCATATTATTAGGCATAGGCATTATTTGACCACGCGAAAGTTGATGTATGTTACCAACTCCATTGAGGAGAACCCATAACAAAAATCAAACTCCGCATGGGACACAAATGGCTTCAGTTAAGTATAATAAACCCAAGATAGAAGGTACAGTTAAATGTGACCGTGAAAATGGTGACATGACAGCTAAACTTGTGTTCCTGGAGTGCCCAACATAAACATAAAAGAGTATAACCACTATGTTGGCCTACACCGTTCCGTTTGAGGACAAATTCTATAGAAATGCCAACAAGCTCACGCTGATTATTGTTTTCTTTAGATAGATTCATATTGACGTCCGAAGGCTACGAAACAAAAGAAAAAGACGAAGACCTAGAAGAAGAGGATAAGTTAAGCAAGTAACTATAAACATCTCACAATTCAACATCCTCCAGTGTACATTGTGTCCACAAAGAGGCCATGGCCTGCAAGTGAAAAACCTAGGCTTTAGAATTATGTATGTAGTCTACGTGTATTTTAACTGATCGTGTCTGTATGGTTACTGTTACCATCTGCAAATGATTATTTCAAGGAACAGTTGTCACTGTATTGTCTGTATTTCCCTAGTTATACTTTATAGCGTATTCATTTATATTAGATGGTATATAAAAGCGCCTATGATAAGATCCGCTATAATTTTGACAGAGCAGTAAGTTTGCCATGTGTCAGATGATATTCAAAAACGCCTCAGATCAGATAGACTGCGATCTTGACAGAGAAGGTATGCTACCATGAATCGTAATATTGCTCTGTCTGTTTCAATGGCAAACTACTGAACGTAAGCTTGACAATAAATCACCAACAGCTAAAAATTCTGGGGTTGGCTGCGACGTCCTGTAAAAGATACGCAGCAAACAAACTGTATGGCCCAGTAACACACTGATTCTGCCCTATTAGGTTGTATAAAAAGTGTTTAAGGCCAACATTGTTTATGTATGACGTCTTTAGCTTTTAGCAATTTTTTTTTCCATTCCAATGTTACTTCGAATTTAATTAATTTGCTATCTTATCAATCCCACATATTTGATTGACTTCTGCGTCTATAGATCACCATCATAGCGGTTTTAAACTACGTAGACACATAACAATTTTCTCGAATCGCAACTAATATTTAAAGCATGTCATTAAGGGGAGAAGACCAGAATGATTGCCTATACACAAGCCCAGCATCAGCGTTCATCACTGCTAGATTTCGATCCAAAATCTCCACTGCCGCAGATGTTTAAACATTTATACAACTGTGAGCAAACAAAAGGATATATCTTTGTTCAGATTCATTATCCTCTAACACGACAAGGGTGGTCTCCCTAGCTCTTGAAACAGATTGACTTTCATCATGTTGTCCCAGAAACGACTCTCTCTGGAGGCACACAAAGACGAGACGTCTGTATCCAAGCGTCCTAACCTAACCTTTGACTGTGGACTCGGGGTCCCGATGAAAGACGACACCAGCGCATGTTGTTAAATATTCCTTGTGTCAATCTTCATCTACTGGACCGTGTTTGCAGTCACCCGCTGGACAGCTGGTTCAATGGCCCTGGTATCGTATCATCTAATACTGAATGACAGTTATGAGCGGTGGGAGGCAATCAACTCATTTTCTTCCGCTTTTGAGTGGAACTATTCTCCTATCGTTTTATATTTTTTCTAGGTACATGTGGCTTTTTTTTTTTTACTGTAACAAGTAGGACATATGAACGTGTATATACGCGGGCGAGTCAATAAGTAAGTCTTACAGTTCTGTGAGATGGCAGGTAAATGTAGTTGGTGTTTTATACAGGTGTCATTAGGTGACAGCAACATCGAACTATATATGCCCGTTCGTCAGGTGGCGCTAGGTGTCTCATGCGCATGCACAGTGCATAAACAAAATGGCGACTGTACTTACGGAGTGTACAACCAAAGAGCAACGAGCTGTTGTGCGTTTTTTTTTTATTTGTGGCCAAAGGATTGCCTGCAAAGGACATTCATAAGGACATGCTTCCTGTTTATGCTGACAAATGCTTTTCCCGTAAAGCGGTGCATAGCTGGGTAGAAAAATTTTCTCAAGGACGCTCTAACATTGTTGATGAAATCCGATCTGGTCGTCCTGTTGAGATTGCAACAGAAGCATCAGTGCATCGGGTGGAGAAGATTATTAGAGGTGACAGGCGAGTAACGATAGACTCTGTAGCATCTGCAATAGGGTGCTCACATAGTTCAGCATACAGCATAATGCATGATCGATTGAAATTTAAGAACGTGTACTCAAGGTGGGTACACAGACAATTGAAGGATGAACACAAAATGAACCGATTTGGCCTGTCCTTGAATAATCTGTGTTGCTACGAAGATGAAGGAGAAGACATGCTGAACAGGATTGTTACTGGGGACGAATCATGTGTGCATCACTATTAGCTGTAATCAAAGCGTGCTTCAATGCAATGAAAACATCCTTCTTCGCCTTGTGTCCAAAAATTCAAGGTTACGCCATCAGCAGGGAAGGTTATGCTGACAGTGTTCTGGGATTGTCAAGGAGTGCTTTTAACCAATTTCAAGAAGAAAGGTGACAATGTGAATTCTGAATCATACTATGAAATTATATCGATGCTTCATGATGCAACTCGAAGAAAACGTCCAGGACGGCTGACTAGAGGAGAGTTGCTTCTTCATGACAATGCCAGACCACATACGGCTCGATTAACCCAGGATAAAATTAACCAACTAAGGTGGGATGTTCTGGAACATCCACCTTACAGCCCCGACTTAGCCCATAGCGATTTCCACCTTTTTGGTCCATTGAAAATCCAGCATTGTCGGGAGACATTTCGCGAATGATGCCGAAGTTGAATGTGAAGTGAAAACGTGGTTTAGAAAATAGAGCACGCAGTTCTGTGCAGCCGGTTTGGGAGGACTGATAAAACGCCTTCGCACCTTGCAAATCAGTCTTTTCTGCTCCCACATGGATACGTAGTGGTTGTGCTTTTTAGTTTTGTGCTTTTTTATATTTCGTTGTCCTATCTATCCGTGTTGTCCTGTCCTTGACAAAGATTCTGAGAATCGAAACGTTGGCCTCCAGTGTGTCGTATTGTACGCGTTTGTGTGTATTTTATTTTATTATTCATTTTATATATTTATTGAGTGTTTCTGATTTCGGATTTTCACCTGTATTTCAGGATACGATGGATTTCCTTGTAAAGTATGTGCAACGTGTTGATGTTTCGTACGTTTCTTCTCGCAGGAGATTAATATACCTATTTGTTTCCAATTCATACACTTTCTATAGGCATGCTACCAATGTGCAGCGGTAGAGTTCTCTGCGAGTTTAGCGTGAAGTCTTTGTCTAGTTCTTATTAACATAGACTTTGTTTTAGAAATGTTAATATGCATGCGGTTTGCATGACTCCAGTTAAATACACTATTTATTTCCTGTTGCAAGGATAATTCTAGCACATTACGACCAATAGCGTTTGTATATACTGTGCAGTCATCCGCAAATAGATCGCAGGATGACGACATATTTAAGGGAAGATCATTTATATAAATGGCAAATAACAGAGGGCCAAAAATATACCCCTGAGGTACTCCAATATTAATGGTAGTGGCTTGAGATAAAGATTTATTGTGTGATACTACTTGCTTTCTGTCTAATAAAAATGATTTGATTAATGTCACTATATTAAAGCTTACTTTCATTGTTTCTAGTTTTTTTTTTTTTTTTTAAATTAGAATAGTATGATCTATCATATCGAATGCTTTTCTAAAGTCTATAAACACCGCTCCACATAGAGTATTGTTGTTAATATTTTGATGCTAGTTTTCTATCATCTTTCTCTGTTTCTCTGTACTTTAGAGTGTGTATTGTTATAAGAGACATAAGTTGTATACATTTTGTGTTTAAAAAAATGCATGATTACGCATTGTTAAAATGTCTAATAAGTACGAACATTGGCTCAGTAATAATGGGATCAGAATCGGGCATTTAAATTGCTGCCATCTATTAGGGAAGCTGCCTGAACTATCACTTATAGTTAATCAAAATTTTCACATGTTCGGTGTTAGCGAAAGTCGATTAAATAGCAACATCTCAGATCACGACATCGCTATCAGAGGCTTTAAAACCATTAGAAGAGATCCCTATCAGAAACAAGAGACGGGTATTGCAGTTTATATTTCTAACTCTCTTAACGCGCACCGTAGGCTAGATTTTGAAACCCGTGAGATTGAGTGTGTATGGCTTGAGGTTAAGCTTCGAAATCGCATACCCCTAGTAGTTGGCTACCTTTATCGAAACCCCAGTGCAGGAAATATCTGATATGAAAAATTAACCACTATGATGGATGTAGTCTTTAGTAATGCTAGATAAATAATACTGCTAGGTGACTTCAACATAGACACTAACAAATCAAACAAAACATGGGAAATCATAATAGAGTCATATAACTTCCAACAGTTAGTCAAACAAGCCACTAGAATAACAAAATCATCTGCAACACTTATAGAAAAAAAAGTCGCTTAAAAGTCGACAGGGTCGACTTCATTGCACCGGGTTTTATCCCATATGGCTCGGTCTCTTTCCGCAGAGCGGAAAGCGTCGCACAAAGCACGAACTCCGTAGCTTTTAGCGACGACCCACAGGAGTCTCCGAAACATTCAACTCGTAAAACGAAGGGCGCGGCCCGGAATCGAACCCACAACCTTCGGAGCACGAGTCAAACGGCTTGACCACTTCGCCACAGAGACTCCCGCTCAGAGACAACACTTATAGATCATATATATATACTTCTTGTGCTGACAACATCACAGAATGTACTGTACCTATTAATGCAATGAGCGATCACCACCCAGTATGTTGCACGTGATCTAAAAGAGGTACCATAATTCGGAAACACAAACATAAAAGTATAAAATATATAAATTACAAAAAACTTCAACAAAGATGCCTTTTTACAAGACTTGCTCAACTCATCTCTGGACTATGTTTACCAGCTTTCTGCCCCAGATGATGCTCTAGACCACCTGGCTGAAGACTTTTCTAAGCGTATTTGATAAGCATGTTCCATTTAAGGAAGTTCGTGTTAAACATCACACTAAGCCTTCGTGGATCACACAGGAGGTAATTGAACTTATGAGAGACCGGGACAGGGCACATAAAAATAGAGATCTAACTATGTACCGTAGTTTGATAAACAAAGTTCAATATGTTATTCGAAAGGAAAAGAAAAATTATTTTAAGAACTTAATAATATATAAAACCAACACTAAAAATATATGGAAAGCAATTAATACCTTGACAAACAAACACAAATCAGAACAATCATTACCATCAAATCAGGTTACATGTGATCAAGTCAGTAGTTTCTTTCAGTCTGACATAAACCAACTGAAGGCTGCAATACCAGATGTGCCTCATGATATATCTTTATTATCATCATTCTGTGAGAGCAAATGCTATGGAGACATTCCCACAAATATACCGCTAATGACGACCACTGAAGTATTTAGTCATCTCAGTAATCTAAAAAAAAAACAATAACTCATCAGGACTAGATGGAATCAGTAATCGGATCATTCTCTATGCTGCACCGGCGATCTGCGAGTCACTAACTTTTATATACAATCAATGTCTCACCAATGGTCACTTCCCATCAGCCTTTAAAATCGCTAAAGTGTATCCTCATTTAAAAGCTGTTTCATTAGACGATTGCATAATGAGTAACTATAGGCCAATTTCCATATTATCCTCTTTATCCAAACTGCTAGAAAAGTACATCCACATGACAAAACTAGAGCACTTAGTTCGACACAAACTAATAGCTGACAGTCAGTCAGGATTTTGGCCAAAATATTCCTGCCATACGGCCCTAACAGACATGATAGAAAACTGGCATCAAAATATTAACAACAATACTCTATGTGGAACGATGTTTATAGACTTTAAAAAAGCATTCGATATGATAGATCATACTATTCTAATTTAACAAAAAACTAGAAACAATGAAAGTAAGCTTTAATATAGTGACATTAATAAACTCATTCTTATTAGACAGAAAACAAGTAGTATCATACAATAAATCTCTATCCCAAGCCATTACCATTAATACTGGAGTACCTCAGTCGTCTATACTTGGCCCTCTGTTATTTGCCATTTATATAAATGATCTTCCCTTATATCTGCCATCGTCCTGCGATCTATTTGCAGACGACTGCATAGTATATACAAACCCTACTGATCGTAATGTGCTAGAATTATCCTTGCAACAGGAAATAAATAGTGTAGTTAACTGGAGTCATGCAAACCGCATGTAAATTAACATTTCTAAAACAAAATCTATGTTAATAGGAACCAGGCAAAGACTTAACACTCTAAACTCGCAGAGAACTCTTCAGCTGCACATTGGTAGCACGCCTATAGAAAATGTAACCGACCACAAGGCACTGGGTCTTATCATAGATCAAAATCTATCCTTTAATTCCCATGTTCATGCTCTAGTTTAACAAATAGCCAAAAAAGTATACCAACTTGCCAAAATTAAAAACTTTCTCGATGAAAACACAAGAAAGATATTCTATACTTCCCACATACAAACACATATTAATTATTGCTCGCAATCTGGGATGGATGCTCCAAATCAATAACAAAACGCCTTTATTCACTCCAAAAAAGAGCAGTGCGTCTAATCAATGGTGATAAGTTTACAGACAATTCTAACCTACATGAACGTCTTCAATTACTGCCACTCCACAAACGCCTACTTTTTAATATGGCTAAACTAATTCACATAATCCTATTTAAAAATGCCCCAAGCTACCTTTGGCCATTGTTTAAATATAACGCAAGACATAGCGAACGACTAAATATACTTCATGTCCCTAAACATAGGATAGACTTACATAAAACAAGCTTGCCAAAGCTAATGGTCGATGTTTGGGGCAGGAGAGCCTGGCATATGATACCACAATATCTAACTTAAGAATGGAAGTGGAGGCAGTCACTGCGGCTCTCCGCTGGATGGAGAATACGACACACACACACACACACACATCGTGATTATAACTGACTCAGAAAGCATGCTGACGGGGGTGAGGACGGGCAGACTTCGTGCGGAGTGGCTTGCTTCGCTTCGGAGGTCACGGGTGACAAGCATCGCCTGGATCTTTTCTCCGGGGCATGCCGGTGTGCTGGGAAATGAACAGCCGGACAGATTGGCTGGCTCTGCAGAACTTGGTGGAGTATTGATACATGACAAGGCAGACGTGGTTGCGGCCTTGTGGGATCACGTGCACACCTCGGAGGAGCAAATGGATTACCATGGTCTGGCAAGAATGAGACAACGAGGAGTGACGAAGGGATCTGGCCGACGCTCAACGCCCAGAGGAAAGGCGAGACGGACTTATAATCAGATTGCTACTGGTACTATTAGTGTTGGAACTCTTCGCTGGCTGCTGAGGATTGGGACGGAGCACTTATGGGAATGCCCCGGATGCTGTGATGTCGATTCCTAAATCAATCAATCAATCAATCAATCAAAACAAGCTTAGCATACTCTGTCACTCAGTTGTGGAATAATCTTCCACAAGAAATCAAAGACACCACCAATCATTATACATACAGTCGCAACCTGTTTGAACACTACCTCAGGACAGACTACATGCCCCCTTTAAAAAAAAACAGCAACAAAGACAATAATAGTGGTAAATTATCTCGAACGACAACTAGCTAGAAAAAAAAAACTTTCCCATATGTGTGGCACGTTACACCCACCTTGGGTAATTGTGATGCCCATGTTAAACATTGCCTCAACGAGTCATGTATTATTGATTACTTTTCATGCGTTTTAATGTTTATTTTTCTTTTGTTGTTAAAGAATTGCTTCATAAGAGATGTTGAATGAAAGAATGTATGAGAGGAAATAGAGAAGAAGGGCAGAATGTCAGACGGGCCTGCGTGCCCAATTCTTAACCTTTTGAAAATAAAGATTTTCGTTCGTTCGTTCGTTCATGTTTGTTAGGGCCGTATGACAAGAATATTTTGGCCGAAATTCTGACTGACTGTCAACTATTAGTTTGTGGCGAACTAAGTGCTCTAGTGTTGTTTTGTGGATGTGCTTTTCCAGCGGTTTGGATAGTGAGGATAATATGGAAATTGGCCTATAATTACTCATGAGACGATCGTCTAAAGAACCAGCTTTTAAATGAGGATACACTTTAGCGATTTTAAAGGCTGATGGGAAGTGACCTTTAGTGAGACATCGATTAAATATAAAAGTTAGTAATTCGCAGATCGCCGGCGCAGCATGGCGAAGGATCCGATTATTGATTCAATCTAGTCCTGATGAGTTATTGTTTCTTAGATTACTGAGATGAGTAAATACTTCAGTGGTAGTCATTAGCGGTATGTTGGAGGGAATGTCTCCATAGCATTTGTTCTCACAGAATGATGATAATAAAGATATGTCATGAGGCGCATCTGGTATTGCAGCCTTCAGTTGGTTTATGTCGGACTGAAGAATCTACTGAATTGATCACATGTACTCTGATTTGATAGTAATGATTGTGATGATTTGTGTTTATTTGTCAAGGTATTAATTGCTTTCCATATATCTTTAGTGTTGGTTTTATCTATTATTAAGTTCTTAAAATAGTTTTTCTTTTCCTTTCGAACATATTGAACTTTGTTTCTCAGACTACGGTACATAGTTAGATCCCTTTTTTGTGTGCCCTGTCCCGGTATTTCATAAGTTCAACTACCTCCTGTGTGATCCACCGGGGTTTAGTGTGATGTTTAACACGAACTTCCTTAAATGGAACATACTTATCAAATATGTTTAGCATCGTCTGGGTCAGGAAGCTGGTAAACATAGTCCAGGGATGAGTTGAGCAAGTAGATAGATATACTGAATGACACACAGACAGATAGTTGGCATACTCGGTTTCTTTGTTAGTTAGTTAGTTAGTTAGTTAGTTAGTTAGTTAGTTAGTTAGATAGTTAGTTAGTTAGTTAGTTAGTTAGTTAGTTAGTCGACAGATCACCCTCATTGCACATCGAACCATTCAGTCCATAAGTGCTCGGATCCCCTCCTCAGCAAACCCAGCAGCGTGTAGCGGCTAACGACACCAATTCTGTGTTGGTTTATCAATCTTCTTTGGCTTCTTGCGTAGTGTTCTTGTTTGGCCACCCCTCTTTTAATTTACTATTCTCGCAGTCTGGCCATGGTTGTAGATTCACAGTCATCACTTGGTTCTCACAAATGTCTTACTTCTCGTAGAGCATTCAGAATGTTAGCCTGGTCCATGGAGCTTGTCAACCCGCTCATTTTCGTGTACTCCCGCATGCCCTGGCACAAATATGAAACTAATCGTTGTCAGCCTAAACCGCTCCAGAGACAGCAACCACTCTCTTCGGATCCACCCCATCTCTATTATCTTGAGCACGCTCATCGAGTCGCTAAGAAAACATGCCCTATTGAACGTCTGTGTCTCGAGCCATGTTATTGCTTTACTTACTGCCATGATTTCCATAGACAGGCTACTTGTGGCCTCAAAAAAAGCACCAGCGTCCTCCTTCACAATTCTCCTCCGGCCCGCGCCGTGAAGGCCCATGAGCTTCTCACGTGTCGGACGACCGACCAATCTGTGTAGTTCGTACTCGGTTTCTGTGGATATTATGGCTTCATGTAAGTGCCTAAGTGCCATTCAGTTGTATTCAGGTTTGCTTATAATTTTATGTTCGTGTGTTCGCTATGAAAGTGTCAAATGCCTCATTACTTTCATTGACTATTGTCTTTGTTTGTTTCTGCGTGTATCTGCATGCCACGACGCTGAAACGCTTTATACGTGTGACGTGCTAGATAGGTGCGCTGTCAGCTGCACACATGCGGATTTGATCTTATGTTAGGATTCGGATTCACGTGTTTAACGCAGTTAATTTAGGAGATACAAATTTATGTAACTGTGAAACTGGTAAAATGACAGCTAAATATGTGTTTCAGGTGGGCCTAATATGTTGAAAAAAGAAAAGTATTTGGCCTACACTTGCTCCAATAGATTACGAACTCTATGGGGATATCAACAATCTGAATTTGACTGCAGGTTTTTTTTCATTTATTCATTTTGACTTCTGAAGGTGGACGAAGAAGAAGTAGGATTCATATCACATTTTAAAGAACATACTACAATATTTGTCATGCGTCATGAAGTGAACCATTCGGACAAAGATGCCAATGTGTAATTTTAGATTTCATGCTTTCAGTAACATTTTATAAATTATTTTACTTTGTGAAAGTTATTTGTCATAGCCACACACAAAAATACTAAATTTCTGTAACAAGCAAGGGGGATGTTTGCGCTATGTTTAGGGATTCAAATAACAAAAAATGTCAAGAATAAAAACAATTATCGAATAAAGTCAGGAGTGAAAAGTAGCATCAAATAAAGCAAAGACAACAAACAACACATATAGCCAAGGATGTATGCTAACATCCAATACAGTTAGAAGTACAATCTAATGTTAAAGCCAACGGCAGAAAACATATCAGATGCGAAGAAGGTGGTCCATGATCTCATAAACAACAGAGATTGGATGGCCAGGGAGCAGAGGCCGTGAAAAATAAACAAGACATACACATACAAGACAAGTGATGATTCCGTATCGCAGTCACAGCAAATATACTCCACAATAGGCGCCCCGTCTCCGAGTCAGCCAGAAGAAATAACCACTGGAGAGGCACATCCATACAGTCAGATAACCCAGTTAAATGAACAGACAAACATGCTGCTACGAGCAGATTGCCCGATCAACCCAGCATAACAACCAGTCCCCGGCTCTGACTACGTGCAGATCACGAGCATGCTAGAAAATAATGAAGGAAATTCAACAAACTATTCAGCCAGAAGTTACCAGCAATGCTGACATAAAAACCGAGACTGATAAAATACTAAAAACCATAAAAGACGAACGACGACAACTCAAGAATATGAACGCAAATGCCAAAGAATCACGAAAAGAAAACAACTGTAAATAAAATATCACCAGACGAAACAAAACGCATGAACAGTCACCGAGAAGCACAATCTTAACCAAAGCCAACAGGAAAAGAAATGTGTGTGTGTGTGTGTGTGTGTGTGTGTGTGTGTGAGAGAGAGAGAGAGAGAGAGAGAGAGAGAGAGAGAGAGAGAGAGAGAGAGCAAGGGTAGCGAATGTGACTGATAAGGCCAATTCGCGCTGTAAATGTTCGTCCACAGTGGGTGCATGTGAACACGTGGTCATTTACACCATCATGCATCATCTTACGTCTCACACGCTCGGTGTGCGACTTATCTGCAATAGTTTTCTCCTTTGACGTTATTCCATTTCTGATGCTTGCCCTCCATGCAACACGTTCAGCGGCATCTTGCTCCCAATGTACATTATCAATGCAAGTATCAGTCATGTCCCGCTTACACACATCTTGGTATCGTAGTCGAGGCCGACCCTGAGATCTATTACCAATCTGTAATTCACCAAAAAAGATGTCCTTTGGTATTCTACCATCATCCATCCTCCAAATATGTCCTATCCATCTAAGTCTTTCTACGAAGACAGAGCATGGAATAAACCGTCACACGACCTGATCTTTCCAATACTTCAGTATTTGAGATGTTATCTTGCCACTTAATACCAAGAATTCTTCGCAGACACTGCATATGAAAGCCGTTTAAACGTTTCTCTTGGTGTGAGTAAGTTGCCCAGGCTTCATTGCCATAAAGAAGAGTACTAAGGACACAGGCTTGATAGACAAGGTTTTGGCAGTAAGCTTCCTGTTCTCCCAGACTCTTTCTCTTAACCTGTTCATTGTTGTTGCTGCCTTGCCAATCGGGATGTTGATTTCCTGATCTAGGGATAATTTGCAATTTACCACTGATCCTAGATATGTAAAATGGTCTACCATCTCTAGTTCGGCGTCGTCAATGAAGAATGATGGTACCCCATGTGCACCTTGTGACATAATCTGTGTCTTCATTTCGCTAATTGTTAAACCAAATTCAGAACCAGCATTGGAGAATGCAGATAGTAGACATTGTAATTCTTCCTCAGAGTGGGTCATAACTTGAGCATCATCTGCAAAAAGCAACTCTCTGATCAGTACCCTCCTTATTTTGGTCTTGGCCTTCAATCTTTGAGCATTGTAGATGCCGCCATCTGAGCGTGAGTGAATGTATGTACCACCATCCTGATCACGAAAGGCATATTTCAGTAGAAGTGGAAAGTATATTCCAAAGAGTGTGAGAGGTTGTACACAACTTTGCTTAACTCCACTCTTGATTTCAAACTCTTCAGAAGTTGCACCATCAAACTTGATTATACCCTTCATGCCTGTGTGGAACGATTTCACAATGGACAGAAGAGTTGGCAGGCAGCGAATCTTCTTTAGTGCCTTGAACAGACCCTTACGACTGACCAAATCAAATGCTTTTGAAGTTGATGAAGGCAATCAACAGTGGTTGATTCAGTTCACGACATTTTTCTTGCATTTGTCGCAATGAGAATATCATATCAATGGTAGACCGGTTCTGTCGACAGCCACACTGTGATTCGGGGTAGATTCTCCTAGGACTTGAAGTCTGCCCAGAACAATTCTGGCAAACACTTTTCCAACAATGCACAGAAGTGAGACACCCCTATATTTGTTGTAGTCGCTCCGATCACTGTTCTTGTACAGTGTTATGATGCCTGAATCTTTGACATCCTGTGGGACTTGTCCTTCTCGCCAGCAAATCTCTATTAGCTGGTGGAACTGTAGAGTGAGTGTGTCTTGTCCACTCATGATAACCTCTATTGGAATCCCATCCTTACTTGGAACCTTGGCAGATGCAAGTTCATTTATAGCACACTTAACTTCTGTTATGGTGGGAAGTGTGTCCAAGTGGTCAAGAGTTGGTATGGCCTCTATGGCATTGAGGGCATCATCCGCTAGTTTGGTCTCACTTGAGTAAAGCTCCAAATAGTGCTCTACCCATCTGTCCATCTGCTGTTTCTTATCAGTTATGATTTCTCCAGTCAAGGTTTTCAATGGTGCATTTCTTTCGATCCATTGGACCACAGGCTTTCTTTATTCCTTCATAAATGCTTCTGATGTGTCCCGTATCACTTTCGATTTAAATGGACTCACATAACTTGATCCAATAGTCATTTGCACACTGCCTGGCAGCCTTTTGCACATCCTTCCTCGCTTGCTTTAGCTCACTCAGAGTGTTACGCGTTGGTCTTTCTATTGACTCTCCATAGCACAAAGTCTGGGCTAAAATATAGAGATCATGTGTTGCCCATGCAGCTTGATCCCTCTCTCGGCCTGCCTTGTTCACTCCAGAGGAAAGGTAACACCTATACATCTGGAACAAGACAAGCTTTATGCAGAAGCTGCCGGATCAGCAAAGCAATGCTCTGACTGTCCGCCTGTCGGAGGTTTGATCCTAGACCAGCTGCCAACCAACGCTTAGGGCCTGGTCTGCCCTGCCATGACATTTTGTCTTTAGGTTGCATTTCCTCGCACTAGGGTAAGGCTTGAACCCTCCCAATTGCGCTCTTCCGCCAGAAGCCGTTGGCACAATGTCGGGTGTCGAGTTTGGTAAACGCCGCTCAACGTTCGGCGCTAACAGAAAGCAGGTAGTACTGTCTACTGTCATACAGTAGCTCAGTCAAACTCAAACTTAAGAAGCGTGGTAACAACCCTTTAGACCAGGGTGTCAAACTCAATCGCTCAGCGGGCCAAAACTCGAATCACACATAAGGTTGCGGACCGAACAGGATAAATATTCAATAAACCGAAAATTACACCTTTATTAAATATTAATATAAATTAAAACAGAAAAAAAGGTTTTAATTATTTAAAAAAAAACAAAAAACCTCATTGGTATACACATTTTCACTCGTATGTCACTTTGTCGGAGCACGATGTTTGGCATCTTTTCTTTGCAACCAGTTCGTTTATGTTGGGAGTAATGTGTCATTTATACCGGTCTCTGTGGCTAAGGGCTTGCGAACGCGGTTTGTGAGCCCGTATAAACGGGTTCGAAACACAGCGGTGCTGGCTTTTTCGAAAAAGGTATAAGAGCCGGTCGTTCAGAAAGCAATGGCAAACTATTGAACGTAATATTTGCCCAGGAACCACGAACAGCGAAAATTCTGGGGTTGACTGCTACGTCCTGTGAAGGACATACAACTTAATTTTTTTTATGTGTCATTGAGATTCTCATAATGGACTGCAAGTGTTCATCAGTGAGACTACTCCTGTGTGATGTTTTGTTATTCTTTATCAGAGAAAACATCTGCTCACACATATATGTGCTACCAAACATGCTAACGGTTCGAGTCTCATGTAGACGAAGCTCTTCAGGAGTGAAAATAGTGAACTGTGCAGGCCCTACAGTGTCGTATTTTGCCTTTAGTGACCCATTACACCGCTGCTCTATTAATTCAATCTGTAAATTTACAGGTACAGTTTCCACATCTATGGCAAATGGATTAAGAAACTGCTCGAAAATACTTTTCTGTGCTTCAAAGTCACTAAAGCGATATGCGAACTCGGATCGAAGTAAGCTAAGGTTTTCAGCAAAGTGTGCATTGGGAAACACCATAGTTTTGACTTGGTTTAACAATGCTTGGCAACACGAAAAGTGAGATAGGTTGCATTTGTGCATGTGTGTCTCCATAAGCGCAGTGTCACTTGACATGCCTTCACTGTATCATGGATATCAGTGATAAAGTGATCCCGTTCCTGGAGCTGCAGTTTCAAGTCGTTGAGATGAGTGGTTATATTAGACATAAACGCTGAGTCACCTGAAACGCTTCGGAATCTCTTCCTTTACTGCCCATGAATTGACATATTTTCTTGATCATCTGGAAAATTCTACTAAGAAATTGTCCCCGACTTAGCCACCGCACCCCTGTATAATAACGCATGTCGCCGAACGCCGACTCTACTTCCTGCAAAAAAGACTGAAATTGTCGGTGATTTAAACCTTTGACTCAGATAAAGTTGACGGCATATGTTACAGTGCTCATTACATCTTCCATGTTGGGGACTTTACCACACAGTGATCCTTGGTGTATGATGCAGTGATAGGCTATCAATTCACCAGTACAGTTCCCCTGCATCTTTAACCTCATCCTTCCAACTAGTCCACTTTGTTTCGCCACACATCGCCGGTGCTCCATCTGTTGTCAGTCCAACGAATTTGTCCCAAGGCAAGTTAATGTTGGTTAAACTTTGACATACATTGTCAAAAATGTCTTTTCCCGTCGTTGTCCCATGCATGGATTTCATGTCTAATATTTCTTCTGTAACATTCAAACTGGAGTCCACTCCACGGATGAAGATGGCGAGCTGTGAAGTATCAGTCGTGTCATTACTTTTATCGACAGCAAGGGAGAATGCAACAAAGTATTTGTCTTTTTCTATCAGCTGTGTTTTCACATCAGTGGCCATCTCACAAACCCGATCAACAACTGTATTTCTGCTAATGCTTACCTTTGCAAACCTTTTTGTCTAAACACAAGACCTCACACATTTTCATCATCCAGCGCTTCAGAAATTCTCCTTCTGTAAATGGTGGGCCTAATTTTGCGATCTCCTCCGCCACAATAAAACTTGCTTTCCCAGCAGATTCAGATTGTTATTTTACTTTGGTGAGAAACATCTGCTGTGATGTCAGATGCCTTTTCAATTCTTCTACCTTCTGTAGCTTCTGCTCTGCATTCAGGCTGTTTAACTTGTCTTGATGTTTAGTCTCGTAGTGCCGTCTCAGATTATATTCTTTGATCACAGCCACATTATCTCCACAAATTAGACACACAGGTTTACCGCCAATATCAATAAATATATATTCAGCCTCCTATCGGTTTTGAAAGGTTCTTTTTTCAGAATCAACTTTTCTCTTGGTCATTTTAAAGGCTAGCTTTGATTTTTTTTTTTTTTTTTTTAAAAAGATTGTGCATCTACCGACAGACGCATGATTGATATCAGGTTAGCCGTAGCGGCAAAAGGTGATGTAATATCCGGGCACTACACTACTTTCATTTCATATGCGCCAACCCAAAACGAGCAACTGAACGTTGCTAGGTCACTATAACTATAACGACGAACATCCACTCACTACGCAACTTTTATTTTCGCTTATTCTAATAGAAGCGAGAAAGCTCTCAGGTAGCCTATCACTCGGCAAAGCTGCTAATTAGGGAATTTGTTTTGCACTTTATATCCTGGCCATTAACAATATGCTTGCCTACAATTCTCTCTCGGGCCGAATACATTTGTAAGTCGGCTGAGACCTCTCGGGCCTGATATGATTGTACGCCGGGCCTGATGTGGCCCGCGGGCCTTGAGTTTGACACATGTGCTTTAGACGAACGGAAGATATCATAACAGCAAAACAGGTATAATCGCATCGGCAAAATCCCTAGCTTACGAGAAAGGCAGTACATCCGAAGAAACAAAAGAAAAAGTCTTAACAGAATGCAGAAAGAACACGCCTGCCTCAGAAAACATCAATTAACTGAGCATATCAATTATAATGTTTTCTTAAGCTTAGCAGGGTAATCCTCCATTATCATATCCAATGTTGTGCCGCCTGGCGTGTGCGATCATGTGTCTCCACAAACTGCGATCTCCAACCACATGGATTACTTCATGTGATTACTCACTTCAGTTTTATGACACATGACTATCAGGAATTTTATCAAGCTGTCTTCCTCTATATCTCTTTTCACAAAATTTTGTCACAACATATCTCAATCTTTGTCATCTCAAAATGTGACCAAACGATGATGGCTTCTTTCGGGTGTTTGTAATACTTTGTCTTTGCGACTTAATTCATGTGCCATGCCGGTAAGCGTGGGCGGAAATGTTTCGCTATCTAACACGATCACAGAGTCGTGGATCAGCTCCGTGTTCTTGTTCCGACGATGCCATGTCGTCAGGCCATCCAGATATTTACTTCTCGGCCTTCCTCTTGTTCTTTTCCCCTCAATCTTGCCAGTTTTCACCAAGTTCTTTAGTTTATTTCTTCTTATAACGTGCTCACAAATGTGACTATCAACGTCTAAATTCTCTAATGAGTTTGCGGGTTTTATTTGCCTCTTGTGTGACTCGCTCTCTGTCTGCCCATGGTATTCTTTGTATTTGCCACATAGCTTCCCTTAAAATTTCCAGGTTGCTCATTTTGGCTGTCCAATTAATTTTCAGCATTCTTGTATATTCTCCAAGGCTCCGAGGTTTTTTTTTTTCACTTCTTTACTAATTGTTGAGGATTCGCAGCTGTATGTTAAAATTGGTTCTGTATAACATGACAATCTTAAAAAAAAATATTTTTTTTTTTTAAAGCCAAAAATACAAAATAATATAAAATAAACGCAAGAGCACAGCCTAATATCACATTAAAACCCAGACTAGAAACATCGAATGAAGTTTGGAGAAGAAAGTAAGTTAGAATCAAGTCAGAAGTTTGAGCAAAGAGGACAAACTAAAGGTTGCACACTGTATTGCCTGTTATAATTTCTGTAGCACGTCAGATGCATACTGCAGAGTTTTATATTATATTAAATGACTAGGTGAATTCTTTTTAGCTGAAATACATAGCACACATATTCACTTATGCTACTTAAATATAACGCCTGCGTTACCATTGTAAACGTTGATTCACTACAATGGCTTATTTACTTACACTTCTACCCACTACGATAAGCAAGCAGGAAGCAATGACAGTGAATATACGACTACTGTGGTAACATACGAGTTGGATTAGAGATGTATCAGTGACTGTGTGTGTTATTACTTTGTAGGACTAGCCTCTGTCGAAGGCTATCAAAAGGTAACCTATATTTTGATCACACCGTCGATGAAAATGATGTCTTCTGCTACCTCCTCTTTGACAATACTGTTGTTCAGTGAACACTTAGTGTGATGTCTTCTCTGATTTGATGGTATAATCTGTAGCAGTGCACAACCTGCTCGTCGACTTTACCCACAGCAGCCTGCTGATAGTTTCCTTTCTCTGGCTCCATGCGTACTTTTCCTCTTACTACTTACATTTTCCTTTCCTCTTATTCTCCCTTTCTCGTCGGTGGCTGAAGAAGAGTTATTGAGCTCATTGCACTTACTCCGTAGCTTCGACGATAATTCTTCTTGTGTTTAGTTTTCGTTTGAGCATTAGATCTGCTTCATATTAGTATTTACCAGGACAGGAGATCTATTTCACCATAGTATATGCTAGTACAAGAGATCTTCTTCATCAAATTGTATCCTAGTTCAAGAAGTCTACTTCATAATAGTATATGCTAGTGCAACAGATCTACTTCACCATAGTATATCCTAGTGCAAGAGATCTACTTCATCATAGTATATCCTAGTGCAATAGATCTACTTCATCATAGTATATCCTAGTGCAATAGATCTACTTCATCATAGTATATCCTAGTGCAATAGATCTACTTCATCATAGTATATCCTAGTGCAATAGATCTACTTCATCATAGTATATCCTAGTGCAAGAGATCTACTTCATCATAGTATATCCTAGTACAAGAGATTTACTTCATCATAGTATATCCTAGTGCAATAGATCTACTTCATCATAGTATATCCTAGTACAAGAGATTTACTTCATCATAGTATATCCTATTGCAATAGATCTACTTCATCATAGTATATCCTAGTGCAAGAGATCTACTTCATCATAGTATATCCTAGTGCAATAGATCTACTTCATCATAGTATATCCTAGTACAAGAGATCTACTTCATCATAGTATATCCTAGTACAACAGATCTACTTCATCATAGTATATCCTAGTGCAATAGATCTACTTCATCATAGTATATCCTAGTACAAGAGATCTACTTCATCATAGTATATCCTAGTACAAGAGATCTACTTCATCATAGTATACCCTAGTGCAGAGGTTTACTTAATCATAGTATATCATAGTGCAACAGATCTACTTCATCATAGTATATCCTAGTGCAATAGATCTACTTCATAATAGTATATCCTAGTGCAAGAGATCTACTTCATAATAGTATATCCTAGTACAAGAGATCTACTTCATCATAGTATATCCTAGTGCAACAGATCTACTTCATCATAGTATATCCTAGTACAAGAGATCTACTTCATCATAGTATATCCTAGTGCAATAGATCTACTTCATCATAGTATATCCTAGTGCAAGAGATCTACTTCATCATAGTATATCCTAGTGCAATAGATCTACTTCATAATAGTATATCCTAGTACAAGAGATCTACTTCATCATAGTATATCCTAGTGCAACAGATCTACTTCATCATAGTATATCCTAGTACAAGAGATCTACTTCATCATAGTATATCCTAGTGCAACAGATCTACTTCATCATAGTATACCCTAGTGCAGAGGTTTACTTAATCATAGTATTTCCCGGTGTAAGAGATTTACTTCATCTTAGTATATCCTAATACAAGCGATCTACTTCATTATTGTATATCCTAGTGCAAGAAGTCTACTTCATCATAGTATATCCTAGTGCAAGAGATCTATTTCATCATAGTAAATGTTGGGGCAATAAATCTACTTCATCATAGTATATTCGGGTGCAAGAGATTTACTTCATCATAGTATATCCTAGTGCAAGAGATTTACTTCATCATAGTATATCCTAGTGCAAGAGATTTACTTCATCATAGTATATCCTGGTGTAAGATATCTACTTCATAATAGTATATCCTGGTGGAAGAGATCTACTTCATCATAGTGTATCCCGGTGGAAGAGATCTATTTCATCATAGTATATCCTAGTGCAAGAGGTCTACTTTATTATTGTATATTCCGGGGCAAGTGATCTACTTTATTATAGCAGTCCTGATTCAGAGCAATGTATACATAAATTAAGAACCCCACCGATAACGAAAACGAGAAAGCAAACGTAGAGGACTACGGGCGGCTGAACGGGAGGACAAGGTGAGACTCTACTAGAATTCTCTGCCATTGCCTACATAGAGTCCTCATGAGGACTGGATATGTCCGGGACCAGCCTCGGTGAGAACAACACACGAAACAACCAGCACGTAGAAGTGCTAATAGAGAAAGAAACCAACAAACGAAAGACTGCGGAACATAGTAGTCCCGGGCCAAGGACCGTTCTTTATCAGGACTAACATGAGACAAAAAGGAAATTTCCAGGCAGCACAAAAATAACCTTATCCGGCAAACAGAGCGGACCCAATAAAACCAGTATGAATTAGGACAAACAGTACACACAACCAGGATCTCAATAATAACCAGAGCCGAGGAGGCAGGTTGAACAATACCGATTTTGTAATTTTTCTTTTTTTGAAAATTGGAATTGGAATTGGAATTAAGAACCTGTTTACGGATACCTGGTTCGAATCGCGTCGGTAACTTACGGGGTATGTGAGCCGGCTGCTCAGAAAGCAATGGCAAACTACTGAGCGTAACCTTGCCAAGAAATCAACAATCAGCTGAAAGATGCTAATGTTGACAGCGATGTCATGTAAAGGATATGCAAAACATTTTGTTTCGGATACCATCAGTGAATGACTATATAACACTAAACAATTTAAGCCTGGGCCATTTAACTAGAACGGGACAAATAAGTGAGAACATCGTGATGTAAGGCGAGAGGACGAACCATGATTAATTGGCTAGTTGGAGTAAGTGATATCGGAGACATCAAATATGCGATTATCACAAACAATAAGGCAAGTTAAAGACAGCAATTTATATCACCCTCCTTTATGTGACGAATCAAGCAAAAGTAGGATGGCAGAAAAGAAGAAGAAGAAGAAGAAGAAGTCTAGGATGAAGTAGATTGTCAACAGAACTAAACCCAATGCTCAGAAGAAGACTAGGCTTATTAATGTTCAATTGTTCTAAATCAGGGGTCACCAAACTACGGCCCGCGGGCCGGATCCGGCCCGCGACGTCATTTCATCCGGCCCGCCGACGGTACTCGAACTTGCTTGATATAACGTATGAAACACGAGATGTTGTGATACAATTTAAATTTAATATTATGTTTAGAATAATAGGAGATCTTCACACGTGCGGAGACCTCCTGGCTGCTTTAGGATGTTTATTCACGCGGGCCTATTGATATATTTTGCAAACCTTATTATGAATATATTCTATTACCAAATGAAGCCACCTGCCGCGGCTCTACAAGAGTATAGAGTAGCATATCCCATGATATCCTGGTAAAAAATGCATAGGATGCTGGGATGTTGTGTTGGCGTGTCTATAAGAGCCCAGTCACGCCATGTTCCCGCCAATTTGGCCTTGAGAACAACTGAGGCCGAAGAAATGTGATGTCTAATTTTCAGCAAAGGGTTTGAACTACCCCTCTGAGCCATTAACAAGCAGATGGGCTAACGTGCCCCAGGCACGGCCGAGCGTGGCCACTGTTTTTCCATACCGCAGTTGAGAGGGCAGACAGGCCCTGTGAAGATCCAAAAGATCCAAGAGGATCTTGATTGTGGATTGACGATTGTCTGCTGCGGGGTGAGTTTTGAATGAACCTTCATAGTTTAAATAGAAATATAGGAATAGAATAGCTATGTCTGTGCCCGAGAACAATAATGGAGGGGTATATGCCTGGGAAGAGAGGAAGAGGAAGGCCAAAGAGAAGATGGGTGCATGATGTGGCGGATCATCTCCAGATGGGTGTATCTGAAGCGGGACGTCTTGATTATGATCGAGAGGTTTTCCGGAAGGTTGTTAATGGGAACGAGGTTCTGCAAAGGACATGCAACTGAATGAATGACCTTTATTCCATCTTGTTGTCTGATATTTGCTGGTGTTGTGTATCAGACTACAGTTACAATGCTGTGATGTAAGATCACTGGTACTGTGAAGAATGATCATGTGTATGATATTCATGGGGATGCCTATTTTGTCATTGCATCTAATCATGAATTTTATTTATTAGTGCATTGGCATTATTAATAAGATGTTGTATCTTTTCAATTACATTATTCTGACTCCCTGTACACGGACCTGAATTTCTTCTGATATTTCTAAATCATTTCTTTTCTTGTTAGCCGTAGTGATAGAATAAGATGTTCTTTGTCTTCTTATTCCTCTCTTCTACCGCCCATGAGCAGTCGGCATTATGCTATTATCTCTGTCATCTCTGTGAGGTTATATTGGATGTGAGGTCTTGATTGGATGCAGCAATTCCAAACCAAACATTGATGGTATTTTGAAAGCCAAACGTTAGTTTCACAAATCTCCCTAACCTCTTTTGCTGCTTAGTTTGTGAGATTCGGATATGTGCACATTAGGTCTAATGTAACTATCTTTTTGCTAACGTCGCCTTCTTTGATAACTTTGTTTAGTAAATAAAAATGTTGGTTGTCTTTGTTTTTTGTGCATTGCACACCCTTCCCATGATTAACTTAGTTTTTCGTATTTTTTTCCCCAGAGCTTTCGATGTAGCTTGCAATTATTGTTAAAATTAGTTGCATATCCTTTATAGGACGTTTGCAGTCAACACCTGCATTGTTTGCTGTTGTTGATGTCTTGGCAAGTTTACGTTCAGTAGTTTACCATTGCTTTCTGAAGGACCGGCACCCATAACATAGCGTAAAAACAAGCGCAACGTTGTCTACTGTCAAATCGAGCGCAGCTGTGTTTCGAACGCGGGTTTACGGAATTACGAACCGCGTCTGTGAGACCTTTGCCACCGAGAACGGGCAAGTATTGTACAGAATGACTATCCGGCCCGCGCTCGTCATTTTCTCAGCTAATCCGGCCCGCCGTGAAAAAAGTATGGTGACACCTGTTCTAAATAAAAGAATTTTTTATTTAAAAAAACAAAAATATCGATAAACTGCTGGTGGGTTTGCAAATGTAGAAAACACAACATGGACCTAGTGTGTTCTTTGTGTTTCACATTAAAGAAACATTGTTCAAGCGCATTCCATTTTGAACTGGCGTCCACAATCTTTTGAGTAACAGATAGTTTCCTCAAGATTACCTAAGTTATTAGAACCGCACATTTCTCATCCTCAAACTGACATCTTTACAATTCCAGGGGTAGACAAAGCATTCAGCCAAGCAGCGTTCTTCTTTGTTTCAATCACAAAGCTGAGTAATTGCAAAAACGTTCAGGAACAAACTTTATATATTTATAAAATATGCCTCATAAATAGTACAAAATAGATTTGTTCTGTTTTCCGGTGATGGATGAAATATATTTATGACAACTGATAAATTTAATAAAATGGCACATGATGCGGTTGTCCAACATTTCTAGAGGTTAAGAATTATGAGTAAAGAACCGACATCACTGCACTCAGAACATTTCCACACTTGCTCTGTCCCCTCGTTCAACAGCCAGCAAAGAGTCATACTAATAATCGTTCCAACCGCCATCTGATTGAAAGTTCTCCTGGTCTTTCAGTTTTGAGATTCATCTAGAACGGCTGCCGATTCCCCGGTATATAATTCTCTCCATATACGAGTTCTCAATCTGTTCCACCGCTTTCTTCACCTGGTCCTATAGGCACCCGATCATCTGTCCCTTGTCAATGGGTAATATTCCACCAAGAGGTGCATTACCTGCCAGCCTATCAGCCTGTTTATTCCCCGCACACCCTAATAACCATGGCAGAAAATATATACAATTCTCACAATCCTTGACGTCAGAAGCGAGGCAAGCGATTCCATACGAGACATACCTTTCTCAACCTTACTAAGCATACTCCATGAGTCCGTAATGATTGCACTGTGTGTTGCAGCGGTCACCGCCAACCATCAGAAGGCTTTTGTTACTGCTTTGTCGGATGTTAAAAGTGAAATAGTAAGATGCATCCCCAGATCCTAATAGCAAACTGTTATAAGAAACGCGAAATGGCTCGATAAGAATTTCTAGGGCTAGGGGTATAGACTAGTTATAAAATGATGTTTCCTAACAGAGGGCCAATAGAAGATCGGAAAATTACTGATGTTCCGAGAGGGGAATCCTTTGTGTCCTACATCACATATTTTTATTCTATTACTCCAAAAAAAAAAGAGTGTTGAGATGCTACATAGAACCTGTACTTTTATATGGATGTGAAGCTTGGACAATGAGCAGCCAGGCTGAAAAATATCTGATGGCTGTAGAAATGTGGTTTCTGAGGAAAATGCAAAGAATACCATGGACAGCCAGAAAGACCAATGAACAAGTCCTTCAAGAAACAAATGAAGATCGTAAACTGATCAGAGACATTAGACGTAGACAGTCACAATTTTTTGGGCATGTTATGAGAAGAAATGATTTGGAGAACTTGGTGACAACTGGTAAGATCGAGGGGAACAGACCAAGGGGAAGACCTAGAAACAAGTATCTGGATGGCTTGGCCTTGTGGCATGGTCGAGACAAAAACACGGAACTGATCCACGACTCTGTTGATCGAGTGAGATGGCAGAACATGACCGCCCACGCTTACCGGCATGGCACATGATGGATGGATGGATTACTCCATTGTTATATATTTATTGATTGTTTCTGATTTTGATGTTTTCACCTGCGTATGGAGTCCTTTGTAAGGTATGTACATTGTGTCTGTGTTTAGTTTCTCTTCGCATGAACTAACTATACCCAATTGTTTGCATTTCATATTGTTATATCCTACTGTGGCCGCTGATTTTTTTTTTTCGTTTGTTCCGAGAGGAAGTTACTCACTCGTTGTACACAGGAAGTCCAGGTAAGTATCCAGCCACAATAAGCTTCATAGTGATGTTGTCTCTTGACAAGTAGTATCGATGAGAACACACATAAAAAAAAAAAAAACTTAAACACCAAGTAACAGGTAAATAAACAACTCCTGAGTATAACCTATAACATTATATTTGGATAACATGGGGGAAGGGGTGTTTGTGCATATGCCCATGTTATTCCACAACTACAATTAAAAAAAGAACAATAATATCTCAATAAAAGAATACCAATTATATCTAATTAGTTAATTAACGGGCCAGGTGTTGTTACAACGAATGAAGTAAACTAACACCTTCCCAGCTCCATTGAGGTGCTAAAGGTTTTCTAGACCACATAAGATGGTGTTGCCAGGTTCATAAAGCTTGTGTCCTTCCCATTTTCTGGTTGTTCTTCTTGTGCTCCTTCCTTAGCCAATCGATCAGCTCTGTCGTTTCCGCGGATTCCACAGTGGGATGGTATCCACTGTATGGTGATCTTACGCTGACTGCTAAGTTCAGAAAGTAGTGTCCTCAGAACTGGCAATTTCCCAGACAGGAGCGCCTCTATTACGGATTTTGCATCTGTCAATATCACCACATGTTGTGTACCATGGCTGGTATTTTGTAATTTCTCTGTGGCTATCTTGATTGCTTCAATTTCAGCATCATAGTTATGGCAGTACTTTCCTGTTGGAATTCTGGCAGTGTCTCTAGTATTATTTGGGTATTCTATGTACACTCCCGCTCCTCCATTTCGAACAGCATTTTGTGCTGACCCATCTGTGTAAACTCGGATCCATAGGTCCTGTGGGTATTCGTCATCAAGGAAGCTGAGAGTGGCTGTTCTGCGCTGTACACTGCTCTGTTCTTCCTTGTCAAATATTCCTCTCACTATTGACTGGATTTGTAGCGATATTCTATGCTCATCTTTCCACGGGGTTCGCTCTGGAATGGTTGTCAGGGGGATACCAACTGTGGGAAGATCGATGGTTTCTCTGCAGAGTTGTTTGGCCTGGTGGATGAAACTACTTCTTTTCAACCGCCCCATAGCTAAGTTTTCAAATCGGTTCTTCATAGGGTGGCCTGGCAAGCTGAGAAACTTTTCTGCTTGTATGAGTGTTTTTGTATCTCTGCGTTCTCTTAAAGCTTGTGTCCTTCCCATTTTCTCCATTGCTACTATAGGGGTTGATCTCATCCCTCCTTTGATGACTCTAAGAGCTTGATTTTGCACCTTGTCCAGCTCCTGCAATGTAGTTTTTGATGCTGAACACCACGCAGTTGACCCGTATTCCAAGTGTGGTCGTATGCTCTGTTGATAAACTTTGCTAAGTATTTTCCCGCTGGCTCCCCAAGTGGTTCCAGTTAGCTTTCTCAGGATGGCAATTTTCCTTCTGGCTTTTGCTACTGCTTTTTTGATGGGATGGGATGGGAGAGGGGGGGGGGGGGTAATTTCCTAGCTGTCTGAATCTGTCCTTACAAGCGTTCTTTCTCCGTGGCAATGTGTGGGCGATGTCAATTTCAAAGCCCCTGTTTACAACTCCGGTGTTGCTAATTTTCTAAAAGGGAAAGGGAGAGACATTTTATTGTCACCATTAAGAATCAAGGAGTGCCCCGCCTTAACACTGTGAACTTTGAAAGAATTTTTCCTCTTTATTCGGAAGGGGGTTGATTGGCGCTGACATAATAAATATTTGTAAATGTCACATGCTTCCACCTTCATTTTCATGCTGGAGGTCGTAGTCTCATATGCCCGACTCTCCGTTTTCAAACATCCCCCATTAGATTTCACAATGAAACCTCAGCCAAGACGTCTGTTTGTCACCACTGACCCATCGGTGCAGATCACTATGTCAGCTTGATGTCTGTTGCCGTGGATCAGTTGATGCATCTCAAACTCTGTGCGGCTTGTGCCCATTCTTTGCACTCACGACCCAGTGTTACTATTACTCTGTGACAGTCCGACGTGTCTGCTTGTACTTTTACTCACTATTTTTCACGATTAATATTCTGAATCTCACACACCTGGCTAATAGATATTTCTGCCTCTGCCGCCAAAGACCCACATCTTATCAGTCTATGATTCTTGACCGTATCCATAATTTCATGCAGGGGGCGATCCCTGTTTTCACTCAAGTACCTTTTGGCGTGAAGGACCCTGTTTCTGCCCGCACTTGTTGGTAGTACAAGGATATTCCTCATGCGTACATTTGGTGTGTCCTTTCTAGCGGTATTCGGGCGTTCTGTTAATCCGAACAAAATGCTGTTACGGTCTGAATTGTCATGCCAGCCTTTACAGAAATATGTATGCGATAAAGTTAACAGAAGACACATTTACATTTTGTTCGCATTTTTTACACGTATATTCTAAGGCCTGAGAAGACAATAGATTTAAACACAGACACATAAAATAAAATATTGCACTGTTTCTTGTCTGGCATATTTCAATGTATTGCATTAGGTGCACATTGCAGAGTTATATCATGTTATGTGAAATAATGAATGATTTAGGCTGAAATATGATGTACATTATAGCTGATATTGCACAATTGTGTGGAACGTTATATCCACAGAAGGTTCACACTTAACAGAGGGACTTCCTGCTACTGACCACCATGCAGATACCCATCAACCAACACCTACGCTTAGACCGAAGTTGTAATAGCACAAACTACAATTCGTTTGAGAACTACTTAGTATAACAAGTTCTCCTCCTCTCTAACTTTTCATCCCTTATAATTCCTATATAATGCTGAGCATTATTTGTACCCATTGTATGAGAATGGGTCTACCTCACAGCCGTCCTAGGTTGAATATCCTTTAATTGGTAGTGAATCCAGTCCACTATCTTGACACGTCAGCCCATTCAGTACTATGCCAACGCGACCTCACCAGAGCTGTGTATAAGTAAACGCCACTATGGAGAGTCCGCTTATCAGATAAGCAGTATCCGCTGCCTACCGTGTCATGACAGTATCCGTGAAAGAACAGGCCAAGCTGGGAGAGGGAGGATTACGATAGCCTATAGAAACACCTAACACCAGCTGTGGAAACGTCCTATTAGAAACATCTTCATGTATGTTTTATGTAAAAGGTTTATCCTATGGAAACACCTAACACCAGCTGTGGAAACGTCCTATTAGCCACATCTCCTTGTATGTTTTATGTGAAGGTGTTTAAAGAGTTAAAAGGCATCGACTTCATTGCACCGGATTTTATCCCATATGGTTCGGCATCTTTCCACGCAAAGCGTCACACAAAGCACGAACTACATTGCTCCAGAAACCACCCCGGCAGTCTCCGAGAAAACAGAGCTCGTGAACCGAACGACGTTGCCCGGAATCGAACTCACAACCTTCGGAGCGCAAGGCGGGGGATTAACCACTCCGCCACAGAGACCCCCATGTTTCATGTAAGAGAGATATTACGTGCTTCTGATGTTTAACTCACCCTCCGTTTCCTCCCCCCACCCCCGCCCCCCATCAAGAAAAAGAGAAGTTCGTTTTATGTCCTTTGCACACCTCGCAACCAACCTCCGCAATTGTGGCTGTTTTTAATTTACCAGATTGGAAGATTGGCAGGATGAGAATAGATTCATCCTGATTAACAAGCCGTCTGACCCACATACCTTCTACTCCAGATCATGGCACTCTACAACTACACATGACCTGGCGTTTTATTCACCAGACCTGGAGTGGAACATTACACGAATTGTTGGGAAACAACTTGGTGGCAGTGACCATCGGCCAGTCTTTCTAACTGTAGAAAATGAGTTTGTAAGTGAAAACAGCACCCTCTCGAGGTGGAACTACAAGAAAGCAGACTGGGCAATGTACAAGCATCGCACCAGCATACTGGTTAAATACCTGAACACTGAGAAGGACATAAATAAAGTAGTTGAAAAGTTTGGGAAATGCATACTACAGGCAGCACGAGAAACAATACCAAGAGGAGCCCGTAAACATTATAAACCCTACTGGAATAGTGAACTGGAACAGTTGCATAATGATGTGGATGTATGTAGAAAACAAGCAGAGGCCAATCCCAGCCAAGAGCACCACAATAAATATCAGCACGCAAAAGCCAAATTTCAAAGGGCCCAACTGCAGGCTAGACGGAAAAGCTGGCAGGAGAAAACAGAGTCACTGAACTTTGAAAGAGACACAGGGAAGTTATGGAGGCTAATAAAACAGCTTAACGATGAGGGCACAGGGAGAAACTCAAAAATTGCGCTACATAAAGACGGAAACATTTTAACAGGAAAGCAAGCAGCTGACCATTTTGCGGACTCATTCGCACAAGATAACAATATTGAAATTAGTCCAGAGAAACAACAGGAGATTCGAAAGAAATGGCAAAATACAGGACAGAAGGAAATTGTACATGAGGTTATGGAGACACCTATCACATTCAGTGAACTGGAGCTAGCCATATCAAAACTGAAAATGAGAAAATCACCAGGAGCGGATGGTAGCTCCAATGAAATGATCAGGAACCTAGGAACAGAGGCCAAAGCAAAGTTGCTACAGATCTTTAATAATACATGGACCTTAGGCAGTGTTCCACAGGTCTGGAGAGAAGCAATCATGATACCCCTCCTAAAATCTGGGAAAGACAGTTCCATTGCCTCCAGCTACAGACCCATTAGCCTCACCAGTTGTCTCTGCAAAACAATGGAACGCGTAATCAATCACAGACTACAATGGTACATTGAAAGTGAAAATATCCTTGTGCCACAACAGGCTGCCTTTAGGCAGTGCTACTCTACGGAAGATCAGACAACCTACCTCTCTCAAGAAGTTGAGGATGCATTCCAAGAGAAGAAGCTGGTACTTGCGGCTTGGATAGATCTGAAGAAAGCCTTTGACAAAGTCTGGAAAGAGGGTCTGATGAAGAAACTGAGAAACTGTAAAGTCAATGGAAGAATGTACAAATGGGTAAAAGCATACTTGCACAACAGAAGAGCCCGAGTACAGATAGACGGTCTCAAGAGCAAGAAAGTTCTATTGCGTCACGGTGTTCCCCAGGGCGGAGTCCTGTCCCCAACACTTTTTTCTAATCTTCATCAATGATCTTGTTGCTAATCTACCCGATGGAATTAAAGCGGCAATGTACGCTGATGACCTGGTTTTGTGGAGCGCAAATAAACATGCATCAGTGGCCACCATATTGCTAGAAAGAGCTGTAGATACATTTGTTGCATGGGCGGATAGATGGTGTATCAGCATAAACACTGACAAGTGCAGCACCACTCTATTTACCCTTTCTCCGAAACAAAAGGCAGGGAGCATTAAGATAAATGGAACACCCCTAAGAGAAGATAAGGAACCAACATACCTTGGTGTAACATTCGACGACAGGCTGACATGGAGAAAACACATCAACAAAGCAGTAGCAAAGGCCAGAAGGAAAATTGCCATCCTGAGAAAGCTAACTGGAACCACGTGGGGAGCCAGTGGGAAAATACTTGGCAAAGTTTATCAACAGAGCATACGACCACACTTGGAATACGGGTCAACTGCGTGGTGTTCAGCATCAAAAACTACATTGCAGGAGCTGGACAAGGTGCAAAATTAAGCTCATAGAGTCATCACAGGAGGGATGAGATCAACCCCTATAGTAGCAATGGAGAAAATGGGAGGACACAAGCTTTAAGAGAACGCAGAGATACAAAAACATTAATACAAGCAGAAAAGTTTCTCAGCTTGCCAGGCCACCCTATGAAGAACCGATTTGAAAACTTAGCTATGGGGCGGTTGAAAATAAGTAGTTTCATCCACCAGGCAAAACAACTCTGCAGAGAATCCATCGATCTTCCCACAGTTGGTATCCCCCTGACAACCATTCCAGAGCGAACCCCGTGGAAAGATGAACATAGAATATCGCTACAAATCCAGTCAAAAGTTAGAGGAATATTGGACAAGGAAGAACAGAACAGTGTACAGCGCAGAACAGCCACTCTCAGCTTCCTTGATGATGAATACCCACATGACCTCTGGATCCGAGTCTACACAGATGGGTCAGCACAAAATGCTGTTCGAAATGGAGGAGCGGGAGTGTACATAGAATACCCAAATAATACTAGAGACACGGCCAGAATTCCAACAGGAAAGTACTGCCATAACTATGATGCTGAAATTGAGGCAATCAAGATAGCCACAGACAAATTACAAAATACCAGCCATGGTACACAACCTGCAGTGATATTGACAGATGCAAAATCCGTAATAGAGGCGCTCCTGTCTGGGAAATTGCCAGTTCTGATGACACTACTTTCTGAACTTAGCAGTCAGCGTAAGATCACCATACAGTGGATACCATCCCACTGTGGAGTCCCCGGAAACGACAGAGCTGATCGATTGGCTAAGGAAGGAGCAACAGAAGAACAACCTGATGTGCCTATTACATACACCAAAAGAAAAGAATGATCAAATCAATCAGAAAGCCACCAAACCTTACTCAAGACGACTACCACGTTATGGACAGACCAGAACAGGTCATTCTTCTGCGCCTCAGAACAGGACACAATAGATTACGCAACCACTTGTATACAAAATTCAAGATTGGTGACTCAGCCATGTGCACATGTGGTTTGGCGTCGCAGACAGCAGAGCACATACTCCAGGATTGCCCAAACTACAACATATCCAGGCGAACCTTCTGGCCTAGAGAGACAACAGTGGAAGATAAACTCTATGGACCGCTGAATGAACTAAAAAAGACTGTTAGATTCATACAAGAGACGACATTGCAGTTGTAGACATGTTTCAGGCGAACGAAAGAAGAAGAAGAAGAAGACCAGGCAAGTTTACGTTCAGTGGTTTGCTAATGCTTTGTGAACGACTGACGTTCAGACAGTTGTTAAAAATTAACACTAGTTCGGTCTGCTTCCAAATCACTTGAGCTGATTTCGAACGTGTTACGTGCAAGATTGCTAATAGCGTTCGCTACTACATCGCCACAGACGTCGGCATTTCTAACCACTCTACACAGTATCACGCGAAAAACATAAGGAAACAAGTTTTTTTTTTTTTTTTAAATATCTCCCCAAGGCTAATACAAGCTTTCTTTGTGTTCTACTAATGTCTTGGGAACACGGGTGTCGAAAGACTGACATAAATGCTGCTTCAAGCCTTTAAGCTCGTCGTATTTGCTGCTCGTGCAGAAACGACCCAACGATTGCTTCTAGTCACGATAAATTCGTGAGCCGAGTATGCACATTCAGTTGCACGCTTTCCTGCCGTCCTGTCGTCTTGTGTTTGAGTCACTATCGAGGCGGTGATATCCTTATTTTACTTTGACTTTGGTTCCCAACTCAACACAGTCTAAACTGGGTTCCAGGAAATGCCCTAGCAATGAAAGGCGGCCCGTGTGATAATGACAAGTACCGATTGGTCTTTAAAAATATCTTTGTAGCATCATATATATATATTTTTTTTTTATTTTTTGCATATCCATATTACAGGACATAGATGTCAACGCCAACATTAACTGTTGTTGTTAATGTCTTGGCAAGTTTACTTTCAGTAGTTTGCCATTGCTTTCTGAACAACCGGTTCCCATAGCATTTCTTTAAAACCCAGCGCAACGCACCATGTACTTTACTGCACTTAAAATGTGTACAAAGTTCTTTTCTTCACTTTACTTATAATAGTAATGAAAACATAAGGCCTATTTACCTATGCAAACATGGCTCTAGCAGCATAGGCCCGCCGGTCTCTCTGGCCGAGGGGTTACACCACTTTCTCCGCAATCCCGTTTATCCACGCAGGGTCTCGCAGCGAGGCGAGAATTGGAAGCGGTTCGACCCGCGCTCGTGACTTGCGGGATAATGAGCCGGCCGCTCAGAAAGCAATGGCAAACTACTGAGCGTAATCTTGCCAAGAAATCAACATACAGCTGAAAGATGCTGATGTTGACAGCGATGTCCTGTAAAGGATATGCAAAACATTTTTTTAGCATAGGCCCAGTCTTCCTATGGCGTGTCAAAATGCTCTTTACTTACTTTGTGTACTACAAGAGTTTGATCTATTACGATCTTAAGTCCAAGGGTGTTGATATTGATTTGCCCGCGTGCTCCCCGGCTATATATTATACAGGATCCCCCCTTCCCGTCTTCTTCAAGGTCAATTCTATGTTCGATGTGTGGTTCAGGTAACGGTATTTACAACGCTATTAACAAATTTCAGAAAATAACTTTTAACCAATTATATCACCCCCCCCCCCTTTTCTTTTTCTTCACCCCCCCCTCCACCCACCACACACACACACACACACTCACAAATCAAAGAATAAATAATCTAAGCAAACAAACTAAATGCCCCATGTATACACCGTGGGTATATGATAAATAAATTAAAGAACAGTTTTACTCGCCTTAGAATACATTGGGTATTTGGTGTTAACCCCATGAATTCTTAGACCAATTAGTATCTGGAAATGACAAGAAACTACCTAAGATATATGGTAATGACAAGAGATTACCGTGGGTATATGATAATAACAAGAAATTACCTTGGGTATTTGATAATGACAAGAAATTACCTTGGGTATTTGGCAATGACAAGAAATTACCTTAGATATAAAAAAAAAAACACCTGTCATTTACTGCCTACACCTTGCGGTGTAGGACAGAGGGGTCATGTGCCAGAAGAATTAAGGCCGCATGGCTAGTGCAATCGATGCGAACTGTGCAGGTTAGAGTTTTCTTTTTGCCATTCTAGCCACTCGGCCAGCCACTCCTAATTTTAGGTATACGGTACCAAAAAAAATTAATAAAAATAAAGGTCACTTTTAAACGCCTCACATATTGTTGGACAAATCTACTATGTATTAATGATGTAATTCAATATTAAGTCCATCATTTTTACTTTGCAGGCTACTTTATAGTAAGCATTTTAGACTAGGTCGACATTAAAGCCCTGGTCAAGTGCAACAAATCCGCTTCAATTGGGGATTGAAATACATGATCAGGAGTGGACGGATGCGCTAGCTATCAAATGCATGCCCAACTCTCTAAACTAAATCACAGTGTAGCTGTAAAAGACTGAGTCAAGAGTTGTAGTTCGATTTATTTAAATAGCTAACTATTATTACGAGACTAAAAGTCAGGAATAATTAATTTCTCCCAGAATACATTCCTAACATAACAATTATATTTATTTTTGCTGAGGTTTGTGTGGCATAATATTCAGAAGTAAAAGTAAACATTTCAGAATAACTGTTCATGTTTTAAAAATACAAATCATTTCACATCTGAAATGAAAGTCAAGGCACGCCACATGCGCCTGTGTGATGCGGAAGAAGCAAACATTATTACCATGTATTTAGTAAGAGGTGACTATGGAGAAATGACGAGAGACTGGCCACTTGTTCCAGTAGACAACGGAAGCTACAAATTCAATCATTTATGAATATTTTTCAACCATTTATGGCCTTTTGCAAGATAAAAAACATACTGACCAATAAACATATATCAAGTGAAAAGAGAAAAAAGAGCGTTGAGGTGCTACGTAGAACCTATGCTTTTGTATGGGTGTGAGGCGTGGATAATGGGCAGAGAAGCTGAAAAACATCTGATGGCTGTGGAATTGTGGTTTCTGAGGAAAATGCAAAGAATATCATGGACAGACAGAAAAAGCAATGAAAAAGTCCAACAAGAAACCAATGAAGATCGTAAACTGATTAGAGATATTAGACGTAGACATTTACAATTTTTGAGCATGTTATGAGAAGAAATAAATTGGAGAACATGGTGACAACTGGCAAGATCGAAGGAAGGAGACCACAGGGAAGAATAAGAATTAAATACTTGGATAGCTTGGCCACTTGGCATGATCGAGACAGAAACAGGGAGCTGATCCACGACTCTGGTGATCGAGTGAGATAGCAAAACATGACCGCCCACGCTTATCGTCGTGGCACATGATGGAAGGATGCATAAATAAGTTAATAATGAGAATGCTTGAGTTGGTTGAAGATCTAATCTCCGATTCAATAAGAAGAAGAAGAAGAAGAAGAAGAAGAAGAAGAAGAAGAAGAAGAAGAAGAAGAAGAAGAAGAAGAAGAAGAAGAAGAAGAAGAAGAAGAAGAAGAAGAAGCAGAAGCAGAAGAAGAAGAAGAAGAAGAAGAATAAGAAGAAGAAGAAGAAGAAGAAGAAGAAGAAGAAGAAGAAGAAGAAGAAGAAGAAGAAGAAGAAGAAGAAGAAGAAGAAGAAGAAGAAGAAGAAGACGAAGAAGAAGAAGAAGAAGAAGAAGAAGAAGAAGAAGAAGAAGAAGAAGAAGAAGAAGAAGAAGAAGAAGAAGAAGAAGAAGAAGAAGAAGAAGAAGAAGAAGAAGAAGAAGATTGTTACAATATTTGAAACGGAGATAAAAACAACAAAATAACACGATGGAATGAATTTTATAAAATAACTTTGTCATAACCGGACAGGAAAATAAAAAGAAAGACAGAAAATGATAAAAACGAATGCCACAAAACAACCCGCAGAGAAGCAATGAAAACTGTCAAGAAAGCACAAACATAATCTTGGAAGCACTAGGGTGAAAATATCTGCAATGAAGCCAAGATGCTAATTTTACAAAACTGGTCAACAATTGGGGCAACCATATGAATGATATAATCATTCAGCCGTGTACAGAGCAAAACATGGTAATTGAAATCTGAGGAAAGCTTACAAAAAAAAATACCATAATAAACGTAGGTTGGTGACAGAAAGTAGGGACAGCAACAAACGCATACTGGGGAAAGGGGGGGGGGGGGGTGTGAACACAAGATAAATAACTAATTACTTCACCTGTCAGGTGTTTTTGCAGCTATACAAGCTACACAAATATATTTAACGAAATGATAATAAGTCAACATTTGGTTGATTACCTCAGCGATAACCAATTAAATGTAGAATTATATGAAATAAAAATGGATGTTTTGGCTTAAAAACAAAACAGTCTAGAAGACACACGTGCAACTAAACCTCAACAAATTATTATTATTTTTTTTTTTTTAAACAGCAAGAAACAGATCGGTGACTGAAAGTAGCAACATTCGTATCTCACCCTTAAATCATCCGGAAAAACCATCTACATTGTCCTACTCCAGAGAAATCAGCGATCGGTTTGTGTACGACAAGACCAGAGGATAAGGAGATCGCAAATTACGACAATATTATGCGGCTGTCATGAAATAGGGTTGGAGTGAGTAGAGGAGGGGGGGGGGGGGAGAGATAAATTCAAACACCACAAACAAGTAAACATATTACGAGCATAATGTGGTTCCAAACCAAGAAAAGTGTAGTATGGGGTTAGTATGAAGCAGTTAAAGATAATGGTGCTGACCACTGTGGCCATACGACGAGAAGCACCTTAACAGACCAATCCGGCGGTTTTCAATCCAATCCAATCCAATCACATTTTTGGTCCGAGTACCCTCTTTCAGCCTTCGGGTTTCTGACTTGGCTATGTTGGGATGTTTATGGTGTAGCTTGTAGTTTGTCTTTCGTACTTTGGGCTGCTTGTTGTCAGCTTCTCGGCTTCTGATGGGTTGATTGCGTTCGTTACTTTCTTGATGAGGTTTTTCATGTCTGGACAGAGTCGCGCACTTGTTGAGGCCTGGAGTTGTGTGCCCACCCCGTCATATGGTGCTGTTTCCTTCAGAGAGCTTTACCAGTTGCGGTCTCTTCTGGTGTCCCTCCCATTTCCCCGTCTTGGCTTGCCTTCGAATCTTCTCGGTGTTCGCCAGTTCGAACTTATTGTGGAGCGATACCATTTCTCGGGCCATTGCTCTTGGTTTGGGCTGCCGTTTTCATCCAGTTCTACTTCTTCATCTGTTGTTTCTTCTTTTGTCTGGGTCTTTGCATTGTCTGGTTCGGATGTTCTTGGTCTATCGTCGCGTCCTATGTATCTTCTCAGCTGGTCTGCTATGAGGACCGATCGTCCATTGCGGGTATATTCCCTCAGCCCCGGCCACATTTCTTCTTCGCTGTCGCTGTGGAATCCTCTCTCCTCGTCTCTTAATTATTCTTCTGTCCGGGACTTTGCATCTTCTGCGTCTGGTGTTTCGGTCTTGGACTTGAGTAATTCTGTCTGTGCTCTTTCTTCTTGTATCTGATTGTGAGTTTCTTCTGTCTTTTCTCTTCTTGGATTTTTGATAGAGTTTCGTCTGTTTCAGCTTTTATAGCAACCATTCGAGCGACATCCTGCGCAATCTTTTGCTGAACTTGCTTCAATTCGTCCAGGATTCACTGAACCGCTGTTATCTGTGTGTCTTGCGTCTTTGTATTCCTCCATGCTGTTGAGCTTTGATCGCAGGTCCTTCAGTTTGCCTTCCAGTTGCGCTTTCTCGCTTTTTGTGAGTCGATTGCCTCGCACTGCCTCCTAGCCTCTTTATACGGTAGGTTGGATTTGATGCGATCTCCATGGCTTCCTTGCTGTCTTGGTGGCAGGGACAGCCAAGGTTATCTGGCGCCGTGGTTGCCGAGGCAGTTTGCGCACTTTCTATTTGGGTTAGGCCTCCTGAAGTCCTTGTCCGTCTTTGCTGGCTGGAACCGACAGAGTGAATGAAGTCCATAGCAGTATCTGCATACCTCCATTTCACTCTTACAGGTGGCACGGATGTGCCAAAACTTCTGGCACTTAGAACACTGCAACACTCTCGGTATATAGTGCTCTGGAATTTGGTCTCTCTTGTCATATCTAAAGAATTGAGGGATCACTCCGATGTTACTATGACGACTGTGGAGGCGATGTTGTTCTTTCCTATGATCCTCTCAGCACTGGTGAACTTGAGTTTCTTGTTCTCCCTTGTCAGCATCTCCCTGATCTGGTCGTTGGTGAGATGGGTCTTGACTTGTTTAATGACCCATCGTTTCATCATGCTGTGTCGGGTTGCTTGTATTGTGATGCCGTGGTGAAGCTTGATGTCGGCCGCCTCTTCTTGTGCAATCTTCTGCATAAGTGCCGTGGTCTTTGGGTTTTTGTTGATGGAGACCACTACTCCACCAGTTGTCTTGCGCAGCTGGTAGGTACTGTTTCTTCCCAGCTCGATTTCCAACAGACTGATTATCTTCTCTTGGTAGCGCCGACAGTTTGGCTTCTCCCCCGCTTGTCTGTTTTAGCAGTAATTTGCAGTCGGTTAAGTTCTCGGTTGTAGTTTCCTCCGATGTTGAGGTCTTTGTTAAGCTGGGCTGCGTCGTCGTGGTGCTGTTGAAAACTTCACGGCTGCTGCTGGCTTCAGTTGAGGTTGTACTCTCCGGCGTCGGAACAGCGACAGGAGCGGCTCCATTTGATGTAGAAGTTGTAGTTTCTTTTAATGTTTCCTGAAGTTCTGGCGCTGTGCTACGGCTCGCAGACACGTTTCTTTCTTGCATCATGTTGATAGTCTTGTCAGCTTCCACACTGCTCAATTTGAACGTCGGGTGTCTCGTGGAGTTTTTCTTGCAACGTGCCATTTTCTGACACGTGTCCGCCATAGTTGCCATTCTAGATATTTTATATCCAGATCTAGAGGTTTTTGCCGGCGTCTGGATACCGTTTTCTGACGTTTGGATGCTGGATGCAATTCTAGATACTTTTCATTTGGAGTCGGATATTTTGAATACTTTCTAGATTTTACTTTTCTTTCGGTGTCATTTACCCATTTTATGTTTGGTCTGGACGCGCATAAATTATGGTAACTGCCATTATTTAAACTTTGAACTGACTTGGGTCAACGCTCAACAATCTGGAACACCCCCCCCCCCCTCCCCCCGGTAATGAGTAAAAGGCACTGAAGAAACTTTTGGTCAGTAAACCTTTAAACTTAAAGAATTTGGCTGCAATTGGAACCGATAATGCATCGGTAATGGTCGGTATCAACCATGGCGTGTATGCAAAATTGAAGGAAGATATCCCATCTTTAATCCTCATAAAATGTGCGTGTCATTCCTTGCAGATAGCATTATCACATGCCTCATCAGAATGTTTACCAAGGAATTTGGAATTCCTTATTGCTGAAACACATAACTGGTTCTCCAAATCATCTGTCAGACAACAGCGATATAATAATTTATATAAAGCATTAAATGTTAGTTCCTCACCACTGAAAATTCTGTCATATTGCAAAACTATATTTTTTTTTTTTTTTTTTTTTTTTTTTCCGCGTTTCCATCCTGTTTCAGGATATTGCGGTCAACACCAGTATCTTTCAGCTGTATGTTGATTCCTAGGCTAGATTACGCTCATCAGCACGCCACGACTTTCTGAGCGACCGGCTCCATACTCTCATAAGTCACTTTTGCGATTCGAACCACTGCTAATTCTCGTCGCGTCACGTGACGAGAGTATTCGGGGTTAGCGGAGAAAGCTGCTAACCCCTCGGCCACGGAGTGTTGAAGTAATTGTGAACCAATGGTTGGAGTTAAAGACCCACTTCGAAATAACAAGACAAAATGAAAAGTGCTACACAGCTGAAATACTATATGGAATGTACAGTGATGAAAAAAATTTGGCATTCCTTCTCTTTTTACAACCCATTTTAAGTGAAGTGCATAAAGTTAATAAACTATTTGAATCTCAAAATGTTGATAAAGTTAAATTACTTGACGACTTCACTTTGCTATTTCACTCAATTGGTAAAAGACTTATATTGCCAACTTGTAAAGCTGACTTGTTCACTTGGTTTAAAAACAAAAGGACTGTTAACAGAAAATGAAGAGAACAACTTAAGAAAGCGCTGTCAAGATTTTCTTGTCTCATTGTTCGATCAACTGAAGCAGAGACTTCCTGAAAATTTAGATGTATTGAAAAATATTTCACTCTTTTCTATTAACAACATACCTCAGCCAGTAAAGGACATACCTAAATATTGTCAAGTTATTAAATTTTTAGGGGCTACTGATAATAGTGTGGCGGAAGCAGAATATTAGTTAACCAAAATAAATTTGGTTGACTGGACAAACAAAACAGAAACTGAAGCTTTTTGGAGTGAAGTAAGACAATTTAAAGATGTCTCAGGTAACAGTCCATTCTGTGAGCTCTTTGAATGTGCGACGTCTGCCATGATACTACCCCATTCAAATGCTGATGCGGAAAGAGTTTTCAGTACTGTGAATTATACAAAATGTAAACTAAGAAATAGGATGAAACTTGATCTCTTAAATGCTATGCTGACAATAAGATTTAGCCTGATGAGAGCAGGAAAATGCTGTTCAACTTATCAGCTCCCTGATCGTGTAATAAAAGAAACTGGAACAGCTAAAGCATACCAGAGTCATTTTGAATCTGAAGCTTCTACTTCATCATCCAAGCTAAGTGCATCTTGTGAGACAGGCATCAGTGAAGATGAGGACATAATTCTATAGGTAAGTCACATCAATTTTCTTTTTAAAGTTGCATATCCCTTACAGGACGGTGCAGTCAACATCAGAATTTTTCAGCTGCTGTTGATGTACTAGGCAAGATTACGCTCAGTAGTTTGCCATTGCTTTCTGAGCGACCGGCTCACATACCCCTGAAGTTACCAGCGCGGGTCGAACCGCTGTCGGTTCGGGCGCAGCTGCGTTACTCACGAGAATATACGGGATTACTCCGACAGCCGTAAACTTTTCGCCAAGGAGACCGGCAGTCACATCAATACATATGTAATGTCTTACTTTCTCAATCTGGATATTTTTCCTAGATACTTTCCAACGAAAGCTAGATATTTATGGATGTTGTTTGGGACGTTTCTAGATACTTTTGGTCAAAAAAAAGTGGCAACCCTGGTGTCCGCTTTAGGCGATTAGGCGTCGCGCACGTCGAGTCGAATGCATGTGTTGACCGGAAAATGGTTTCAAGTCTTGTAATATCTTTTATGAGATCAGCTGTATGTACTAGGCATGACCTAAATATCGGGCACCCCACAGTGATCTGCTCTATCGAAATGTGCAAACGACAATATTTGGTAGTTGCTGTTAAATGATACGTTAAAGGAAACTTGTTGAGAACATGCGTCTTTCCCGTGGCAATATATGCATATGGGTCACAATCACACACACACACACACACACGCGCGCACGCACGCACGCACACACACACACATGTAGGTCCCAGACGGTTATCACATTCTTCTTCTTCTTCTTCTTCTTCTTCTTCTTCTTCTTCTGCCACCAACGTTTGCTAAGAGCGGTGCATAGCATCTATTGTAGTGCGTAGTTGTTCGCTTTCTAGTCCCTGGCCACTTGGGCCAACATCTTGCGATATCTGCGGCTGTGATTTCTCTTCTGGATTCCTCTTCCTATAAGCAGATTGCCGTCCCGAGTGGTGTTCGCTGCCTGTCTACTTGCTATAATGTGTTAATCGTGTATTAGATATCATTATCATCATAATCCCTGTCAAACTAAGCAGGCTTTTATGTATCTCCACAGACCTCAGTCTATGGTGTTTTGGATTAATTTATTATTACTAGTCCTCCACGTCGTCGTCTTATGTCATCGAGCAACAGTTCTCTCGGCCTGCCACTGTCTCCTAACATATGCCTCTCAGAACCACATAGCCGACTGATCCCAAGACGTTCTAATGTGTTCGTTGCCATTTCAAGATGTGTTGTATTAAACCAGAACAGGTTCCATCACATGTTAGTACTATTTTCTGGCAATTGATCACATCACACATCTTCTTTTCCGACAGTTAATAAAATTGACGTCTTACTTAAGACACTATCAGTTTTCTAGAAAGCAGGTTTTCCTTTGCCTATTGGCCAAATACGGGCGAAAACATCCATGGAAGCCTTGGAGATGTGGTTTTATAGAAGAATGCTTAAAACTAATTGGACAGCCCAAATGAGCAATCTCGACTGTTTGAGGGAAGTAAGTCGCAATGACCCCTTACCACAAACACCAGAAAGAGGCTGTCGTCGTTAGAGGGGGTGGGGGGGGGGGGGGGGGGGGGGGGGGGGGGGGGGGGGGGGGGGGGGGAGCACATTATGAGAAGACAATTGTTGGAACATGTCCGTGACAACCCGAACGATTTGCTAAAACATAGATAAGGGAAGACAGCGTGAGAAGATTCTTGATAGTCTTGTGTCATGGCACGTTATGGAATAAACACACAAATCCATCCATGCCGTCGGAGATTACAATTTGTGGAGAGGCATGAACGCTCACGTCAGCTGGCAAGGCACTGGACGATGATGATAATGATTTAGGCTCTTAATCTCTGTCGTGCATCTTCCATCTTATATCCATTTATTAGCTTGGTTAAGCCTCTTCCATTTTATTATAATATCACATTTTGGCGTTATCTTTTTCTTTGATCTAACAATTGTTTCTGGCTTCTTTATATTAAAAGACATTATGTTTTACACTATCTGTTAATACTGTTTTCTAATTATTGCAGACGTTTGCGTTTTCGATATTGTTTTAACTTTTAACTCCTATTCCTGGTTTATGTTTGATATCTCTTATTATACACAACAATAAGAAAGAGACAAACAGCTTTCTTAGGTCATGTGGTGAGAAGAGAGGCATTGTAGAACATCGTGAAAACTGGAACGACCGAGGGGAACAGAGGCAGACCAAGAGAAAATCGTCCATCAGTTCTTTAGTCCAGGTATTTCCAATCTTCATACCATTTACTCCCTCCCCCTCCCCATTGTTCTATTAGGTTTCTCCTCTTTACTTTCTTTTCCCTAACCTATAGTCATCAGTTACAATGTCCTTTCTCTCCTTTCTTACTTTCTTTTTTATTTTAAATCACCATGCACTATTATTCTTATTTGATGTGGTTTGTTTTAAAAACTCCCATTTCTATTTCAGCATAACGTAATTGCAACATTCATTAATACATATACTTGTGTACGATTTATATTCACTAGTTTCTCCTTGATTTGATCCAAAATGTCCTTATTTGAAGTACACCAATAACCGATTTTGTTATTTCCTGATCATCCATCAATCCTATTCCCTTTTCTTATTTAATGCTTCCTGTATATATTATTGTGTGGTTTTCTCTTATTATTTTAGCAGATGCATTCTACATTAGATATAATGATGGACTGTTCTTCATGTTTATGGTAGAATATTCTTAATCCAACGTGTACCAAGAAATAACAAATGACCATATTTTGATTAGCACATTGTTAGATTACCGTCAATAAACTGAAGAAATGCATGGGGTATTTTAGTTATTCACATAAATTTGGTGCTTTGCTGGCTAAATTATGTATCAAATAACAATAAACTATTTTGTAGCAATATGTAGTATAGTAGCATAGTGTAGTACAAGTCTTTCGGAATTTACCTGGTCTGGGAAAGACATTTGCGATCATGTCTCTCGTATCTTTTCTGTCTTTTGATAGTTTGATGAAGATACTTTTACTTATGCCATACATTTTTACACGGCTGTTTAAACTATCCACGTGTAATATTTGTCTGCACTGCCTTTCTTGTCGAGTATTTTCCCATATAAGACTAATGTATCTGTTCCATTGCCCCTATTAATATGTCCCACAAATTTTATCTGCCTTTTCTTAAGGTTTTGATGTGTACTCTTGTAACACACGTAGATCCCGTTTGGTTCTCTCTTTGTTCAATAAATTCTCACAATTTTGGTCAGTTACAACATTACAACTGCCTTCAGTTTCTTCGTCATATCATTACTCATTGCCTAGCATTGGCATCCATAGTTAAGAAAATACCCCACACAACGTTTTTGTCACCAGAATTTTACATCACGTGACTCATTCTGTCACAGATCATTCAATATCGCGATTTTCTTCTCTATATTTCATGTTCTTATTAATACCTCTATATAACCTTGAAAACGATTGACCTGTTGAGCTTAGCAGTTAAGTGTAGTTGAGTAGTGTCAGTTTAGCATGGTAGTATAGCATGGCATCGTAATGTGATAGTAGTAAGTGGTTGTATCTTCATCATCATCATCTGTCAAGCCGGTAAGCGTGGGCGGTCATGTCTCGCCATCTCACTCGATCAACAGAGTCGTGGATCAGCTCAGTATTCCTGTCTAGAATATACCACATGGCAAAGACATCCAGGTATTTACTTCTCTGCCTTCCTCTTGCTCGTTTCCCATCAATCTTGCCAGTTGTCACCAAATTCTCCAATTTATGTTTTTTTCTCATAACGTAACCATAAATGTTGACTGTATACTGTAATTTCTCTAATCAGTTTGCGATGTTCATTTGTTTCTTGGGTTTGTATAGTGTAGTAGAATACATTTTTGAGGTTGTATAGTGTAGTAGAATAATATGGTAGATTAATTTAGCTGACTATTATGGTAGCATAATGTGGTTGTATAACTGTCTCCTTGCGATAGTTTGTTACATTGTACTTAAAAAAAGACAAAGGCATAATAACTACAACCCATGGTTGTAGCGAATGCGACTGACCGAATGTGGCTGTATAGTATGGTAATATAATGTGGTTGCATAGTGTGGTAGCATAATGTGGCTGTAGAGTGTGGTAATATAATGTGGTTGTATAGTATGGTAATATAATGTGGGTGTATAGTGTGGTAATATAATGTGGTTGCATAGTGTGGTAGCATAATGTGGCTGTATAGTGTGGTAATATAATGTGGTTGCATAGTGTGGTAGCATAATGTGGCTGTAGAGTGTGGTAATATAATGTGGCTGTATAGTATGGTAATATAATGTGGCTGTATAGTGTGGTAATATAATGTGGCTGTATAGTATGGTAATATAATGTGGCTGTATAGTATGGTAATATAATGTGGTTGCATAGTGTGGTAGCATAATGTGGCTGTAGAGTGTGGTAATATAATGTGGCTGTAGAGTGTGGTAATATAATGTGGCTGTAGAGTGTGGTAATATAATGTGGCTGTATAGTATGGTAATATAATGTGGCTGTAGAGTGTGGTAATATAATGTGGCTGTATAGTATGGTAATATAATGTGGCTGTATAGTGTGGTAATATAATGTGGCTGTATAGTGTGGTAATATAATGTGGTTGTATAGTATGGTAATATAATGTGGTTGCATAGTTTGGTAGCATAATGTGGCTGTAGAGTGTGGTAATATAATGTGGTTGTATAGTGTGGTAATAAAATGAGTTTGCGTAATGTAGTAGCATAATGTTTTGTATGGTGTGGTAATATAATGTAGTTTAATAGTGTTGTAGTATAATGAGTACATAGTGTAGTAGTATAATGAGGTTTTATTGTGTAATAGTAGGATGTGGTTGTATCGTGTGATAGGGACTGTAACTTTATACTGTGAAAACATGTTAACTGAAATGTGGTTGTATTGTGTGGTAGTATAATGTGGTTATATAGTGTGGTAGTGTAATTGTGCCGGTCTCCCTGGTCTACGAGTTACACGACTTTCTCCGTAATCCCGTATACTCTCGTGAGTAGCGTGTCGTGTGCGAGAATCGGTAGCGGTTCTCTCCGCGTCGGTAACTTACGTGGTATGTGAGCCGGTCGCTCAGAAAGCAATGGCAAACTACTGAGCGTAATCTTGCCAAGAAATCAACAATCAGCTGGAAGATGCTGATGTTGACAGCGATGTCCAGTCTGAGCCGGTCACTCAGAAAGCAATGGCAAACTACTGAGCGTAATCTTGCCAAGAAATCAACAATCAGCTGAAAAATGCTGATGTTGACAGCGATGTCCTGTAAAGGATATGTGAACAAAAAATATTAAAGTGTAATAGAACCATATAGTATGGTTGTATAGTGCGTGGCATAGATGTGTAGTGATGTGATATTGTTGTAGTGAGTGCTGTGTAGTCCTAATGTATACTACGGCAACGTAGTATAGTGATATATTTTGGTAGTATAACACGGTAGCCTTATGTATATTGTGGTAGCACAGTGTGATAGTATAGTCAGGGAGTATAGTTTGAAAATATAGTCGTGTGGTATAATGTGGTTAGAGACGCAAGCATGCCTCTATGACACTCATTCTTTAGCAATCATCATCAAGTTTCCCTATCTCACACGATCACCAGAGCCGTGCTCTTGTCTCGGCCATGTCATGTGGCCAAGTCATCCAGTATTTCCTTCTCTACCATATATGTGTCCCATTCCCCTCAATCTTGCCAGTTATCACCATTATGTCCATTTATTTCTTCTCATAACGTGTCCAAGAAATTATTGCTTACAGACAATTCTAACCTACATGACCGTCTTCAGTTACTGCCACTCCACAAACGCCTACTTTTTTCTAAGGCTTAACTAATTCACAAAATCCTATTTCATAATGCTCCAAGCTACCTTTGGCCATTGTTTAAATATAACTCAAGACATGGCGAACGACTAAATATACTTCATTTCCCTAAACCTAGGATAGACTTATATAAAACAAACTTAGTATACTCTGCCACTCAATTGCGGAACAAACTTCCACAAGAAATCAAAGACATCACCAATTATTATACATACAATCGCAACCTGTTTGCACACTACCTCAGTACAGACTACATGCCCCCCTAAAAATAATAATGGTAAATTATCTTAAACGACAACTAGTTAATAAACATTCCCACATGCATGCCACGTTACATCTTCCTTGGGTATTTATCATGTCCATGGTAAACATTACCTCAGTGAGTCATGTATTATTGATTATTTTTCATGCGTACTAATGCTTACTGTTCTTTTGTTGTCTAAGATTAGCTTCATAAGTGATGTTGAACGAAATAATGAATGAGAGGAATTAGAGAAGGGCAGAATGTCTGACGGGCCTATGTGCCCAATTCTTAACCTTTCGAAAATATAGATTGTTCGTTAGTTCGTTCGTTCTCTAATCAGTTAAATGTTTTAATCTGTTTAAAAAAAAAAATAGGAATTGGTCATTGGATTTCCTGTCTGTCCATGGTATTCTTTTGTGTCAGGTCTTAGTCAGATATGACTGAGCTACCGTATAACAGTAGACGGTACTACCTGCTTTCTGTTAGCGCCGAACGTTGGGCGGCGCTTACCAAACCCGACACCCCACATTGTGCCAACGGCTTCGGGCGGAAGAGCGCTATTGAGAGGGTACAAGCCTTACCCTGGTGCGAGGAAATGCAACCTAAAGACAAAATGTCATGGCAGGGCAGACCAGGCCCTAAGCCTTGGTTGGCGGCTGGTCTAGGATCGAAGCTCCGACAGGCGGACAATTAGAGCATTGCTTTGCTGATCCGGCAGCTTCTGCAGCTTGTCTTGTTCCAGATGTATAGGTGTTACCTTTCCTCTGGAGTGAACTAGGCAGGCCGAGAGAGGGATCATGCTGCATGGGCAACACATGATCGCTATATTTTAGCCCAGGCTTTGTGCTATGGAGAGGCAATAACCCCATCCCTTATAAACTATCGTCTGTCAAGACAGCAAGGTGCCAATGATGGTATTCTATGCTTTTTCCCCAAAAGCCACATTTAAACAGCCATAAGATGTTTTTCAGCTTCTTTGCTCTTGTGCACACAAACAAATGTACACGTAGCACTGAAACACTCTTTTTGTCGTTGCAAATGACATCTTTTTATTGGTCAATATGTCCTCAATCTTGCAAAAGGCTACCTTCGCCATTGAGATTCGTATTCTAATCTCTTAAATGTATCTCTCATCAGATGATGTAACTGCTCCGAGATAGTACTGATTCACTTGTTTAAGAACATTCGCATTTACTTGTATATTTCATTGTGATATTTCTTTCTTTCTATTAGATATTAACGATCATAATATGTGTCTTCTTACAATTTATTTATAACACTAGTTGTTTACTCTGTGCAAAAGCCACATCTACTAAATGTTACAGATCCTGCTCATTGCTTGCCATCAATACTGTATCATGCTCATATCTAATGTTATTCGTGATACGTCCCCCAATGGTTATTCCTCTCACGTTTTCTAAATTTCTGAAAATATTATCTCGGTACAGGGAATACGTATCTGGAGATACTACAAATCTCTGTCGCATACTTCTCTTAACAGGCGAATATTGACTATTTCATTATCAATTTTATGGCAGCTTGTTTCCAATATATGCTTTTTACAAGTCTAAGGTTGTTTATTTCCATTAATTTGTAGATCTGCAAGTTTATTCATAATGTTGACATGTCTTCATTTATCGAAATCCTGTGTGTAGTCAATAAAGCAAAGATGTAGGTCACTGTTTACTTCAATAGAACGTTCAATGAATGTACTTCAGCAATGGCATCTGTTAAAAGCTATCACCTCACAAATGCCCCACCCTATCTACCGCACGATTATCGTTACCTTGAATGCTAAAGAAACACATTTATTTCGCACTCAGAAAGACATTAAATCTCATCCTCGGCCAAGAAATGTATTTATAATATATAATACGGTAAATCAGTTGTCATCAGATCTCCAGAAACAAGACAAACAAACGCAACGAAAACTATCGCCAGCAACTCAAAAACACGTTCGATTTTATCCGAGAAAGATAAATAACCAAAGTGTAAGGTCTTAATTTATCTCATGGAGTTAATCTGCCCAACCTAACCGCCATCTAATTGTGACGCAGTGGAGAGATGGATTCTCCGAGAGATGTTCTTTTTCTTCTTCCTCTAAATTTGAATTAAGATCGTTCCTTGGGGGGAAAATACAGGCGACGGAAACGGACAACACTGAAAGGCGAAACGAATTAAAATTGCGAAATGTGCGAATGTTTTACAGAATCACTTTATAAAAGCAAAACAAACAAAAAATCTTTCAAAATTACTTTTACGATATTTGTAAGAAGAATGATTCACATGTGTCAAGAGGTTAAAGAACTTCCTCTAAATAAAAATCGATGTAAAAATAATAAAACAGATGTGTTTATACATTGGGTATAAATTTTTATGTACATTGATATCAAACAAATATGCCCCAGCTGTGAGATTCTTGTAAATAAAATGCAAATGTAATGTTGACAATAAATACATTGTCACTGGAGGTCATTAGAAGAAACCCTCTTATCTTCTAAGTTTAAAAACCACTCTCACCTCCACAAGATTACCTTTATTGCACTAACAGTATAGTGAGTACTAAAAGAAACATTAGTTACATATCCTTTACAGGCCGTAGCAGTCAACCCCAGCATTTATTGTCTGTTCGTGATTCCTGGGCAAGTTTTTTTGCTCAGTAGTTTGCCATTGCTTTCTGAAAGATCGGTACCCATACCATTTCATAGAAAACGTAAGGCGGTTTGCTGACAAATCGCACACAGCTGTGTTTCGAATCCAGTATGTAATCCCGTTGCAGGGAGCCGGCTAATGACTAATGACTACTAGAGGTATATCGTGAACTCTTGACCTTTAATCTCCTAACTATAAAATCTAGTAGAACATGTAATTGTCTTCTGGGCTCTTAGTGGAGTTGTGGTAGTGAGCTTGCGTTCTGACACACCGATTTTGAGGTTGTTGTTTTTCCACATCCGTTACAGGACGTTGCAGTCAACATCATCATTGATTCAGAGCTTAGCCGCTTAACATTGACACGACTGTAGCTGCTCCATCTTTATCAGAACTCCTCATTAAAAAAAAACGCTCCATATAATTAGAAGTGAAAGCTGCCAGTAAAATACTGACTACTACGTCTTGATGGACTGTTCGCAGATTAAAAACATGTGACAATGACATTTACAATTACCGTTAGTGACTTTATACGAGCTATGTATATCAGACGATGTACAACACGCCACTTGTAAAACACATAACATAGTCAATTTCTTTTATGTTTAAACCAGATTATCAGTATTTTTAATTTTCTCAGCCAATGATATTTCAGTAACGTCTCTATACCAGTTCAATTTTAAAGACCGGATATGATTCATCAAGTCATTTCATATATGCACAGAATGTCGTGAACAGACAGAGAAACCAATGAGCAAGGCCTTCAAGAAGTAAATGAAAACCGTAATCTGATTAGAGAAATTAGACGTAGACAATCATACGTTCTGGGCAAGTTATAAGAAGAAATACAATAGAGAACTTGGTGAAAACTGGCAAGAGTGGGAGTTGAAAGTGGTGGGGGAGGGGGTGTGTAAGAGAATAAGGGGAAGACAGAGAAGTAAATATCTGAATGTCTTGGTCACATAGCGTGGTCGAGACAAGAACACATAACTGATCCACGACTCTGGTGAAATTGTGAGATGGTAAAACATGACCGCCGAACGCTTATCGACATGGGACATGATGATGATGACATATTTCATATTATACATGACCAGATGCACCGATATGTTGCGAATGGCTGTCGTCTGCTAGAATAATTCTTTGCACTCCAAACAGAATGGTATTATCAAAGGAAGGAAGCATTTTTTGGTTGAACAAATACCAACAGACACATTGCTGAAGGTATTGTACAATATGAAGAGATGTGAACAGTCATGTGGTAGACATATTCAACACCTGTTATAATGAATACTTTATTGGTACTTTCCAGCTTCCCGAAAACATCAATGACTGTTGTAAAAAAAAGTTCATGAATGTTTTAGCACATTGTTGATGACATGTACATCATTTTGGTTTTAAATGCAAAGTGTAGTGAGGCTTTATAAACAAACTGTATATGTGTATATGTATATGTATATGTATGTATGTATATATATATATATATATATATATATATATATATATATATATATATATATATATATATATATATCATTGGCACCTTTCCGTCTTGACAGACGATAGTTTGGTTTTTATATATATATATATATATATATATATATATATATATATATATATATATATATATATATATATATATATAATTTGTTTTTAAGTTGCATATCCTTTACAGGCCGGTCTCCCTGGTTTAGGATTTACACGGCTTTCTCCGTAATCCTGTATACTCTCGTAAGTAACGTGACGTGCAATCGGTGGCGGTTCTCTCCGCGTCGGTAACTTACGTGGTATGTGAGTCGGTCGCTCAGAAAGCAATGGCAAACTACTGAGCGTAATCTTGCCAAGAAATCAACAATCAGCTGAAAGATGCTGATGTTGACAGCGATGTCCTGTAAAGGATATGCGAACAAAAACAAAACAAAAAATCCTTTACAAGACATTGGAGTCAACACCAGCATTTTACTGCCGTTGTTGATGGCTTGACAAGTTTTACGTTCAGTGTTTTGCCATTGCTTTCTGAGCGACAGGCTCACATACCCCGTAAGTTACCAACGCGGCGAGAACCGCTACCAATTCTCGCGCAGGTTACGTTACTCACGAGAATATACAGGATTTCGGAAAAAGACGTTAACGCCTAGGCCAGATATATATACGATGGTAAGTTAATAAATAAGTCACAAATGGCTGTAGAAAAATAACTAAATATGATAACAACTTGAAACCATATTGACGTGGATAGGCCTTAGGTTCATACCAGAATGCGATCGGCGTTGCCAGTAGTGGGTTGTGCTCAATATTTAAATTTCACATCCCGAAACAACCACATAATCAACTTGAAACCAATTTTTTTTTTATACATTTACACTGTCCCTTTATTTCTCAACATAATTTCCACCAACATTGATGCACTGTGCTCTGTGTTCTAAACCACGTTTTCACTTCACATTCAACTTCGGCGTCATTCGCGAAATGTCTCCCACTAACGTGGGTTTCCCGTTTATGCTGACAAATGTTTGTCCCGTAAAGCGTGGCATAGCTGGGTAGAAAACGTAACGCGGGTGAGTCCATAAATAAGTCACACAGTTCTGTGGGATGGCTGGTAAATGAAACCATGTTACGCAGGTCTATGCAGCCGGACTGGGAGGACTGATAAAACGACGCGATAAGTACATCAATGTTCGTGGAAATTATGTTGAGAAATAAATTGACAATGTATGTATAAAAATAAACTGGCTTCAAGTTGTTATAATCTTTAGTTATATTTCTACAGCCATTTGTGACTTACTAATTAACTAACCCTCGTGTGTGTGTGTGTGTGTGTGTGTGTGTGTGTTTATATATATATATATATATATATATATATATATATATATATATATATATATATATATATATATATATATATATATATATATATATCAATTGCGCTTGCGCTCCCACCTATGCTAGACCCTTCATGGGTCTTCACAAAGTCGGACTAGAGTCAAGTTCAACAGGGTCTTCTTTACCCGCTGATTCTACCAAGCAGAGTTATAATCACATTGAGCCGGGAGTGCAGGGAGTGGCCAGCAGGGGCCACGGAAGTGGAAATCCAGCAACTATTTCAGGATAATGTTCGCTCGGTGATGTGATTATCTACACAGATGGGTCGGTGTTGAGAGGTAGGAGAAGTGCCTGGGGGTTCTTAACAAAAGCTAATGGTCGACGTTTGGTGCAGGAGAGCCTGTCATATGATACCACAACATCTAGCTTAAGAATGGAGGTGGAGGCGGTCAGTGCAGCTTTCCGCTGGATGGAGAATACGATACACACACACACATCGTGATTGTAACTGACTCAGAAAGCATGCTGAGTAGGGTGAGGACAGGCAACCTTCGTGCAGAGTGGCTTGCTTCGCTTCGGAAGTAACGGGTGACAAGCATCGTCTGGATCTTTTCACCGGGGCATGCTGGTGTGCTGGGGAATGAACAGGCGGACAGATTGGCTGGCTTGGCAAAACTTGGTGGAGTATTGATGCATGACAAAGCAGACGTGGTTGCGGCCTTGTGGGAGCACGTGTACACCTCGGAGGAGCAAATGGATCACCATGGTCTGGCAATAATGCGACAGCGAGGGGTCACGAGGGAATCTGGCCGACGATCGACGCTCAGTGGAAAGGCGAGACGGACATATAATCAGATTGCTACTGGTACTATTAGTGTTGGAACTCTTCGCTGGCTGCTGAGGATGAGGACGGAGCGCTTTTGGGAATGCCCCGAATGCTGTGATGTCGGTTCCTAAATCAATCAATCAATTAATCAATCAATCAATCAATCTACCAAGCCCGTTCCCTTGGCTGTGGTTTCGCTAGATAGTAGCTAGGGACAGTGGGAATCTCGTTAATACATTAATACCACTACTTTTATCGTTTCTTTACTTATTCAGTCAGTCCGCAGCACACGAGCAATATCTCCGACAGGCCTACTCTCTCTTACAAGGTCCAGACACTTGCCTTTGACAGGTGTACGCGCCCAGTGGTCCGGGCGCGTATACGACCCTTACATGCGGGATTTGGCTGAACGCCTCTAAATCAAATCCCAAGGGTTTAGGGTCTGGCCATCGCTCGTCTCCTGCTCGTGGAGGCGAGGTCTCGGAGGTTTGACTCTAAGCCGCCAGAGTCTGCAGCCTACCTTGTTCCAGAAGTATTGTTTATCCATTCCTCTGGATCAAACAAGGCAGATCCGAGTGAGGAAACATGTCATTTGGGCACCACATGTTCTCTGAAGCTCTGCCCGGGCATTGTGATGGAATTTTGGAAAAATTCCAACTTACATATTTTGGTCTGTCAAGACTGTAAGGTGCCACTCATATATATATATATATATATATATATATATATATATATATATATATATATATATATATATATATATATATATATATATATATATATATATATATATATATATATATATATACACCACTTCAATTTTAGTGAACTCACACATTGACACACACAAAGACTAGAGAAATCTATATTGTGTCGGACACAATCATCGAATAGTGCACGGAAACAGGTCACTTCATCACCCATCAGTTGTTTTATGGTACTCTTTAAACAACGAATTGTGAGTGATGAGGTCCCAGACATTAATGACAGTCCGATCAAGACAGGCAGCACAAATAACTGCTCAACAATAACAACTGACAGAAGTCTGTCATGCTGGGACCACGTGGGAGGGATGTTGTCAAAGGTCAGGAAGAGACTGATGCATTGAAGCTGATGGCAGCTGCGGACATGGAATAGCGATTTTTATATCCTCTTTCCCTCTGCCTCGCTCTGTCTCCCTTTGTCTTCCGCTCCCACTCCCTCCATCTCTTTCTTTCTCGATTTCTCTCGCTCCTTTCTTTCTCTCTCACTCCTCTCTCTCTCTCTCTCTCTCTCTCTCTCTCTCTCTACGAACAATAAATTATTTCAGTAAATAAAAGCCAAGCTCCGTGGCGATGGCATTGCGGAAGCGATTCGTAATGCTGCTTACCTGCGTTCGAAATACAGCGGTGACCGATTTGGCAGCAGACCGTGTCTCGCTGGTTTTAACATGTTGGTATGAGAGCCGGTGGTTCAGAAATCAATGGCAAACTACTGAACGTAAAACATGCCAAGTCATCAACAACGGCTGTGAAATGATGGTGTTGACTGCAGCGTCCTGTAAAGGATGTACAACTTTTTAAAAAAAAATTAAAAAAAATAAAAAATAAGAATGCCCTGGGGAGTCTGACAATATCGCACTGCGATTGTCGGGATAAGGGTTTCCCCTATCAAAGGAGAAGTATGGTGCATCCTTTCCTTCGCTAGCCTACGAGACACCCTTGGGCTAGGTGGAGTACCCGTTTAGCATCCCGATCAGGGTTACGTGAAGGCATGGATGCAGGTGGTGGATGAAGTTGAATAGCAACCGACAGAAAGTTGTAGGTTATGGTTTCCTAATGTTTGGAGACAATGGCTACGGTCATTGACCAGTATGGTTACTGTTAAGAAGGAAAACAATGGCAAACTACCTTCCTTACATACGCCAAGACAGTCATGTTTCGTACTTTAATCGAGGTTAAGAGAAACGAATTAATGTGTGCTCTACAGGAGCAGCCTCGCCCGGTAGGGGGTAGTCATGTGAACCAGAGAATGCAATCTGTCTTCAAGCCACTGAGTGCACAAGATTAACATTTACAATGGAAATGTGTGTGGAATCTTGGAACTATGAGTGGAGATGGAAAATTGGATAATATCAAGTAAGAAATGAGTAGTCTTAATATTAACATGTTATGGTTATGTGAGACCAGATTGAAAGAAATGAGCATGATAGCATCCGAGAAATTTAACATAATCCATTATGGTGGAGAGAAATAACATCTAGGGTAGCACGTATAATGGATCTATCAAAATTTATTGGGCTGTGTCAGACAGAATATTACTGGTAAAGTTAAGTGGCATAGCTTTTCATCGCAAAAACAACAGACAGCGGCGCTGATGTCGTCGATGAATGTTACAATGATTTGGAGAATGCCTTCAAGCAATGCAAGTGTTCATAATTAAATATAATAAATGGTGACTTTAATGTTAAAGATGGAAATCAACAAGACAGACACACAGTAGACACGTATGGAGTGGGTTGCGGGGGGGGGGGGGGAGCAGAAGGAAAACCGTTGCAGACTTGAACAGAGGGCAAAAGAGCGTGATACTATTTAAATAGGGGGAGAACAATGTGGGTTCGTAGTAGGCACAGTTACAGTAAATGATGTGTTTCCGATAGAGTAAGACATGTCAACATGATGAAGATGCTTGCAGATCTACAAATTGATGGGGAATATCTTAGACTTATAAAAACATATATTGGAAACAACAATGTGCCCTAAAACATTGATAATAAAGCAGATCAGTATGTTATTTGTCCATCAAGAATGATGATGACCATTCATTTCATCCAGTGGGGATGAAAGTATGGAGCCGTGAGTTATAAGATGGCTGATAAGGCCTATTTTGGCTCGAAATGTTCTTCGACCTTGTGGGCAAAGAATGCTTGACGTTCCAGGAGGAGGATCTCCTGCAGTGGTTTTTCTGTCCAGCCTCTTCTTCACAGATCTTGCAGTCCTGGTTGCTTCACAAGTGACTGCACCCTTGTGTAATGATGTACGCAGCAGTCTCCCAGTTGTCAGGATTAATTCCAAATGCTTTCAGTGAGATTTTCAGAGTGTCTGTACAGAATTTCCTCTGACCGCCTAGATCAGCATATGCCTATTAAGAAAGATCTTCGACAGAGATGTGCAATGTCTCCAGATACTTGTTCTCTATACCGTGAAACGATTTTTAGAAATGTATAACATACACGAAGAATCACCATCGGGGGGTCATATAGTATGATACAGTATTAATTTCAGACAATGAAAAGGACCTACGACACTCAGTAGATGCATTTAATGTACACGGTGACCAACTAGGGTTATAATTAAATTGTACAAAGACAGAGATTATGGTCGTCGCTAGCAATAAAGAAACACCACAATGTAATTTATGGGTAAAGCTTTTATGGAAAGCTTCTTAAATCGGGACGACTATCTCGGAACAGTCATAACATCTGATGCGACGTGCGTTGAAGAGATTAGAACAAGAATCGCTACGCGAAGGTAGCCTTTTGCAAGATTGAAAGCATACCAATACAAAGATGTCAACTGCAACGAGAAAAAGAGTGTTGAAGTGCTACCTGTAGTTTTGAAAGCTGAAACACATCTAATGGTAGTGGAAGTAAATGTAAGGGTGAATGCACAGAATACCATGGTGTGACGAAATTGCCTTGTAGTTTCTCTCCCCTTGGATTTACCCGACAGTGTTTAGTAGAATATGCAAACGAGGGTACTCTCCCCTAATATGAAAATGAGGGAAGACCCTTTCTCGTATTCCTTAGGTTCAGTAATTTTCTACCTTGACTCAGGGAAAGGGTTTTGTTCTGTCAAAACACGCAGTACACGGGGTAAACTTGAATAATGTTACTCAGGGATGAGCTACACTAGATTGACGGCAATTACATGATTTTCGTAGATCTTGCAAAGTTTCAAGTCCCCGAGAATTGGAACAATCGGAAGCACGCCTACTAATCTAGAAAAGTCTTTAGTGTGTGCAGACGGCAGTTGAGAAAGCATCTCTTTGTTAGTTTGAAACTTGTATTTCGTCTTATTTCGTAGATGTCTATAGACAATGAACTCTACCTACGATCCGTAATGGAAACTGTGTTCTGTATTTGAAAGTGTTTGTAATTTATTTACTTTATTATAAATTAAATGTTAATTAAACTCCAAACTTCCTGACAGTCACATGCATACTAGAACCGGTCAAAGCCAGTTGAGGCTGACACACTTAGATCAGCTGTGAGTGGTAAACCATTTAGACAATTAACTAAATCTTACACTAACTAAAAAGCAAACAGCTATAATTTCATAATTAAATAGGAAGAATACTGTAATAACTATTCCTATAAGAACATATAGTCTTCTATCAACTTCCTAAAGAGTAGGGGGTTAATATAAATCCAAACTCGGTATAGATTGCTACATCCTGATAGTCAGCATTCAGTACCATAACGTGTTGCATGGGTACACGCTGACCACATGAAATATATCCATCTGGAGACGCTACGCTAACATGTAGTAGGAATGTGTCTTAGGGAACTCGTCTTACAGAGTAGCTCAACGGTAATGCCTTCGTCTAACACTAAATACAGTATAATGAGCAGACACTATTGAACTAAGGCAACTCACTGACTCATTAACTATTAATACATGGATGGGCGTCTTCATTATGTAAAAGATGTACCTTGCTCTATCAAAAGGGAAAATAAAAACCATATCATCCAGTAATAAGAAGGGTGTTATAAATAAAACACATCTTTACATACCTCTGCCTAAGAAATACTTCTTAAAAGGTTGGGTAAGACCTAACAATTACAGAGTGGTATAATTGGGTTCAGAAACCTATTTCCAGAAAAAGGTACAGCACCAGGAAGACCTGATGACAGACCAGACCAGTGTTCCGGCCGAGACCACGGACTACAAGAGGACCTTTCCTCGGTCCAGACTAACCGTTGTGTCCAGGAGACCATTATCTTTAAGTGTAATGTCAATCATACAAATTGTCATTGAATATCAGAGACCAGAGGGGAGGTGAAGTCATGTCATGTTTAATTTGGCCTGATACAAATACTACCCTAGAGTTATGTTTATTTCAGGTGATCCCAATATTGTTGATGTAAGTTACCAAGTATCCTCACGAATTGTTCTGTTTAATTGTTCATCGACATCAGTTCAAAATAGAAGAAGATAGTTCTTTTGACATCAATAACTACTGAAGTCATTGAGGATACTAAAGAATTATTCAATTTCAATGTTCATCGACATCACTTCACGAAGGAAGAAGATATATTTATTTTGGACATGAATACCCAGATTCCTTGATGTGCTGAATGAACTTTATGATAATAGTGTGCATTGACTAACTGCTTTCAAGGAAGAAATAGACATTATCAACCAGGAAGCTAAGTCTAGAAACATTAAGAATCAAGTCTACCTACCTAGGAAAAGAACCTCTATAACTATATATCATGTATCTTCAAGTATGTTAAATATCTCAATGAATGGTGTACCATCCGAAAGGAAAGATCTTGACCACAATGTCTTGCTGAAGCTATCTTCATCCTTGAAGTGGAGATCTTGAAGGAGTCTGCTATAATCAAAAGTGAAGTGTGTGTGTGTCACCCGACCAGACGGACAGACACTGTAAAATCTCAAAGCATGGCGAGATCTCATTTAAATTATCTGAATACTCCATCGACATCAAATGCCTCATACTCTGTTAGGATCTATCCCTATTGTACAAAATTTTCTATGTATGTGTTTCAGTGTGTTGTACGGTGTTGATTAACATTTGAAAAGAGAGGCAACTGGTTCGTTGCTTTGCGAGTCAGAATAGAGTGGTCGCAGTGTTGTAAGTTGTATTTCTTATTTCAGGAGGTCGGCAGGATTACCAATAGACTAAGCTAGGGCAGACACAGGATATTATCTGTACAGTATTCCCACCAAACCCATAAATACTGTTACACATGAGCAGACATAACAATTGATGAAGAAATCCTACAAGAAGCAAATGAAAACCATAAAACGATTAGAGAAATTAGGCGTAGACAGTCAAAACTGTTTGGCATATATATATATATATATATATATATATATATATATATATATATATATATATATATATATTGAGAGAGAGAGAGAGAGAGAGAGAGAGAGAGAGAGAGAGAGAGAGAGAGAGAGAGAGAGAGAGTAACGTGAGTGATAAACGCCAATGTAGGGCGGATGTAGGACGTAAGGATCTGGAAATAACAATGCAAGGTTAACAGATGTGAGATGAGAGTATAACTGATGTGGGGCCAGGCAGGTTGATTAAGAAGTTCATAGACAATGTGGGAACCCCAACACAGTGGATTGTTATAGCACGTACATATCAGTTTGAGTTACCCGGGGACAGAGAGGAACGTGCTAGAGAAGGGATACAACAAAGGGACAACCTAGAAAAGGATTTTCATGAGAACTGAGAATTGGGATCAAAGGTGAAATAAATTCTCATACGTAGTCCCAACAAGGCTGAATAAAGACGGAAGTTTCGTAAAATGAAGGGAAGTTGAGTTTTCGGCTAAATTAGGGAAACTATAATGTGTTTACTTTTGTCTGCCCCAATATAAAATTCCATATCTAAGTAACCAACTGAAGGAAAATGATGAGATTTAGCATATAACCTTATCATTATGTCCACCCAACCAAAAAAAAAAAAAATTGTTCTGGAGATTTTACAGCAGATTTCAAAGTTTGTTTATATGCAGCATATAATTTACGGGTCAGAGATGAAGTTCATAATTTTAAATGTATTACAGTGTAGCCAGACAATCAGCGTTCAATGTTGAATATTTTACGTGTTTTACGGGATTGGCCTTATGCCAAGAACCCCGCGTTGTTTAAACTTTGACTGTTCAGAGGTGACTCAAAATGTGGGTTATTTCATGAAACCTGATTAATATGTTAAAAAAAAAAAATATCTTACCACTTATCGCTAACATTGAAATGTGTGAATATTTTTCAATGGGATTGAATGCAAAATTGTGTATACACTTCAAAGCATCGCTATGAAGTTGTACACATATTTTTGTCAAGAAGCTGATCGCAGGAAACTGTTTTATACTATTACTAATTCTGAAAAAAGAAAAGTGCATGCATTGGGTTTGAGTAAACGGTCATTTCGTCGATGGGCGCAAGAATCTGGAATTAAACCACCACGCAGTAACCAAACGGTAGGTAGAAAGGTTATTTTAGACAGCTTTGACAATGATGTCATAAGGCGAGCTATTATAAAAATGCTTTAAAAAGTCGCTTAAAAGTCGACAGGGTCAACTTCATTGCACCGGGTTCTATCCCATATGGCTCGGTCTCTTTCCGCAGCGCGGAAAGCATCGCACAAAGCACTAACTCCACAGTTCTAGCGACGACCCACAGAAGTCTCCGAAAAATTTAACTCGTGAACCGAAGGATGCGGCCCGGAATAGAACCCACAACCTTTGGAGTCCGAGTCAAAAGGCTTGACCACATCGCCACGGAAACTCCTAAAATTATACAAATTTTGGATTTTATATCCAGGAATATCCAGCATTATAAAAATGCTGGTTGCCAAAGAAACAGTGACCAAGAAAACTTAGGGTTTGGTTGAGAAAGAACAGTAACATAGAGCTATCCAAAACAACTTTGTGGAATATTATAAGGACATTATCTTCACTTTTAGAAAGTACAAGGGAGGTAGAAATATTCTTTGCGAGCAACCGCATTTAGGAGCCATGAGAAGCAGATACCTACGTGAAATAAGGGAAATGCGCAAAGAAAATTATGACATAGTGTGTTTGGATTAAATGTGGATCAATGCGCACCAGACAAGTAATAAGGAATGGCAATCAGTGGATGGACAGATAAAGCGATATATGCCCAGTAGTATAGGACAGCTTTTGGTCATGGCCCATGCTGGTAATACGCATAATGGCTTACAACAGAATGCTGGGCTCGTGTTCGTATCAAAGCATACAGACAATAGGGATTATCATAATAATATGAATGGCCATGTATTTAGAGATTGGCTCGAGAATACTGTGCTTCCATCCCTAGATAGACAGTCGTGTCCAATTATGGACAATGCATGATATCAGTGTTGTTGCCCAAGAAGACAAAACACCTGCAGCATCGAGCAGAAAGGGAGCAATAAAGATATGGATCCGAATGGAAAACATACCATTTCCAGAAACGTATTTCTGGCTAGAATTGTTGTCCCTTGTAAAACAGACTCCTAAAAGATAGAAATATCAAATCGACAAGTTGATAGAAGAGCATCGTCATGGATGCTTGAGACTTCCGCCGTACCATTCTCATGTTAACCCGATAGAACTTGTGTGGGCTTAAATTAAAGTATAGGTGTTAGCTGACACTACTATATTCAAATTGTCTGACGTCAAGATACTAATCCAGTCCGCGCTATTAAATATTGATAATAGTTACTGGGAAAAAGTGAGGACCATGTGCTGAAAGAGGAAGAGGATTATTTGAGAAAGGATGGATTGAATTTTATGCAACCGAGAGCAGCCTTCAACCTACTGGAATCGTCCGACACAGATTAAGGTCTGATCAGATCGCAGACCTTAATCCACATGCACACCAACTGGGATATTTTGCTACAAATATTCAGAAGGATTGCAGACCCTAAATATTACAGCATCGGCATAAACAATACAACTTCTTAATGGCAACAGTTTGTATTCCACAGTGATGAATTTTCAACTCCGCGAGCCCTCAACGGTGACAAACAACTGACATAAAAAAAAAAAAAAAGCTCTAGACGCATCGAATACCAACCGAAGAGTAATTTTGCGGTGGGAACTGACATATTTTGGCATAACAAGAAACGTGAGAAGAAACACGTTGTCAAATGAGGGGACAACACACGAACATACGAATCATTCTATAAAATTCAATGAAAAGAGGACAAACATCTTGACCGTTAAGAAGGAAGCCCACTACAGAGACATTCACAGCTATATTCGTCGTGCAAAACATCATAATTAAAAAAAAATATTAAATAAAATAATCGTGTTCTGTCTCAGCAGAGCAGACAATGCACCCACTCCCATACGAATCTGGATACGCCTTGTGTCTGTCATCCGAACTGGCGGGGGAACTGGCATTTCTGTAAAACAAGTTTGTTAGCGAGAAATTACTAGTTTTTCATCAAAATATCAAAGAAATGTCGCCGCTTTTCATGATTTAAGTTGCTTTTGAACGTATCAAAGACATATTCCTTGGGTGGGGGTAAATATAAGACGGCAGGAAAAATGCAACAGACAGTTTTCAAAATAATTGATCGTGAATGACGGCATTAATTTCTGGACATGCTATAGTCAGGTACTCGGTGTTTGGGCGTAGGTAGGAAAACTTCAGCCCGGGAGTGAGAAGCATTGAGTATCGGGCCAGTTAGGGGAACTGGGAAAGAGAGAAGACTCAGAGGAGTTGGTTAGGTTTAAGGACGGAGTAGAGTGCGGCGTAACAAGTGCATTTTCGAAGGCCTGTAGAAGGCAATGTTGGTTTCACATGGAATTAATGTGTCTGTCGTTTTTATGATTGTTCCTGGGATGGTGCGTTTTCATCATGTCTCTTCATAATCAATAAAGTTGTGTGTGTGCCAACCGGAGTTCTCAAGTGTCTAATAGTTGTTGATCATAGTGAATGATCGGTGATGAATGTGGCTGATCCATCCTACACAACTTAGCTATGTCTGCAAATTATATGGACCTTAGACAACAGCCAATATCAGCCTGTTGCAGAGGATTGTGGCACACACAAACACACACCTACCCACCCACACACACAAACACACACACACACACAAACATATATATATATGCTAGCAACCGCTATTAAGAGACGCAAACATAAATGATAGAGTGTGAAAGAGTAAGCAGGAGAAGAAAATGTGGCATTCAGTTAACTGCTGCTTGTTCGCTTCTTCAAAGCGTCAGTTCTGAAATGTCAACATTAACTACTAATAATTACAAGAAATGTCTTCTCTTTAGAGAAGAACAGCAACAATGGTGCATTTGTTTAAGTGCGTGCCAGAACTTTATAAACAGCGTGGCTATACATCGACGTGGCAAAACATTGCCCCTAGGCATACAAAACAACTTTAAATATTTATCATACAGATGTAAATACACATATCCATACATGCATATTTCACCAAATATTCGTTCATTTGAAGGTGTGTTCTGTCATTCTCTCTATGTACCTAACTACCTATCCACACACCTCTCTACTAACATATCCATCCATCCGCCATACATCAATCCATCCATCTATCTACCAATTTATCTATCTGTTTATCCATCCAGCCAGCCAGTCATCTATCTATCTATCTATCTATCTATCTATCTATCTATCTATCTATCTATTTATCTATCTATCTATTTATCTATTTATCTATCTATCTCTCTATCTATCTATCTATCCATCTATCCATCCATCCATCCATCCATCCATCCATCCATCTATCTATCTATCTATCTATCTATCCATCCACCCACCCAGTTAAGCCAAATCCACACAATCCAACCGTAACCTTTTTACTTTCTATCCTATCCTATCTGATTGTATCTTTTCTTATCTTATCTTATATACATATATATCCATATTCCTGCTAACACCTTTGGTCGAAAACACTGTCTATGGAGCTTTGATTTTCCTGTGCTTGGCAATCACCTCCTCGGCTCGAGCCTTCAGCATATCTCGGGAAGTGTACCCGGGCTGATCTGATTCAAACACCTCCAGGGCCTGTGGTAACAAACATGAATCATCCACGCAATAGATGAGATAAAATGATAAGAACAGCTGAATGAATAAATTATATCATTTATTCCAAGATATAAAACTGGCATTATTAGTAATGTCATCGTTAAAACACACAGTGGTCGGAATCTTAAATTGTAACCGAATTTATTCTTTAAAATTTGTACGTCTCAGGGCTCCATCCTGCCTCGTTCGACGACCATCAAATATGTGTGAATAGTTAAAAGCAGTCGGAGCATATATAAAAATAAGTTTAACATGTATGAAGCTTTGTAGTTTAACTTTGGTTCACTTTATGACCATATGTACGTTAGTAACATATATAATTCCGCTGGTGACACTTTAAGTCATGGCACTGAACTAATCTTAAAAGTGCCATTTTTTTTCATTTTACTGCTGTACTTTGTTTAGTTAGTATCAGTTTCATTAAGTGGCTCTCTGGCTGAAGGGATAGTGAGAAGCGCAGTTTTATAATTCCCGTCATACCGAATCGAGGATTCGAAATCAGATGAGAGAAGTTTGGAAGAAGAACTCTTTGCGTTGACTTAGATTATATGAGGCGTCGACAATTTCGAAAGCAATGGTTATTGTCTCAACTAATATTTCTGTTAAATCCCAGCAGTCAATAAATGTTGGGTTTGAATGCAACGTCCAGTAAATGACATACATCTAACTGTTTCCACCATTAACATACGCGTATTTTAGTTTCTATCTTAAAGGCATGCGACTTTCAATATTCTAGCTGTCCTTGTCGGCACTGGGTTGGCCTACACAGTGAGAATCACCAGTGAGCAGATCACTGGACCTGGCAGGACATTGTCATATGCCGATGATGTTTTAGTGTATCGTCAGGGTAAGGATAGAGAGGAGGTTGCTGTGGAACTACAAACCGAGCTCAATCGCATAAGTACTTGGTGTGATGAAGCTGGGGCAATGGTCAACCCAACAAAGGCAACAGTGACTTGGTTCTCGTTGAATAATCATATTGTCAACAATCCAACACCAACTGTAATGCTGTGTTCAGAGACGGTGGAAAGAACGCAGGCAATGAATTACCTGGGGATACGGTTTGATCGAAGCCTTGCTTATAATGTGCACATAGACCAGCTGATAACAAAGGCCATGCGGGGTTTGGCAGCGATGCGGGTGATGGCGGCAGCAAACTGTGAGCAGCGTCATCTATGTCTTCTGTACGAGGGGCTGGTCATGTCTATTTTGGAGTATGCAATGGCAATCCTGACTCTCAGCCATAAGCAGATAGAAAGGATGGAAAGGATACAGAATGAAGCTATGCGCATTATTCTTGGATGTACAAGAGATACAGCATGCAGGGCGATGCGCTACCTTCTTGATTTTCCAACCATTGAAGAGAGAATACACGTTTGCAGGGCACGCGCCTACCTCAGAATTAACGCAAACACACAACATCCAATGCATAGTGAAATTAGGAAGGTGAAGGGCAGCAGGTTAAAAAGAGGACGGTCGTGGATGGGTCAAGCCGAAGACATTCTTCAACAGGTGTGTTCACTTGAGGACTTAGAACCTGGCGAGGAGTGGGTGCAAGTGCCAACAGACTTCTGCACATCCTTTTCAGTTTGCATCCAACTAGATAGAAAATGCAGACAAGAAAATCCGGCTGCTGTTGAGGCTGAAGTACAAACGTTGATTTTCGAGAATTCGCTAGACGGTGACGCGGTCATCTACACAGATGGGTCGGTCGTCCGACATGTGAGAAGCTCATGGGCCTTTACAGCTCGGGCCGGAGGGAGAATTGTGAAGGAGGACTCTGGTGCTTTCACTGAAACCACAAGTAGCCTGACCAGGGAAGTCATGGCAGTAAGTAAAGCAATAACATGGCTCGAGACACAGACATTCACTAGGGCTTGTTTCCTTAGCGACTCAATGAACATGATCAAGAGGATAGAGGAGGGGTCGATCCGAAGAGAATGGTTGCTGCCTCTGAAGCTGTCTCGGCTGGCAAAGATTAGTTTCATCTTCGTGCCAGTTCATGCGGGAGTACAAGGAAATGAGCGGGCTGACAAGCTCGCAGGTGAGGATACTGTGGAGGGCGGACGCGCCATGGACCAGGCTGACATTCTGAATGCTCTACGAGAAGTGAGACTTTTGCGAGAACCAAGTGATGACTGTGAATCTACAACAATGGCCAGACTGCGGGAGCAGCAAATTAAAAGAGGGGTGGCCAAACAAGAACACTACGCAGGAAGCCAAAGAAGATTGATAAACCAACACAGAACTGGCGTCGTTAGCTGCTACACGCTGCGGGATTTGCTGAGGAGGGGATCCGAGCACTTATGGACTGAATGGTTCGATGTGCAACGAGGATGATCTGTCGACTAACTAACTAACTAACTGACTGGGTTGGAGTCTCTTGGATTACGAGCCCAGGCCTAATCCAGCAAGTCCTTAAATGCTGTGCTGAATCTTGACCTGGTTACATCCTAGTGCGCTTCTCTGCAAACTGCCGGTCTTACACAGCTTCATCATTTCTGGGTATGGATAGGGGAAGAAGAGCTCAGCAACATCAGCCCCGTGGAGAGTTGGTTTGGTTAAGGGGAATGAGACATGATTCTACGCAAACCTGACACCGATCGATGCAAGGCGTTAGACTGGCAGACTCATAGACACACATGCAGAGAAGGAATTAGGCACATGTACGTCGGTAAACAAGCTAGTAGGTAGGTTGCTTGACAGGTAGGTAGGGTGTTTGATAGGGAGGTAGGTAGTTTGATATGTAGGTAGGTATTTTGATAGGTAGGTAGATAAGTAGCTAGTTTGAAAGAAAGTAATTTGTTATATAAGTAGGTAAATGGTAAGCAGATAATAAAAAATATAGTTATTAATGGGTCAATAAATGAACAGAGAGACAGACAGTGTCAGACTGACAGACAGACAGACAGACAGACAGGCAAAGACAGACAGTCAGAGAAATGGTAGGACAGTCAGACAGACGGAACAAAAAACCTCAGTACCTGTATCTGGCCAGCTAAGCCACCTTTCTCAAACTCCACTCTTGCATAATCACCAGGAATTCTCTTCTCTTTGAATAGGCGGAGCTAGTGAGTAATGAATGCTTTATTGTTTGAATAATATGCTTCATTACATAGTAACTCCCACAACACTACAATACATGAATCGATTGGTTCTAACGGCAAGTCCAAATCTATCACACCCAGCAGACACTTACTTGTTCTAGTGAGATTAAAGATATGGAATAAAATATATACTAATAATAACAGAGCGAGCAGGAGGCAGCAGGATATATAATACGCACACGCGTGCACATACATATATATGTAAAGGTGCTTCTTACACACTTGTCACGCACTGGGAATACGGTGCAAGACACTCATTGCTATAGACCAGTGGTTCTCAACCGGTGGGGAATTCCCCCTCAGGGGGGGGGGGGGGAATTTTAGGGTTTCCAGGGGGGGGGGGCGGAGAATGAAGACCATTTCAAGATCGCGTTAATACAAGAACCGATTACTTGATATTGTTTTTCCCTTCATACTTTACAGTTATGTACGTCTCATTCTTCTAAAATTCATTTTATAAAGTAAGTAGACCCACAAATCATGTTTTATGTGGATGTCTAGATTTGTATTAGTATGTGCTATTAAATTTACCTTACATTTTTACGTATACTGTGTAGGGGTGGGGGATGTTTAGATAGCAAATATGAAAGGGGGGGATGACGTTTTGAAAATACGGTGAAGGAGGGCACGGGCCAGAAAAGGTTGAGAACCACTGTTATAGACGGACAGGCAATCGGTGGATGATATGAACAGTACCACACCTGACGGCTTTACTTCCCAAGATATATCTTGGTACCCCTTTTAAGCTGGGTCGATTTGGGAGCCCACGTAGGTTTTAAAAATCGTATTGCGCCCTGCTGCAGATCGAACCCATCACCACGGTGCCGATAGACGAGCAATTAGCCAATAGCGCCCCACACCTCTACCCTTCCCACATACACATGTACGTCATGTAAATACTCTACACCCATGCTACACCTTGGTTGAACATTCAGAGCACTCCTGGCAGGAACAAATTATGCCACTGAGATGAGTTGAGTCACGAACAGACATCGTTGCACTGGGTGATTTCCCACAAGCGCTCAGTCGTCATCTTCAACGGACATCTTAGAGTTCCAATACTAATGGCACCCATTGCTGGCTGATAATATGCCCGTGTTGCTGTACCTCTGAGTGACTACTGTCAAACAGATCATCTGACCACCCCTTACTGCTGCATTCTCTCTAGACCATGGTAATCTGTCTTTTCTGCATTAAGCACATTCTCCCAAAGGGTCTTCACCACATCTGCCTAATCATGTGTTGTCATGTACATCATGCCCATTAAATGTGTATTGTTCTTTTATTGTCTAAGATTAGCTTCATAAGTCATGTTGAATGAAATAATGTATGAGAGGAAATATAAAAGAAGGGCAGAATGTCAGACGGGTCTGCGTGCCCAATTCTTAACCCTTTGAAAGTAAAGTATATTCGTTCGTTCGTTTGTTCCAATCACCTCTTAATGAAGCAACACCAGCCAATCTATCTGCTTGTTCATTTCGAACCTCACCAGAGTGTCCTGGAGAAAAGGTCCAGCTAATGCTCACAACCGCGACCTCTGAATTACTGAAAGCCATTCTGCACAAAGCATGCCAGTCTCCACCTTCGCCAGCTTGCTTTGTGAATCAGTAACAAACACAGTATGTGTATACAGTTTGTTCTCCAACCAGTGGAAAGCTGCAGTAACCGCCTTCACCTCCATTCTCAGACTTGAGATTGTGATGTCATATGCCAAGCTCTCCTTTACTAGACATCGGCCATTTTCTTATGCAATGAATCCCCATATAGAGCCATCGGTATAGATAATCAGATCGCAAGGACGAGAGTAGTCATGAATTAATTGTTGAATTTAAGCTTCCGTAGCGCCTGCTGGCTACTCCCTATACTCACGGCCCAGTGTGATTATAACCCCACACAAATCTGCTGGCTACTCCCTATACTCACGGCCCAGTGTGATTATAACCCCACACAAATCTGCTGGCTACTCCCTATACTCACGGCCCAGTGTGATTATAACCCCACACAAATCTGCTGGCTAATCCCTATACTCACGGCCCAGTGTGATTATAACCCCACACAAATCTGCTGGCTACTCCCTACACTCACGGCCCAGTGTGATTATAACCCCACACAAATCTGCTGGCTACTCCCTTCACTCACGGCCCAGTGTGATTATAACCCCACACAAATCTGCTGGCTACTCCCTATACTCACGGCCCAGTGTGATTATAACCCCACACAAATCTGCTGGCTACTCCCTATACTCACGGCCCAGTGTGATTATAACCCCACACAAATCTGAATTTTGATTCGGCACTTTGACCCACTCCTTGCCACTCCCAGTCTTCTCAGGTGTGCACATTTCTCTTATGGTTTCTTCTGCCTGAGCCATCCATGATCTTCCTGTTAGCAGCCTGTGACCCTTGACTGCATCCAGTGAATCATGCAGGAGGTGTTCCATGTCCGCAGCTACCTAGAGGTATGAACTTGCCTGCAACACTTTGCGTCTGTCCGCAATGAGAGCTTCATTTTCCAAATACAATAAATTAAGCACATTTACAGTAACTAAGCTATCAAAATGAGATTCAAAAGTATAACAAAGTATAGCACATTCATAGTAACTAAGCTATGGAAACGGGAGTTCCATATGCTGATAAAAAGTTACGGCACATTTACAATAACTTCTATTTCGTCTTCTTCTGGCTTTCATCTCCCAAAGGAGCGTAGAACCTAACCCTACTCAGGGCAAGTCACATTGACTTGCTCATGCACGACTGGTTATTGCAGCGAAACATTTCTACGGGACCAGGTAGCCGTTCTCACACCAACCCGCCTACGACATGCATGGTAGTCTACACTGTTACTATTCGTTGCTTCTCATATGGGAATCAATAACATACAGTTACGAAGCCATGAAAGTACGAATGTCATCAGAAGTTCATAATACCATTAACGGCTTGACTCGTCCGACAGGCACAGTCCTCTCTTCAATCAAAGATCGCATCTTGAGTAACTTGGTAGTGAAATTATGGACGTCTTCTATTAGATTGCCCTTGTAAGTGTTGATTGCCTGGGGAATAACACAGTAGCATCTTGAGTCAATATCGATGTGTTCCCGTTGAGAACACAGTTTAGATTATTTTTTTTTTATTATCCTTCATTACATTTTGGTCAAGTAAAATCAAAACTACCGACAGTGGTAGCACCAAAGAAAGCAACTGTTGCTGAGTTATACAACGACGTTCTCTATTGGTGGTTACAGGAATACGTCTAGAGTATGTACATGTACGGGAGGTATAGTAGCGTAATGGCTACACGTTCACCTGCCAGCTCCGTGGTCATCGGTTCAGTACACATCGCGGAGGGTTCCAATTTTACAAATTTACATTGACTTTCGCCGTCTCCGTGGCCAAGGTCTTACCGACGCGGTTCGTGATGCCCTGTCCCCGAGTTCGAAACACAGCTGCGAGCGATTTGGCAGCATACCGCGTTGCGCTGGTTTCTTACGTAAATGGTATAGTCCCGGTCGTGCAGAAAATAATGGGAAAGGAAGACAATCAACAACAGCAATAAATGCTGGTGTTGACTGCAAAAGTCCTGTAAAGGATATGCAACTAACTAACATTGACCCTCAGCTCGACTCAGCCTAAAATAGTTACCGAGAAACGTCTTGCAAAGTAAAGACGGCCGGTGTAACACTGGTAAAATCAAGCAGCGAGAGGCGACTAGTTTATGAAAATATGGGTCTATAACCATATGTCCAATCCATCAGAAAGTGTGTAAAGGGTCCTTGTGTGTACACACTACGTACACGTACATTATTACAACAATTTCCCAGTAAGGGTGATTGTGGTGGTATTAGAGTTGCATCGTCTCTTGAGTCGATGTCAGTGAAAACATATATTCCTATAAATAAAGTAAGCGAATGATCCTTTCACGCGCCATAAGGCCTGTTGGGTATATGGTGTTAACACCATTGTGCTTATAGACCAATCCCGATATCACCTGGTAGCCTTTAATTCCCATTTCATTTCCTGAACACAGTTTAGGCTGAGTCGACCTGTGAGCATAGGTAAATGCATGGTATATCATGAATGAATATGTATTGTTACTAGTCCATTATCTTGCACGGTATATTTAAAGGCAAATTATATGCCATGTCAGTAAGAGCGCACTGACATGCTATGTTATATCCATCCATCTTGTGCCATGCCGGAAAGCGTGGGCGGTCATGTTCTCCCATCTCACTCGATCACCAGAGTCGTGGATCAGCTCCGTGTTTCTGTCTCGACCATGCCACTAGGCCAAGCCATCCAGGTACTTGCTTCTAGGTCTTCCACTTGTCTGTTCCCCTCGATCTTACCAGTTGTCACCAAGTTCTCCAGATCATTTCTTCTCATAACATGCCCAAAAAATTGTGGCTGTCTACGTCTAATGTCTCTAATCAGTTTACGATCTTCATTTGTTTCTTGAAGAACTTGTTCATTGGTCTTTCTGGCTGTCCATGGTATTCTTTGTATTTTCCTCAGAAACCACATTTCTACAGCCATCAGATGTTTTTCAGCCTGATTGCTCATTGTCCAAGCTTCACATCCATATATGAGCACAGGTTCTATGTAGCATCTCAACACACTTTTTCTCGTTTCAATTGACATCTTTTTATTGGTCAGTATGTTTTTCATCTTGCTAAAGGCTACTTTTGCCATGGCGATTATTGTTCTAATCTCTTCAAGGCATCTCCCATCAGATGTTATTACTGTTCCGAGATAATTGTACCTATTCACTTGTTGAAGAATATTCCCATTTACTTGTATATTACATTGTGGTATTTCGTTCTTCCTAGTGACGACCATAATCTGTGTCTTTTTACAATTTAATTCTAACCGTAGTTGTTCACTGTGTGTAACAACCGCATCTACTAAATTTTGCAGGTCTTGTTCATTGTCTGCAATCAAGACTGTATCATCTGCATATTTAATGTTATTGATGCATCGTCCCCCAATGTTGATTCCTTCCATATCTTCAATATTTCTGAAAATACTTTCACTGTACAGGGAAAACAGATCTGGAGACATTACACATCCCTGTCTCACACCTCTCTTAATAGGATGATATTGGCTTACTTCATTATCAACTCTTATGGCAGCTTGTTGTTTTCAATATATGTTTTTTACAAGTCTTTTCCATCAATCTGTAGATCCTCAAGCATCCTTATCATGTTGACAGGTCTCACTTTATCGAAAGCCTTTGTGTAGTCAATAAAGCAAAGGTGTAGATCTTTGTTTACTTCTATAGAACGTTCGATTACGGTTCTCAGTATATACACAGCATTTACTGTACCCTTGCCTTCTACAAACCCACATTATTCTTCTCCTATTTCAGGTTGTATTTTCCTCCTAACTCTTTGCATGATAATTCTTAGCAAAATCTTCGTGATGTGACTCATTATACTAATTGTTCGATGTTGATCACACTCCAAGGCTCCGGATTTCTTTGGGATTGCAATAAATACAGAATTACATAACTCCTGAGGTATATTTCCAGTAGCATATATTGTATTTAGCAGACTGGTAACTTTATCTATTCCATATTCTTCTAAAGCATTAATCATTTCTGTTGTGACGCTGTCTGAACCGGGGGTCTTGCCAGATTTCATATGGTTAAGAGCATTCTGAACCTCCATCTTCAAAATTGCTGGTCCTTCATTATTATTTTGAACATCATACTGTTCGTCTCTGTTATCGTCATAAAGGTTTTTCACGTAATCTGACCATACATGTAAGATCTGATCTTTTTCTATTATGACTCTTCCATCTTTTGTCTTTAGGCAGCCTGCTGATGTACTTGTTCTTTGATTAGTAAGCTCCTGAATTCTTTTGTGCATTAGTTTCGCATTTTTACTGTTGTGTTGTTCTTCAATTTCTCTGCAATTTTTCTCAAGCCATGTTTCTTTTGCCTCCTTACATAAGGTTCTGACTTTTCTGTGAATTTCTTCAAATTTGGCAGGATTATTTTTGTTCTGTCTTCTTGTTTCCATTAGTTGTAAAATTTCTTCACTCATCCATGTCTTACGGCCCACTTTCTTTACTTCAGCATTTCCCATTGATCATCTACATCTTGAAATAGGATGTCTAGATCAGACAATAAATCAAATTTGTTCTTTACTTCTATGTTAAAATTATCTTATATTTCTTTGTCAGTTTTCAATTTGCAGAAGTCATATTTAGGGTTTCCTGCTGTATACTTGACTTTCTTTAACTTTACCCTCAATGTGCCTATAATTAATCTGTGATCACTGTAACAGTCTGCATTTGGAACTGTTTTTACGACTGTTAACGCATTTCGAAACCTTTTGCTAATCAGGATATGTTATATACTGGCATGTTATATAGAACTTGTTTTGCTGTATGGCAGGTACTCATGGAAGCAACGGGGATGTTGTCCTTGAGAGGTATATTGCATACACCTGAGACTGCAACAGTAACTAACATCGTGAGTCTCCGTGATGAAGTGTTTAACCACCTGCCTCGTGATGCGAAAGTTGTGGGTTCGATTCTGAGCTACGACGATCTGTTCACGATTACCATTTTCTCGGAGACTCCTGGGGGTTGTCGCTGGGAGCTACGGAGTTCGTGCTTTGTGCGATATTTTGGGCATGACGCCCTGAGGGGGGAATAACCGAGCCATATGGGATATAATCCTCTCATCTTCACCCTCCAATACCCTCTCGCATTTTGAACTCTTAAAACAATAACTAATAACGATCACTTGGGGACAAGATGCTAAGGAAAGTATAACAGTATACTACTATAAGAAAGAGACAAACAGCGTTCTTTGGCCATATCATGAAAAGAGATGTATTGAATAACATTGCCACCACTTGAAAGATCAGAAGGAGACTAGACAAAGCAGACTTATGCTTGATGGACTAAAACGGTAGCATGTTGATATGTCAGCAGAGTTGATCCAAAACATACAGAACCGGGATCTGTGGAGAGACATGAACGCACATGCCAGCTGACAAAGCGTATGATAATAAACATGATAGATGCCTTTACTTGTCATTATGCAAGACTGCCAATACTTACAACTCGCTGTCCAATTACGTTTTCTATTAACCTCCCAGGTTCTTAAAATGCAATTGTATGTTTTTCTTCTAATCATGTAGCCAAAAACAAATTGTTTTCATCTGGTTTCTATGATAATTACTATGATACATTACGTTGTCTTACAATCTAAAATAACACAAAGTAATACCGCTTTAAAGAACAGAATTACGAACAATACAAGGACGTTGCGGCGAATAGCCTTCATCAACAAATAAATACACACACTTCAAATATTCAAAGTAATATTTTCCCGTAGGGAATTTGAATAACGAAGACACATACAATAGGCAGTTTTGTACGTGACGAGATGCAGCGAAATATGCCAGGCAATATATCGTGCAATCTTTTTTTTTTTGCGTCTTCGTTATTCAAATACATACACAAAACACAACAGATAATTACAGAGAAGACGGACTACATTACGCATACATTAAGCAAGCCATGTTGTCTCAGCGTCATAATCAAATATTATTGCCGAAACCAATCAAGATGACATACTTCTGCCATTTTGACGGGGCGTAGTCTCTCAAACATGGCGTGGAGGGCCAGTGACAAGTCAGACAGCAGCTTGTCTTGTTGCCTCAGGCTGGTGTCAACCTCATCAAAGCGCTTCTTCTCGTCACGCTCCAGCTGTAGTGCATCTTTCAAGACAGATCGTACCCTGAAATTAACAATGACAATGATTGTAACAACCATTAGCTAACAGAGACGCGTTCACGGCGTTCCTGGCTAAAACATTGTTACTTCGGCATAGTTAGTAGAAATTGAGTAGCGCATTCAATAGTGTGCTTTGTCAGTTTCTAACTGTGCTTGTTAAAAGACATTCTTTCCATTAATAATGTTTTCAGACAAACTAAAGCATTCTTTATATGTTTAAATGGTAACATATGCCTCATTTATAATAGTCTTACAAACAAAAAACTAAATGATATCTAGATTTTCAGGAAGTCCGTATCAGCGTCTGCCTCAGACACGCAAACACAAAGACATGAGTTCGCTTTACACGAGTATCCAGCTGAAAACACCTCATCCTTGTTTCCATCTACTCTGTTTGTCTCTGATAAGTAGGTGCTCTCTCTCTCTCTCTCTCTCTCTCTCTCTCTCTCTCTCTCTCTCTCTCTTGGCCTGCGTGCCCAATTTGTTACCCTTTGAAAATAAGGTTCGTGTTCGTTCGTTCGTTCGTTCTCTCTCTTTCTCTCTCTTTCTCTCTCTCTCTCTCTCTCTCTCTCTCTCTCTCTCTCTCTCTCTCTCTCTCTCCTATGTTAAATATTCAGTGCAGCAATTAAACATAACTTTGAGACTGAGTTTTGTATGTACCAACGAGACAGCGAAACTATTAAACTAGACATATAACAGTAAAACTTGAGAGTGTAAAAGTCAGTTGATTATGAAAACTATCAGTTCTTTAATTTTAGCTTATAGTAGCATTATGATCTTCTGTCATAATTAAATTTAAAACGTTGCTAATAATGTTTCGAGAAAATGTTACACGAACAGGAACAAACACAAGCCGACAATATATCATTAGTTAGGCGTTCCCAACTAAATATATTTCATTTTTGTTTCATTTTGATCAATTCCGTTCACATTTGGCCTTAAATGTGTCGCTTTGTGTCAGATTCTCTCACAAACTGATGTGTTCCTATATTAATACTTTATACCCCCACATCAGAGATATTTCGCCAGCTCACTATGCTTTCAAACTTATTATCTACAATGTATGCATTTATAATGCTACTCATTTAAAATTGTGTACATCCTGTACATATGCAAATACCAAACTGGCTATGAAGTCCAAAGAAGAACAAAACAACAACAACAACATATACCGAAGCAGAAATAAATGAAGGTATGTGAAATGCTAGGAACATCACATATATGTAGGTCTGAGTGTATGTTCCCTCTCGTAGCAAACGACGAAATCTGACATCGAACGCTAGCCCCGCCGACATCATGCGGTTGTCAGTGTAACGTCCTAACCGTTACACCAACAGCACGAGTTGCGCCCTTCCACCCCCACACCCCCAACCCCCACCCTTAATGCAACCACACTGAAGCTAGAAACTATAACTACGCCTGTTTGTTTAATATGACAACAAACGCCAGCATAGCACGGTACATATCTCAGAGCTTTTTTAATCAATTAAGTCACTTCCTGTTCAACCCTTCTACAGTTAGTATGCTAAAGATATCGTTATCATTTTACACCGTGACTTTGTATTGGCTGTTTGTCTTTCGTACCATTATGAATTGTGTATAATAAAACCCGAAACGCTGCGTCACATCAAGAATCATGTGAGGTAACGGAGACGACGGAAGCACCGAGAGAAGATTCGAACCAGCTTTACGTGAACGGCATGGACATAAAGCAGAACATTCAATAACACACTGTGAAAGATCATGCCTTTAGAAACTCTATCGCTCACGCCAGATGGCAGGCATCGTGCAGATACTCCTTCTGTTAATGAAAATTGTAGAGATAATGATACGGATGATAAATACTACTTGTCAATGCTTATATAATGTGTGTTGTACTGGTGGCTGACTTAAGATTTGAATTACGCTGACCTGGCTTGCTTGACGTCATCATATTTGAGCACTTCATTGTTGTGCTGCAGCCGGGCGAGCTCGGCCTTCAGAAACGTGTTCTCTGCAAGTCGGTCTCGCTTCTCCGTCTTCAGAAGTCTGGACACGTCTTCTTGATCCAGAATGCAGTCTACGACAATCTTGAAGCAAGAGGCAATTCCGATAATCACTGAGATCCTCAAATAGCATTGAATATTGGGTAAGAGCTTAGCGATTTGCATAAACAGTTTGAGAGTAAAATTGTGCCTATACATGGCTCATGAGATTATCCTAATGCAATTTATTCTACAGAGATCTACAGACAGACAGGCTTAGGGGGATTGGGGTTGTTGTTGAAGGACGGTTGGATTGAACGATTGACGATTAAACATACCGAGAGGCAGACGAGAGGACGTGTAGAAGGTCAGTTAGATAGACAGATAAACAGAAAATTAGAAAGCGTTATGGCTCCTCGTTAGACACAGACAGACAGACAAACAAACAGACGGATGAGTAGAAGGACACTCTTTTAGGACTGCAACATAGATAGACCCACGAATGGGCGCGCAGAAAGGTATTTAGAAAGATTGATTACAGACAGACAGACGGCGGATATGTAGTAGGGAAATTAGACTGACATGTTCACAGACAGACATACATGCGGATTGATTGGAGGACGCATAGATAGTCTGACTTACGATTAGACACACAGATAGACAGGCATGTTGAGCCTTACTGCTGACAGACAAGTAGACAATCAGATAGACGGACTGGCGGGGAAAGGAGGTGGGGGGGGGGGGAGTAAGGCAGAGTTTCAAATGCATTAATATATAAACAGACAGAAATACAAACAACAAAATACAGACAGAGACGAGACTATCACAAACACACCAGTATTACCCTGACATCATTCACCATCATAGCGTCCATAAGTGCAATCAGGGCATGCTGTGCATTGACCAAGGCTTTGTTTCTAGCAAGCATTTTCATCTCCGTTATGCCTTGCATGATAACAGATACACGTTTTATTTATTGTTATACCGACTTTAAAAAACAAAACGTTCACAGTGATTACAAACGATCACATTTATGTAAGATAACGCAGCAAATACCTACGAACAGATAACAAGCCCGTGGCACAGGTCCAAGAGAGAGAGAGAGAGAGAGAGAGAGAGAGAGAGAGAGAGAGAGAGAGGGGGGGAGAGAGGTATCGACAATGAAGACGATAAGATGGAATGAGTGACATCATCGGGATAGAGTGGAATGCAATAGGATTGTGCTTTTAGCAAAGGCTCTTGCTGATCGAGAAGATTAAACGCGAAGCCAAAGAAGAACAAGAACAAGAACAAGATCAAGAAGAAGATAATGTTGATGATGATGGTGGTGGTGGTCGAAGTTAAGGCGAGTAGAAGATGTGAAAGGAATCGTCATTGAGGCTTACCGTAGTCAAGATAATGACTAAATGATTGGGTAAAATGTTTGATTGCGAAAGATGTAATATGTGACTGATTGCAGTTGAATCCATATCACTACAGTTGCTTTACTGTTATGCAACTGTGTGCCGAGACAAACACTGATAAAGATCGGCGTATCGCAGTTATTCTTTCACATTTCTCGTCGTTATCTTTCCTCCATCCATCCATCATGTGCCATGCCAATAAGCGTGGGCGGTCATGGTTTGTGATCTCACTCGATTACCAGCGTCGTGGATCAGCTCTGTATTCCTGTCTCAACCATGCCACGTTGCCAAGCCATCCAGGTATTTACTTCTCGGTCTTCCCCTTGGTCTCTTCCCTTCGATCTTGCCAGTTGTCACCAAGTTCTCTAAGTCATTTCTTGTCATAACATGCCCAAAAACCTGTAACTGTCTACGTCTAATGTCTCTAATCAGTTTTCATTTCTTTCTTGAAGGACTTGTTCATTGGGTTTTCTGTCTTTCCATGGTATTCTTTGCATTTTCCTCAGAAACCACATTTCCACAGCCACCAGATGTTTTTGCAGCTTCACTGTTCATTGTCCACGCTTCACATCCATACAAAAGTACAGGTTCTATGTAGCACTTCAACACTCTTTGTTTCGTTTCAATTGATATCTTTCCATTTGTCAGTATGTTTTTCATCTTGCAAAAGGCTACCTTCGCAATCGCAATTCTTGTTCTAATCTCTTCAAAGCATCTCCCATCAGATGTTATGACTGTTCCGAGATAACTTTACGATTCACTTGCTTAAGAATATGCCCATTTTCTCGTATCACACTTTGGTATTTCCTTCTTTCCAGTGACGACCATAATCTGGGTCTTCTTACTATTCAATTCTACCCTTAGTTGTTCACTGTGTGCAACAACCGCATCTACTAAATTTTGCAGGTCCTGTTCATTGTCTGCTATCAAGACTGTATCATCTGCATATCTAATGTTATTGATGTATCGGCCCCCAACGTTGATTCCTTCCATCTCTACTACATTTCTGAAAATATTTTTCACTGTACAGGGAAAAAAAGATCTGGAGACATTACACATCCCTTCCCAACACCTCTTTTAATAGGCTGACATTGACCTACATCATTACCAATTCTGATTGCAGCTTGTTGTTTCCATTATATGTTTTTTACAAGTCTAAGTTCTTTTCCATCAATTTGTAGATCTTTAAGCATCCTTATCATGTCAACATGTCTCACTTCATCGAAAGCCTTTGTGTAGTCAATAAAGCAAAGATATAGATCTTTGTTTACTTCTATAGAACGTTCAATTGCTGTTCTCAGTATATACACAGAATTTACTGTACCATTGCCTTCTACAAACCCACGTTGTTCTTCTTCGATCTTTGTTGTATTTTCTTCCTAACTATTTGCATGATAGTTCTCAGCAAAATCTTCGTGATGTGGCTTATTATACAATTATTCGATGTTGATCACATTCAAGGCTCCTGATTTTCGTCGGGATTGCAATAAATATAGAATTACATAATTCAGGAGGTATATCTCCAGTATCGTATATTGCGTTCAGCAGTCTGGTGACTTGGTCTAATCCATATTCTTCTAAGCCATTGATCATTTATATTGTGATGCTATCTGTACCAAGGGTCTTGCCAGTTTTCATATAGTTAAGAGCATTCTGAACTTCCATCTTCAAAACTGATGGTCCTTCATTATTATTCCGATGATCATATCGTTCTTCTCTTGTATCATCATAAAGGTCTTTCACATAATGTGACCACGCATGTAAAATCTGATCTTTTTATATTATAAATTTGCCATCTTTAGTTTTTAGTCAACCATTTGATGTGTGTGTTCTTTTGATAGTGATGTCATTAATTCCTTTGTGCATTAATTTTGGTTTTCAGGGTGTTGTGTTGGTTTTCAATTTCCTTGCAATTTTCCCCAAGCCATGTTTCTTTTGCCTCTTTGCATAGCTTCCTAATGTTCCTGTGATTCTCTTCATATTTGTCCTTGATATTTTTGTTTTTTCTTCTTATTTCCATGAGTTTTCAGATGTCTTCCGTCATCCATTTCTTGCGTCCTATTATCTTTATATTTGCAAGTATGGACTAGACATATACTTTTACACAGTCCACCTTGATGGAGATTCGAACCCATTATCCAACAGGCTCACCAATGCCCCGTCGTTATCTTTCCTATACATACATTTGTACAGATCACCTTGATGGAGATTCGAACGCATGACCACCGGGCTGTCTCGCAAGAGTGCTAACAACATTGCTACCGCGGTTACTATTACAAGTTATACGGTGGCTATAAAATAGCTGCTTCAAAGTTAGTCGAGGTGCTAGGTAGACCAGTGGCGCCTCTTCTATATCACACATTATTACAGACAATTCAATTTCACAGTTCAGTACAGCGAATGCACATTACAAGCAAAGTAAAACAATGACCCTTGTCAAGTAGCGGAATAGACGAAATGACGTCAAATAGAGTTAGTGAGAAAATTGCGAACCAACTTTTACTAGAATCCAACCATATGACGAAAAAAGGAGAAAATGTCACGAAGTAGTCAACAACAACAAAACAGTCAGATCTTGGGGATTGAGAGAAGGGGCAGCACGATTCGATTCTCACAATAAGGTAAGTTATAAGCTGGCACAACATCGTAAAGATGGACAGGAAATATTAGATAGAAGAGCGACATTATTCAGGTATGATTTGGATAAGCCCGAAGGCCACGGACAGATGCGACTTAGAAAGTCAGGACAAGGTGACGCAGAAGCCGATTGGTGAATGACAGAAGGACCGGGACATTTTAGTTGCAAGTATCTAACATATTCAATGGTATATTATTCACATATAATGTTTTCCATTACAGTCCCGCCTGGCCATAGCAGGCACGGTATTACTAAATTGTAATTTCACATATGCAACAAGCTTCAACGTAGGCAAATAAATAGTGCCTCAACATATTAAGTCACGGCTTCGAGTCATTGATCACTGTTTGATATTATGTTTCCAAGTTCTGCCGGATTGGTGCAGCCCTGGACCGTTTGAGCACATTTGGATTATGTTTTATTATGTTATCGTAAAACACCGTTTGGCAACCCTATACAAATCCTTGGGGCGTATTAGATATAAGGTGCTAGTCCCGTGTTTGTATAGTCTAATTGACACTCAATGGCTGACGTGGTAAATACCACGCAAGCTACTTTAAATATATATATATATATATATATATATATATATATATATATATATATATATATATATATATATATATATGTGTGTGTGTGTGTGTGTGTGTGTGTGTGTGTGTGTGTGTGGTGGGGGGGGGTGGGGGGTGGGGGCAGGGATGTTTACGTAAGTGCTTATATACTAACTTTGTATGCATACATACATACTTACATATTAATACACCAAACTACAGGTACAGGGTGCATTTTTAAGGACTGTGGGGTTTTTGGAAATATTGCCGTTCAAAATTGTGTATTTACCTTTTATGTTACATGAGTTCCACACAGGGTGATTACAAAACTTAGAACGGCAATATTTTCAAAAACCTCACAGTCATTAACAATACACTTATAGACCGGACAGCCGAGACAGTGCTGTGACCAGACCCTGGCCGTCCCGATGCATTGGTTTCGATGCGCAACCGGGCAGGTTGGGAATTTAAAACTGACCTGGACTCCCAGGTCAACCAACCCCAAAAATAAAGATGAAAATTTGTCGTGGAAAGTAAAGGCGAACGGTGTGATACTGACCTCGTCATGCAACGACTGCCGATTGGTCTATACATATACGGTTCTAGCATGATATGCCCAATCCGTTATTTTACCTTTTTATTGACGGAAACACAAACAGATACAGCCATACATAGAACTGCATGACTATTTCGCATATACTAACAATCGTACGCCCAAAAATATACAGTGGATTCACCTGCACAAATTACTTACTTGAACTTCCAGTGAAGCTGAACCCATGGGATTCCTGTGGTCGAGAAAAACAAGCTACAAGAACATCTACACTATATAACAGACACGGCTATGCCTTACAATGTTAAAGTTACACTTTAAAAAAAAAACTGCAATTGACCCAGATAAAGTCAATTAGACACAAATATTTGCATTGAAACTCAATAGCGTAGGAAACAAAACAATTCGCACACACATACCACCAGTTCATACACTAAAAATATATGCGAAGAAATCGACCACCATCATTATCATCATTTATCCTGTAATCTTGAGTAGATGTGTAAACATCTCACAAGATCTCGGTTCATGTCTATTCTGGGTCAATTCAATTGATGATATTCCTCCACTCCACCGTTCCAGTCCATCCTGTGTCAATATTCTAGGTCTGCCATTGCCTTTTCTAGAGCTGACCATTCCAATCGTCACGACGTTTTCATATGCCTCTATTTTCATTATACGAGCAATGAACAATGTCTTTCTCATTATTATATTTGTATACAATGGTATACTTTCTTTAGCCTTGTCCAGGCACTCGTTAGTTACTCTGAAAGCCCAAAGTATTCGCAACGTATGTCTCAGAAACCATATATCCGTTGTATTCAAGCTCTCCCCGAAAGGGAAATTCACTAATCTGAACATGCAAGCAATGAAACATCCAAGATATTTGGCAAGAGCCACTAATGTTTATAACAATACATATGTTGCTGGAAACAAAAACAAAGTAGTTTTTAAGTCTATCATCCATCCCCCAACCCCATGTTATCAGTGCTAGAAATGAACAGTAAAATGGAGTTATACCTCTCCATAACACAAAGCCTTGGCTGAGTTGAGAGATCATGTGGTTTCCATGCAGCATGATCACTCTTTCTGTCTGCCTAGTTTACCCTAGAGGAAAGAACACCAATACGTCTGGAACTGGACAAGCTGCAGAAGCTGCCGGATCAGCAAAGCAATGCTCTAATTGTCCGCCTGTCAGAGCTTCCATCCTAGACCAGTTGCCGACCAAGTCTTAGGGCTTGGTCTACCCTGCCATGACACTTAATCTTTAGGTTGCATTTCCTCGCACTTGGTTAAGCTTGTATCCTCCCTATTAATGGCGTTTATCTTTGTTAATATAAACCCTACTGGGCAGAAGAGACATGGGCAAGGTCTGCTGGTGAAGGAAGGAGTGAAGCATGTGGTACTTGACTTGAGCCAGTGGAATCACAGTGCAAGAGAGGTCCAGGGTATGCAAATGGAGATTGATGGCTTAAGTTGGAACATCATAAATTTAAATGCCACAGTGGACTGTTTTGTCAGAAAGGAACACTGGGACTGGCTTAAGGAATTGGAGGAATCACAGGGTGATAGACTAATCATATGTGGGGACTTCAATGCGAGGAACAGAGATTGGGACAGTAGGGGAGAAAACCGACAGGGAATTGCCCTTGCGGAGGCCATGGTGGACTCCGATCTGGTCTACATAAATGATGGTAGGCCGACTAGAATGGCAATGAGGCCTGGCGATGCAGACACAGCTATTGACTTGGCACTTGTCTCCCAGTCATCAGTCCTTGATGTAAAGTGGACTGTTTTGAATGACCATGGGAGTGATCACATACCATGTGCAGTCCTGATCTCTAAATCCAGGAAAATTAAGACTGGGAGAGCGCGCAAGACCTTCCGGTATGAGTGCGCCGACATCCTTCTTGGACGCCTCAGACAGGGGGCATGTGACAGGACTGTTAAAACCCCTTTTTTGCAGCTCCCATGGTGGACCCCAGAAGTAGACCATGCTTGGAAAGCAAAGAGAGCTGCAGTGAAGCAGCTAAAGAAAGTGCGACAGATACCTCGAAGATCATAAGAGAAAGTGGACACAGCAGAAAATGTCAAGAAAGACAAGGTGGAGGTTTTTCAAGCGCTGTGCTGCAGAGGCCAAAAAAGCAAAATGGGAATGTTTCATGAAGGAGATTGGAGGTAATAAAAAACTGCGAGAATTCTGGAAACTGCACAGACAAATACACATAAATGATCGGCCCATGACAGTTGGAACAATTTATAGAGATAATGGAGTGCGCGTGACAACAGACAAAGAGAAAGGGGAGGCATTTCTCCAGAGATTTTTAGAGCAGACCAATCTTGATGATGCGGACACCAGAGATACATTTAGAGAGGCGTTATCTGGCACCATAAAGAATATGCATTATGAAGACATCATACGGGTTGAAGATGTTAAACATATTTTGAAAAAGGCAAAAGACACGGCACCAGGGTCTGATGGGGTCACGTATGGCCACATGAAGGCTTTGAGCGATGTAGACCTGAAGAAGATGACCGACTGCTTTAACCAGAGCATTAGGACAGCATCAGTACCGCAGGATTGGGTACACAGCTATCTCATCCCTCTCCCAAAACCATTCAAGGATCATTCAAAGCTTAGCGGCTTTAGAATCATCACCTTTTCAAATACATTTGGGAAGGTTTTAGAGAAGATAATCGCTGTCAAGCTGCAAGAGATTTTGGAAAGGAGGAAGCTTCTTCCAAGAGGCATGAGGAGTTACAGGCCAGGAAAAGATACCTGGTCAAATGCAGCCACTTTTGCCGTTGCCGTTTATGATGGCTTCCGGAGTAGACAGGAAACGATGGAGGCAGCGCTTGATCTCGAGGATGCGTACAATAGAGTTCGATATGATATTTTGATGACAGCACTGATGGAGAATGGGGTCAATCCCTGGTTGGTGAACTGGATAGCGGCCCAGAGCAATCAACCCAGGAGCTACAGGCGACAGTAGACAAAGTGAGTGTCTGTTGCGCTGAAATGAGTACTGTCATCCACCCGGAAAGGCAGCTGTTTTGTGGTGCTTTCTGGACAACAGGATTGTTAGAACTGATGTCTCAAGCCTCACGATAGATAGTAGAAGCGTCAACAGAGAGAACAAACTGAAGTATCTGGGAATCACATTTTACAGGAGCCTGTCCTTCAAGGACCATGTGGAGACGGTTGTGACAAGATCTCAAAAGGGACCCAATGCCCTTAAAACTATGGCTGCAATGGACACAGAGCAGAGAATGCTTTTCACACTATACCAGCACTTGATCCTCTCAGTGATTGATTAAGGACTAGGACTGCTCACTGTCTCAAAGAGTCAGTTGGTGAAATTAGAGCGCATACAGAACGAAACTATGCGGTCATTCTGGGATGCACCAGAGACACCCCAGTAGTGTGTATGCGTTACATCCTTGGTTTGCCGACTGTTGCTGGTAGGCTCAAGGTGATGCAGGCGAAGGCATACCTCAGAGTAGTTGCTGACATAGATCACCCGTTGCATGAGGCGCTGGACGCAGTTAAGGGTCAGCGACTGATAAGAGTAAAATCATGGATGGCTCAGGCGGAGGATACGATTAGACAGGTGTGCATCTTGGAGAACATTAGGCAAGGAGAGGAGTGGGTCAGAGTGCCAGCGGAGCAGTCAGACTTGTGCAGAGTTATAATCACATTGAGTCGGGAATGCAGGGAGTGGCCAGCTGGGGCCACGGAAGTGGAAATCTAGCAACTAATTCAGGATAATGCTCGCCCTGGTTATGTGATTATATACACAGATGGTTCGGTGTTGAGAGGCAGGAGAAGTGCCTGGGGGTTCTTAGCAAAAGATAATGGTCGCCGTTTGGTGCAAGAGAGCCTGGCATATGATACCACAACATCTAGCTTAAGAATGGAGCTGGAGGCGGTCAGTGCAGCTTTCCGCTGGATGGAGAATACGATATACACACACATCGTGATTGTAACTGACTCAGAAAGCATGCTGAGTAGGGTGAGGACAGGCAAGCTTCGCGCAGAGTGGCTTGTTTCGCTTCGGAAGTCACGGGTGACAAGCATCATCTAGATCTTTTCTCCTTGGCATGCCAGTGTCCTGGGGAATGAACAGGCGGACAGACTGGCGGGCTCTGCAAAACTTGGTGAGTATTGATGCATGATAAGGCAGACGTGGTTGCGGCCTTGTGGGAGCACGTGTACACCTCGGAGGAGCAAATCGATCACCATGGTCTGGCAAGAATGCGAAGCGAGGGGTGACGAGGGGATCTGGCCGACGATCGACGCTCAGAGGAAAGGCGAGACGGACATATAATCAGATTTGCTACTGGTACTATTAGTGTTGGAACTCTTCGCTGGCTGCTGAGGATGGGGACGGAGAGCTTATGGGAATGCCCCGAATCCTGTGATGTCGGTTCCTAAACCAATCAATCAATCAATCAATCAATCAATCAATCCTCCCTATTGCACTCCTCCGCCCGAAGCCGTTGACATAATGTGGGGTGTCGGGTTTGGTGAGCCCAACATTCAGCGCTAGCAGAAAGTAGGTAGTACCGTCTCCTGTTAAACTGTAGCTCAGTGGTATCTGACTATGACCTGACACCCAGAAACATGCTAGCAGCAAAGATAAACGCCATAAAATGTTGCTTAAAATAACAGTAAATGTGCAGAATAATAATTATAATATCAGCACGCAGGTGTAATGCTAATTGTAAAAGTACCACGTAAAAATATTTTGGTCAAGTAAACTCAAAACTACCGACAGTGGTAGCAGTACAGAAAGCAACTGTTGCTGAGTTATTCAGAAATGGTACCATCTAATCTAAAGTAGTATAAATATAATATAATAGCGAAATAATAGTTGGCTGCATTGACACGACAATGCCCGTTGTCCTGCGTCTGCACATGCATGCTGACAAGTTTCAGTCCATCTCCTAATGTTGACCATATCGCTATAATGTTGTATTCCTTCAGCACGCTTCCTCTCCATGTTTCCCACTAGCACGTCGATTAGAAAGTATTCCCTTGTAAGACCGAATCACCTTATTTGGCTGACCTTGATCTCATTCAGTAATAATTTTTCCTCAATCCCCACATATTTAAACGCCCGTGTTACTTCACCTGTTAATATACTCTTCATATTCGTCCCTAAAACAACAATCTATGAGCTTCAATGTGTCCCGCCCACGACGTAAGAGAGTCATTTCATAAAAGTGTGTTCGAGTAACATTGAGACTTTTCTTGACCGCTCTGCATGTCGTGAAGTTGAGAAACATCAGTAAAAAGGAAAGAATATCACATTTCGGATATATTTGTGCCGCTATTTATACTGATCCTCAGTTGACCGGGAACTTACCCTCTCAGACAGGAACTTGGCTAGACTGTTGTTCTTCCTCCTGTCTTCCAGTTCTCGCTTTTTCAAGCCAATGAACTTCTCGAAATGGTTGTTCACAATTTTCAGCTCATCGTTTAGTGGGCCCAGTTGGTCCTGTCAACAAACAGTGATTTATTAGCACACAAAGACGCAGATCCACATACAGGCATACGTATGACATAGTATTGACTCTGTTTTTGCAGCTGCTGCTTCTCCGTATTCTTCTTCTTTTACTGATGGTTCTACTTCTGCTTTTGTTTCTACTGTTGTTGTTGCTGCTTCTGTTTTTATTGCTAGTGTTGCTTTTGTTGCTCGATCTCTTCCTCTTCCTCCTCCTCCTCCTCATCCTCCTCCTCTTCTTCCCTCCTCCTCTTCCTCCTCCTCCTCTTTCTTCTTCTTCTTCTTCTTCTCTTCTTCTTCTTCTTCTTCTTCTTCTTCTTCTTCTTCTTCTTCTTCTTCTTCTTCTTCTTCTTCTTCTTGTCCATCTTTCTCCTTCTTTCTTCTTCTTCTTCTTTCTTCTTCTTCTTCTTCTTCTTCTTCTTCTTCTTCTTCTTCTTCTTCTTCTTCTTCTTCTTCTTCTTCTTCTTCTTCTTCTTCTTCTTCTTCTCTTCTTCTTCTTCTTCTTCTTCTTCTTCTTTTCTTCTTTCTTCTTCTTCTTCTTTCTTCTTCTTCTTTCTTCTTCTTCTTCTTCTTCTTCTTCTTCCTTCTTCTTCTTCTTTCTTCTTCTTCCTTCTTCTTCTTCTTCTTCTTCTTTCTTCTTCTTCTTCTTCTTCTACTTCTTCTTCTTCTTCTTCTTCTTCTTCTTCTTCTTCTTCTTCTTCTTCTTCTTCTTCTTCTTCTTCTTCTTCTTTCTTCTTCTTCTTCTTTCTTCTTCTTCTTCTTCTTTTCCTTCTTCTTCTCTTCTTCTTCTTCTTCTTCTTCTTCTTTCTTCTTCTTCTTTCTTCTTCTTCTTCTCTTCTTCTTCTTCTTCCTTTCTTCTTCTTCTTCTTCTTCTTCTTCTTCTTCTTCTTCTTCTTCTTCTTCTTCTTCTCTTCTTCTTCTTCTTCTTCTTCTTCTTCTTCTTCTTCTTCTTTCTTCTTCTTCTCTTCTTTCCTTCTTCTTCTTCTTCTTCTCTTCTTCTTCTTCTTCTTCTTCTTCTTCTTCTTCTTCTTCTTCTTCTTCTCTTCTTTCTTCTTCTTCTTCTTCTTCTTCTTTCTTCTTCTTCTTCTTCTTCTTCTTCTTCTTCTTCTTCTTCTTCTTCTTCTTCTTCTTCTTCTTCTTCTTCTTCTTCTTCTTCTTCTTCTTCTTCATCATTATCATCTTCTTCCTCATCTTCTTCGGTTACCTAGTCTGAAGTAGAATTTTGCAAACATGCCCCTCGAAGTGACTCCATCATTAGATATTTAATGAAGCTAGTGTTACACGCATTATTAATTATTTCCATGCATCTTCCGAAGGCCGGAGAGAATCTGCTTGCACGGCGAGGAACCCACCCAGTCTGCACACCAATAAAGCCAGACATGGGACAAACGGATACTCACGCAAACCTCAGATCCGGTATGACATCACAGTGATGTTGGACAACAGGATGTACTCATCCGACATACAGCACTTCACACTGGAGTTCACAGCCAGCGAACACACACAAGCAAGCAAGCAAGCAAGCAAGCAATTTTCATGCAGTTTAAATCATTCAACATCCAAATTTCTCCCCATTCAATCGGAACTCATCTCGTTAAAACAAAAGCAATAATACACGTAAAAACAAAAGCCATAATACACTTAAACAACAATGCAAACAATGTCGTCAATGAAAATGACGCACAATATTCGAATAGAACATTAAACTGTTTTGTTGTTGTTGTTGTTGTTGGTTTGGTTGGGTGGTAATATTTGGAATTCGCGTGGCCGAAAGGTTAAGAGATTTGACTAAAGCAACTTCCGGTGCGCTGATCTCGTAGTAGTGTGCTCTCCCCCTAAAGTTGAATTCGAACACTAACTTCTCGTCTTTGACTTGAGGTCGTAAATTACAAGTACTTCAGAAATTGGAGTTAGTTTACTGATGGCGAGGGAAACTTGTAATAAGAAATGCTGGCCCACGCGCAAACATCAACCAAGTGTGGTCTACGCTGGAGTTCAAAGCTAGCGGACATAAATAACTATTTCAAAAATACCTCTTCAATTTCCAGGTAGCGCCTGGCTCCAGCTTCCAGCTCCTGAAAGTCTGCAACTTCTTTAGATCGTTGCACGATCTTCTTCTCGATGTCTTTAATTCGGTCTGGATACGTTTTCAAATCCTGAAAAAAAAAAAAAAAGTAAATATTAACAATGAGTTTACTTGAGACTTTCCCCTTACGTACTCCGTCCTCATCTTCAATGACCATCTAAGAGTTCCAATACTACTGGTACTAGTTAAGATCAGTTTATGTGTCCGACTGACCTCTCCTCCTTGTTCGGAGTCGGCTAGATCCTCTGTTTATTACCCGCCGAATCCTTCTCCCTGGGCTATGATGATGTATCTGTTCTTCCACAATATAAAAATGATCACGTATGGCCCTGACCACAAATGCTTATCGTGCATGAATACTAAACCCAACGGGGCAGACCCAGCCAATCTGTCCGTCCGCTTGTTTCCCCACCACACCGGCATAAAATAAAGACAGACCTGTGAGAGAACAGAACAACTGCAATATTGGGGCTGAAATAATTTCTTTATACAACAGGTACGATTGGAATATTTTATCCAGACAGTCTCCCTGGCCAAGGGGTTGTGGGATATTAAATATAAATTATATGTGAATAAAGGTCTTGGGGTGTAGAGTGCCTGGATTGAAGATATAAGCCTTTAGTTCGAATCCGTTTCTTTTATGATAGTCTCCAGGAATTAGACGTAGCCATGGGCTCTATTTATGTACGGATAGGGCTGAACAGAATTAGACACCAACCCAACCTACATTGATAAGACTACCCTCCTAAAGAACAAGGCAGAAAGCCGGCCAAGTTAACCATAGACGTCTGTTAAACTGTCGTCTTTCTGTAGGACATATGGGTCTATGTGTTGTCTGACCTCCCAATTCAGCTTTCTGTACATTGATAACAGTAACAGTGGCATCTCACTACACTAACAAAACAGTTTAACACTTGCCACAAGACAATTAGAACTCTCCTGTTCCTAATTATAATCTTTAATAATAGAATCTCAAATACATTATCAAAGCAATGAATTACTCTCTAACATAAATACCTCACCCCCTCCTCTGTCTCACCCATCACCTAAAACAAAACAACCCTCAAATCTTGATTGTTGTGTCTTCCCGAATAACCATATCGGGACTACCGTTAAATCTGTTCAATCAAATCAAACACAGTACATATATATATATATATATATATATATATATATATATATATATATATATATATATATATATATATATATATATATATATATATATATATTACTACATGATCTCTAACTGTAATTAAAAAAAGACAGATCAAAAATCTTGGATCTGGCTGGTTATTGTGTCATTGTCCTTACTAAGTCTTGAATAAGTAAATCCTGTGAATCAGGAAAATGTATGACCACTCCACCTGGGCTTCTCACAAACTATCTATTCTCCACGGGAAAAAGTCCTGTGAAGACGCTTCTACAGTTTCTATCTTAATTCCTCTACGTAGTCTACCATTGATAAAGAGATAGGTTCATCCCATCCTGGATGGACCAAACAAGGTTCTATATCACTGTCCAAAGGTTCTCTGACTGCAGAACATAGTTAAGGTGGATATGGAATCAATGACTTCGATGTAATGGCTTGTCTGGTGGAACATAATTGCCAGACAAATGTACATGTCTACGATTGTTTCTGAAGGATCTTTGATATAAACATGATCATGTTGTTGACTTGAATTCTGGACTACCAAAGCTGCATGGGTCTTGAGAGGAAAATTGGTCTGCATTTACAAGGTGCTCACACCAATTGGTAGTGTTCGCCATTATACTATAAGCTTGTGAAGAAAAGACTACCACTATTCGGTCTGTCATCGCTGGATGGAAAATCTCTAGATGGCATCCCCAGAGTTATATGGTTAGCATGCTTCATCGAAGACAAAGATACATCCAACATGTCTTTGAGCGACTTGAAAACAAAAAGGAGTGCCGTAATTAATTCCAGATCTTAATCAAGCTATTACGCCCGCCTATAGAAAAGAACAGTCCAGTCCGTAAGCTTCTGCAGACATATAACTTCCATGATACTACAGGAAGAATACAGGGTACATCTCTCAGACGTAGATAGTGGGAAAAGATGGTCCCAACAGCACTTGGCCAATGCTGTGTAAAACATTAGATGACAAAAGAAGGTAACCCTGACTTGACTTTCTCGTGGTTGCTGGAAATAAAACAATGGGTTGGTTCCCCCGGTCGTTGTCTAAGCATATCAATGTATATGGTTAGCATGCTCCATCGAAGACAAAGATACATCCAACATGTCTTTGAGCGACTTGAAAACAAAAAGGAGTGCCGTAATTAATTCCAGATCTTAATCAAGCTATTACGACCGCATATAGAAAAGAACAGTCCAGTCCGTAAGCTTCTGCAGACATATAACTTCCATGATACTACAGGAAGAATACAGGGTACATCTCTCAGACGTAGATAGTGGGAAAAGATGGTCCCAACAGCACTTGGCCAATGCTGTGTAAAACATTAGATGACAAAAGAAGGTAACCCTGACTTGACTTTCTCGTGGTTGCTGGAAAGAAAACAATGGGTTGGTTCCCCCGGTCGTTGTCTAAGCATATCAATGTACGACCGTAATCAGTCACGCCAAGTTTGGACAGTAATCTCTTTTACATTCTAGCCAAAGTATTGCCCATGTCCCTCGCCATTTGTCTTTAGTGCCTTCAGCACCAGGAGGCGCAAATGTGGGCAAAAACCTACTCCCTTTTCTAGTTACATCTGACTAGTTGGCTGGGCAAACCTCAAGTGCCAATATCTCGGTCTGGCCAGGGAATAGCCCGCTAACGGCATTCTATTTTGAGCTACGGCACCAAATTCCTATCTCGTTTTGAAATACGGCATTCATTACCTTATTAGGTAATGACAGCCCCTACCTATCATATTTTCAATTCTTAGAAAGGTTGTTATACTTGCCTGCAAACTGAGGAAACTGGTACACTATGTCACAGGGGGTTAACGACGTTATTCGCAATCTCGCATATCCACGCGGGGAAAACAGCTGCGCGAGATTCAGCAGCGGATCGCGCCGCGCTGATAACTTAAGGGGGTATGTGAGTCGGTCGTTAAGAAAGCAATGGCAAACTACTGAACGTAATACTTGCGTAGTACATTAACAGCAGCTGAAAAAATGCGGGTTTTGACTGCAACGGCCTCCAAGTGATATGCAACATTACAAAAAGAAAAGATGGGTATGCTCTATGCAGCTCGTAAAATGGCATCATTCTAATCGACGTGTATGAATGGCATATATACCTTAGCTAGTAAACACTCTGTTCAGTTGGTAAAATTACCACATTCTATGTAGGTGGTAAAATGGACACATTCTATTCAACTTGTATCAAGGTTGCACCTTTTAGCTGGTAACTTCTGTAGGCCACTGGTAAAATGGTTATAAATTGTTCAAATGATAAGACAGGTTCAAAGTGTTCAGCTGCTAATATATAAATATTATTTTCTGATAGAGATCGGCATGAACGAGAGTCTTTTACGAGCTTGCGCTTACATTCATGTGTGCTGGTGGCGGTGTAGTGGATTCATTCCACACACCGAGCAGTCGGATGTAAAAGTCGAAGTCTCGTTCTGAAAACAAAAGCCAGTTTCTTATAATCCATGCCATGTCGCTTTGGTGCACGTGTCTGTTCACAGCCCTCTGTCTCTTGTACTGCTGATCATATAGATACCGACTTATCTCCATGTCATGATGTCAAACTGTCCTGCATCTTATCTCTTGGTCTCCTCCTACTTTTCATCCCCTCCAACTGCCCCTTTGTGACGATATATTCCAACTGTCCCGTTTTCATGACATGTCCCAAGTATGTCGACTGTCTTCTTTTGATGCGAGTAACCAGTCCTCTTTGTAACTTAACGTCACTTTCATGCCATATTCATTGCTCTTTTTATGAATGGCAAACAAGTGAAAGTAAAATTTCCAAGTAAATAACAAATAACCAATATGTGCTGGTGGTGATTGTAAAATACAAGCAGTTTTTGTTTATATATTGTTAGTTATATACACATACTCTAGTTTTATGGTTTTTGTCATACCTGGGCAAGTTTACGTTCAGTAGTTTGCCGTTGCTTTCTGTACGACCGGTTCTAATACCATTTATGGAAACAAACGCAAGGCGGTCTGCTTCCAAATCGTCTGTAGCCGTGTTTCGTACGCAGTATTCTGAACCCTTTCGCCATAGAACGGGCTAGTCTTATGATTGAATGTTAATATGTGGATGCTCTCTGCGTTATCCATGAGTGGAAGAGAAGTCTTCAGCAATGTTGATTCCACACTTCGGCACACACATTTCTGTATCTCATTAATATTGGTAAAATGTTATTTTCAATCCACAGACAACAGTTAAACATACACATTCATATAGCTATAAGTACATATATGTATTGGAAACAGAAAGATTACCTTCTCTAATTCAGCAAGAATGTTCTTGAGTTCTTGAAACACTAGTTTCGCTGACACTTCCCTAGTCTTGAAATCCTCAACTTTGACTTGAGAACTTAAGTACGTCTGAAACATATAAACTTATTTTATCCATGTTGGGACCCGGCAGTCTAGTTGTTAGTATACTCGGCCCCATAGACCAAACATCATGTCCCCACGAGATGAACGTTTTCGTAACCACAAATCTTCTAGCTATACCTTCCCTCATGAAATGGTACTAAGAAATGTTGTTTGAGATAACGTGCACGGAATACTAGTAACACCGGCATCACTCACCTAGAATAGTTTGATATCATGAAAATGTGGGTCTAACATCATATATTCATTACTCCTCGAAGGCATTAAAAGGGGACCTTTACCGTCATTATCCATCAGCATATCATGCTCGCATCGTTGTCTGTCATACGTGACATAGATAGCACCATGTCCCAGATGAAGTTACTTTAATCAGGAAATATTACCTTACCTCACAGGCTTGTTGGTGCTCATCGGCTTTCTTGATCAGCTCGGTTTTGTGGCGCTCGACGTCCTCCTCGCAATATAGCTTTCGAACATGAGCCATGCATCGCTTGTAGTCTTGCTTCATGAGCTTCTTGCCAAGCTTGAAGAGCTTGTCATCGTTACGCATAATCGATTGCTGGACAGAGAATAATTCTATGGTGAGTCATTGCACCGTCAAGTAAAGGATAGAAGTGAAGAGAATGTATTATTAATTTCTTGACACGTTATGTGAAGAAATAAATTGGAGAACTTGGTGACAACTGGCAAGATTGATGGTAAGAGAACAAGAGGGAGACAGAGAAGTAAATACATGGATGGTTTGGCTAAGTGGTATGGTCGAGACAAGAACACACAGCTAATCCACGACTCTGGATATCGTGTGAGATTGCGAAACATGATGGCCCACGCTTATCGACATGGCACGTGATGATGGTGATACTACACAATGTCAACGCGTTGAGTTACGATCTAAACCTTACATTCGCATTCCTATTTCTCCTCATACTCTGAGCAGAAAATATATACCCAAATAAATGTTGCGTATCAATTGCAGGACGCTGCGATCAGTCCCGATTCGAATTTGCAGCTAATTTTATGTTGAGTAGTTTGCGATTGCTTTCTGAACGAGAAGTAAACGTTAAAGTCAAAATTAATTCCGGAATAGTGATTGCACCCCATCAACCCTCAACGCACCAGAAGTTTAAGAGCGAGCGTTATTATCATTTCGACCACATCGGCTGCTAGATATATACCAGGCTACAAAATAATTACATTGAATAAACAATGTTAAAGTAACTGAAAACAAAAATTGTAGAGTGGAACAGAAAGAACAAAAAGTAGATTTGTAAGAACATGCAATTTTCCCATGGTTCCGTCGCCCTGCTACTGAGTGAGTGTGTGGCGCGACACTGTGAGCTGTGAGTTTCGCGTGGAATGCTTTTACATCTGTCCGCGGTTGTTTGTAGCGTGAACTACATGTTCGGAACGATGGCGGGCGGCTGTTGCTGGGTTGACTGGTTTGCCTTTTCGGCTCACGAGTGCATTTTTCAGGAGACTACTGGGAGTCGCCGCTGGAGCTACGGTGTTCGTGCTTTGTGTGGCGATTTCGGCGGGTCGTACTGTGGAAAGAGACCGAGCCATATCGGATGCTGATGTTGACAGCGATGTCCTGTAAAGGATATTCGAACAAAACAAAAACCAAAAAAAAAAAAAAAAGTATTTCAGCCTGTTGTATCCTGTGCGAAGTCTGAAGATTGTTTTTGTTCCCTTCGCTGGAGGTGGCAGTATGCATCATCTTGCTCGTGGACCTGGATGCTCTATCTTCCACTTGGTCCTATAAATATTTTTTTTTTTATAAATCGCTTGGCCTCATCGTAGGTTATGTATATATCAGACTGAGATTGTCTTCCCCTGCCTTTGACAATTATGCCATGTTCTTAATTTCCAGATATGTTGCAATACGAGGGGATTCATTGTACTACAACCTTTTCGAAATTCTGAAATAGTTCATACATTCTTGCTCTTAGGTTTGCTAGTTCTGCATTGTTTCTGTTCTTCAGTTTTGAAATAACTGACAACATAAATATTATTAGCCTAATACCCCATCACCAATATGTCGAATGTCACCGACACATATTGTCCTTAACTATTCCTCGTGTTTGCCCTAAAGACGAGGAGGGAGGGTCGACTTCATTGCAAAGGGCTCAACTTATTCTGGCTTGGTCTATCTCCGCAGAGCGGCAAGCTGCGTCCTGTGAGCACAACACAAAGCGCGAACTCCTTTGCTTTAGCGATAACCCCAAGGGGTCTGACGACCCAATCCAAAAACGAACTTATGAATTTCAGGACACAAGATAGAAGGACAATCTTAACGTCTACCGACCACTGTAGAGCATCACTACATGGAACAGATGCCGTTGCTTTTTTAAGCTGGCACTATAGTGTAGTTCTTAAGACGAATCTCGAGATTTGTTATCGGATTGCCAAATAAACTGCTTAAGCCTAATTAAGGCCGGAATATGTTGCTGAGAGCCAATTGTTAATTTATACACAGCAAAAAGTTACAGAACTGACTTGGTTAAAGAAAACATTCTTAACAGAGAAAATATGGATAAAGAAAACCGCCTAAACAAAGCTGACATGAGAACGGAAAACAATCTTACAGCCAAAGTACATTTCAGCATCGGCATCTTGTCATCGTTGGGGTGCTTCTCAAAAATCTTAGCGTTGATGGCGACAGACATCTGAAAGCACACATTTAAGTTCTCACATACACCGCTTTGATAAAGTAGCACAAAGTGGTGTGTAAATGTAATGCACAATGTCATTAGCCCGAATTCGTTTCTAAATATGATGTTCAGTACGCTTAAACTCGAGAGGGTTTCTAAACATAATATAAAGTTTCATTAACGCGCAATTGTATCCAAACATAATATTCAGTGCAATTAAACACGAAGATCGGTGACGTTTCTGACCTATCTTTAGCTCAACCAAATCACCCCATCTGTCCTATCCTTAACTCAACCAAATCACTCTAAGCTGCCCTATCTCGTTAATGCTCTCAGCAGATTAGTTATGTTTGTCTTTACTTTTCCTTCTCCGTGTGTATTAGGATCTTCATCTATTTTCTTTACCTTGTGAATTTCACATAAAGGCCGCCCTAGTTATACTATCCTAGGGATTTCTCATTGTATGCCTTATTCAGCGCCAGTGTCTTGTATTCATTTCTCGGACGCAGAGGTGTTTCCAAGGCACCAGGGCTGGGATCTATACTGGCCAAGACCTGCTGACACGTCCACGCCGTGCGTCCTGGGCAACAGGTCCCTTCGGGGTCCTGGCTAACGTCAGTAGGATCGCCGATTCCTCCGAAGTCGGAGAGTGTCTGCCTGTACGGCGAGGAACAACCAGTCTGCACACCAATAAGCCAGATATGGGACAACGGATCCTCACGCAAGCCTCAGGTCTTGTATGACATCACACTGATGCTGGACAACAGGATGCCTTCATCCGACATACAGGACTTCGCGTTGGAGCTCAAGCCAACGAACAAAAGCAAGCAAGCACTGGCATTTGTCTAGTTCTCTCCGTGAGCTCTATGTCGGCGATTCCGCCATACGTTTTGAATACTGTTGTTTTGCACAGCGGAAACCAATGCATGTTTGCAGTTTAATAGTAATTCTTTTAGTCGTTTTCAATGTTTCTGATCTCTGAAGTAATAATTATTTAATGTTATGATTGATTATTTTAAGTTTAGTTTAGTTTGTTTAGTGGGGGTTGAGTAGTCTCCAGGTATGGTGTCCGCATCGAATGCTCCCGGGTTCAAGCCCCGGTGAGGGCCGGGATTTTTTCCACGTGGAATTCTATTAAAATGTCCCCTGGCAGCTGGGTAGTGAGATCGGACGCCCTTGTGTATTGCTGCGCACGTAAGCAATGCCTTGACAGTTGAAAATCGAAGAAGATTAGCCTAACGGCTCTGCCTGGGCAAAATGTCGAGTGAAAAATCTATCCAAAGTATTTCAGGAGCCTCGTCGGTGCTACGGAGTTCGTGCACTGAGCTGAGAATCTCCGGACTCAGGCTTAAGTTAGGAGTAGAACGGAGCACTTATGAGTTACACCCGTGTGCCGTGATGCTGATACGTCGACTAGACTAAAAACTAAAAACTAAATTTTAAGTTTAGTGCTAGGTTTAATTTCTTTTGACTTCCACGCATGTCCTAGAAATGTAAACGCTCCGCATGCCTTGTGTATTCTTATCTCGATACCTTTATCTGCCTCTCCATTCCCAGCTTTTCCCCCATTCGTTGTCTATGCTACTACCTATATACTACTGAACTTAGTGATAGTGTAATTTGAGAAGGAAATTTTCTGAATATCGTCATCACAGAATAAAGCAAACGTCGAAATAACCACAGCATCAGGTGTTGATAGTTCACCCATCAAAACGGTAAGAGGATGAAGAAGATATACTCTAGGGAGAACATGAATATCATGGATGGAGAATAGACTATAAAATAACAGACGCAACCGATCAGGGAAACATCTAAAGGTGTATGTCAAGGTCTTCAACAACTGGACAATAAATAATAGTATCAATACCATCAGCTACATTACAAATTATCAGAAAACAGACAGGAGGGGAGAGTTATTTTCTCTTCCAGGCCTAGGATCCGAAAAAGACAAAGAAGAAGAAGAAAACGAAGAAGAAGAAGAAGAAGAAGAAGAAGAAGAAGAAGAAGAAGAAGAAGAAGAAGAAGAAGAAGAAGAAGAAGAAGAAGAAGAAGAAGAAGAAAGAGAGGAGGACGAGGAGGAGGATTATGTTAAAGAAGAAGAAGAAGAAGAAGAAGAAGAAGAAGAAGAAGAAGAAGAAGAAGAAGAAGAAGAAGAAGAAGAAGAAGAAGAAGAAGAAGAAGAAGAAGAAGAAGGGACAAGAGGAGGAAGAAGACGAAAGTGAGGAGGAGGATGAGTAGGAGGAAGAAGAATAAGGAGTCGAAGAAGAATAAGAACTGCCATTCACACGCGTGTATGTGCTAGTCGTTTCTCCGCATGATCTAACACACCAGTTTTGTTTCATTTTATATTGTCTACGTATGACAGTCCACTTACGTTATTCTGCCTGCGGGTCATGAAACGCAGACATTCATTGCCGATTCTGAGAGCGCGTCTCTTCTTTTTGTTATCAGCCAGCAAGCTTTCCATCTCGTTGACGTACACGTTCCTGTCTATCTCTGTGGGCAATAAATATCACAGCGCTTTAGCACTTGTGGGGATCTCATGGGGAGAAATATGCAGCATGGGGACATATAGATCAATGTAGACAGGCAGGGAGATAGGGAGGGGTTGGCATGATGGTCGATGGGAAGGCATGCGTATTGTTCATAGAAAACTCTCCAAGTAAATGTTCAATGGACGTATCGCCTACTTGTACGGGCATATATATATATATATATATATATATATATATATATATATATATATATATATATATATATATATATATATATATATATATATATATATATATATCCCTTATACAACGTTGCAGTCACCATCAGCTTTTTTCAGCTGCTGTTGATGTACTATGCAAGATTACGCTCAGTAGTTTGCCATTGCTTTCTGAGCGACCGACTCACATACCCCGTAAGATACGACGTGGCAAGAACCGCTACCGATTCTCGCGCACATCTCGTCACTCACGAGAGTATACGAGATTACGCAGAAAGACGTAAACCCCTATGCCAGGGTGACCGGCTATATATAAATATATATATATATATATATATATATATATATATATATATATATATATATATATATATATATATATAAACAATAACGGGGAATGGGGAGATAGGCCACATTAAGTACTGAGTGAACAATATATATATATGGTTGATGGGTAGACTGATAGACAAACGATAAACATAATTAGACAATCAGATATACAGATGCACAAACATACAGATACACAGATACATAGATAAACAAACAGATAGACAGACAGACAGATAGATAAACAAACAGATAGACAGAGAGATAGATAAACAAACAGACAGACGGATAGACAAAAAGTCAGACGAACAGACGGATTGATGGACGGACGGACGAATGAGTGGATGGATGAATGCATAGATAGATAAGTGTGTAGCACTTACTTTTAAGGCGTATTTTCTCCCGTAGAAGCTTAACTTCCACGCTTTCTTTTTTGTTCATCATCATTTTGACGCTTCGAGAAGACGGGACAACAAGTTAAACATAAATGTGATTGGTTATCATGTTATAAATACGACCTATACAAAATGAAATAATAATACTTCTGTAGTGTTTTACTCTTAAGAAAGTAGAGTGGATTACCCTTTCATACGTCATGTGAGGCTCATTGAGCATGCCATGAGCACCGTATTGTTTTATAGACGAAGAGAAGAAGAGAAGGGACACAACATCTGTTGACTCTCATACATGTACACATGTGCGCACTTGGTATTGAGAAGTATTGTCGCCTGAGCATATTTCTTTTTTTGTTTCTGTTTAATACATGTCTTCGTGGCGGATTCAAGCAAAAGCCCATTTTTATGGCAGTTTAGTAGTAATTAATAATTATTTTTAAACTGTGATGAATGGCAGTTTGTGATAGATGAATTGACCCCGTGTCGTCTCCTTAATGACAGTTGGCTGAAATTAACGTCCACCACTGTCCCTCTCTCACCTTGATTGTATATTCTGTCTGACTGCTGTTCGTCTATCTCTTGGTGATATTTTCTCATTCATATAGAGAGATACATTTGTTCAATTGCCGCATTGGTTATGTGTTCCTATGTTTCTGTAAGCATTAGGATACTACGCTTGTTTGTAATTATAATTGTAAATCTATTATCTTTTGAAATTATAAACATAACCATTAACCCAAGGATGTACCGACGAAGTGAAGTAATCATCCCCGAGGGGATACCAAGAACATTAATGACATATTTTCATATTGCAGCCAGCGCATCGAGTACTGTGTAAGAGTAATAAAATACTATATTTTCCCTGAGTGTAATGTTGTTCCTCCATTTAGAGCAGTGTTTCCCAACGTGGGGCCCACGCCCCACAGGGGGGCAATTCGATTGTTAAGGGGTGCAATTCAAAAATGGAAGACATCGGCTGGATATAACAAAACGGTCAGACTTGAGACTGAAGTTAAGTAAATTGGAACCTGACATAAAATCACTTTGCAGCAAGCTTCAAGCGCAAGGATCTCACTAAATTTAAATAATAAATAATTACTAATAATTAAAATAATATAGGCAAATCTTTCATTAAAATTATTTTGTACTTGAATTTCAGTTCCCCATTATATGTTTTGAAAATTTACTTACTGTGTTTGCTCAATAATTTCCTAGTGATTTCTTCCTAAAACCTATCATTCAAGTTTCTTTAGTGAACATTTCAATTTTTGAATATTAAAAATAATGTGTATGTTAGGGGGGGGGGGGGGGGAGCATAAGAATTTTAGAGAGGCTTAGGTGGGGCATAGCACAAAAAAGGTTGGGAAACACTGATTTAGAGTATGCGTTTAAGCAGGGAGAACATACAGAATATGAAGAACAAAAATGAAACGACGTGCATTTTCTAGTCACTTTTCATGTTATATCCTAACAGCTGAACAGTTTTATTACATGTAACTCATTTAAACTCTTTTAAACTGTAATTATTCTTTTCTTTAAAATGGCAATGCGTTATCTGACAGGACGTGCCAAATAAAACAAATTGCAAGGAAGCACAAAAGCAAGAAATCAAACGTTAAGGTCAGAAGAATAACTCAGCTAACTAAAATGAGTAGGAGAAACCAATATATTATCAGATTAGCATTTTGGAAATATGCGAAACAAGATGCGGTGGCTGATGTATAAAGCCACAGGTATATAACCACAGGTGCAATGGTGCTGTTCTCTGGTCATACAAAGGAGAATACACCTCACGGTGAAGTAGTGGCGCTAATGCTATATAAAAACTCATAAAAATCTCTACTAGAGTGCGAACGGTTATTTCAATAATAATAAAAGTAACATCTACAAACCAAAAGAGGATAGTAAAATAATGTGTGATCCAGCGTTACGCACATAGATATGATAACGATAAACCATTTAAGAAAGGGGTGGGGGGGGGGGGGGGGGGTTGCATGAACTTGCAAATTGGAAAACATAATGTTATAATCAAAGAAATGGCAATATTAAAATTGCAATGAGTGACCCTAATGCCAAGACAGAGTTCGATAACACAGGTTTGAAGAGATCATGGGGAAATACGGACTTATGTAATGAACGATAAAGGATAATTAGTTACCAATTTTTGAACAGATAATCAATACGCTAGTCAGATAATTCTCACAGTACATCAAACTATTCAGACCATAAGTGCTCAAATCTCCTCCTTACTATCTCTCTCGGCGTGTAGCCGTCGACGATACGAGTTCTGTGTTCGATGAACATTCTTCTTTGGCACCTACAAAGTGCTCCTGTCGGGCTTGGCTTCTTTTCACTTGCTGTTCTTGCAGCCTGGTAAAGGTTGCAGATTCACAATCGTGTCTTCATTAGATTAATTGCTCTGCCTCTCTGGTGGCATTCAATCCTGTTAATTGCTCGTCCGCTGTCCACAATAGTCCTTCCCGTAACCTGTCAGCCTGCTAATGTCCTCTCACAATATCGTGACTTCCACAGTAGCCGTGCCAGGAACCTGTCAGCCTGCTAATGTCCTCTCACAATATCGTGACTTCCACAGTAGCCGTGCCAGGAACCTGTCAGCCTGCTAATGTCCTCTCACAATATCGTGACTTGCACAGTAGACCGGCTCGCAACCTGTCAGCCTGCGCGTGTCGTCTCACAATATCGTGACTTCTACAGTAGCCTGCACACAGTGAAAACCTGGGGTTAGGACTGAATTGTAAGAAAACACAGATTATGGTCGTCACTAGGAAGGAAGAAATACCACAATGTAATATACAAGTAAATGGGAATATTCTTAAACAATTGAATCGGTACAACTATCTCGGAACAGTCATAATATCTGATGGGAGATGCCTTGAAGAGATTAGAACAAGACTTGCCATGGCGAAGGTAGCCTTTTGCAAGATGAAAAACATACTGACAAATAAAAAGATATCAATTGAAATGAGAAAAAGAGTGTTGAAGTGCTACATAGAACCTGTACATTTATATGGATGTGAGGTGTGGACAATGAGCAGACAAGCTGAAAAACATCTGATGGATGTGGAAATGTGGTTTCTGAGGAAAATGCAAAGAATACCATGGACGGATAGAAAAACCAATGAACAGGTCCTTCAAGAAACAAATGAAGATCGTAAACTAATTAGAGACATTAGACGCAAACAGTCAAAATGTGTTGGGCATGTTATGAGAAGAAACGAATTGGAGAACTTGGTGACAACTGGCAAGATCGAAGGGAACAGACCAAGGGGAACCTAGGAATGCTAACCTGGTCAAAAATGCACGCTAAAAGTCGGATGTGTTGACCTAAGGGTTTCGACCCAATGGTGCCCAACGCACACCGCAATTACATCTGAAAAAACACTCCAATGAACGCAAAGAAGAAGAATACCAAGGGGAAGACCAAGAATTAAATACCTGGATGGCTTGGCCACGTGGCATGGTCGAGACAAAAACACGGAGCTGATCCATGACTCTGGTGATAGAGTGAGATGGCAGAACATGACCGCCCACGCTTATGGCATGGCACATAATGAATGAACAGTATCCTGGCCAGCAACCTGTCCACCTGCTAATGTCCTCTCACAATATATTGACTTCCACAGTATCCTGGCCAGCAACCTGTCAGCCTGCTAATGTCCTCTCACAATATCGTGACTTCCACAGTATCCTGGCCCGCAACCTGTCAGCCTGCTAATGTCAACTCACAATATATTGACTTGAAACAATTCGTTGCCATTATACCAATACCCCTACCCCGTTCAACCTAAGAGGAGAAGTTATATTGGGGTCCACCCCTGGCTCAGATTAATAATCCCGTAACCGAGTCAGCCACAAAAAGCATATTAATTTGAAGGTGGTTGGTGTCCACAGAGGGTAATGGAGTACAAACGGACACCCCCCCCCCCCACCCCTAACCCCAACCCCCCTGCCCCCACCCAAAAGCCTGATGTTTGTCAAGCTTGACCGCCTCAGAGACTCCACCCACTGTGATCAAGCCCAGCCCATTTCAAAATTCATTGAGTCACTGGGTAAGTAAGCATCACTGGGTGAAAGTCCATCTCCAACCAGGCTATTACTTTAGTTACTGCCATGACCTCCATAGTCAGACTACTTGTCACTGTAAGGGCACCACGGTCTTTGTCGTTTTCAGTTCTCCCTCAGGCATGAGAAGTGAAAGCACATTAGCTTCTCACGTGTAGAATAACTGACGTATCTGTATAGTTGACTACAAGATCATCAGTAGAATTCTCAAACACCAAGGCCTGAACATCTACATCCACAGTTAATGCTCTTTGTTGTCTTAGCCATTTGAGAAAGCATTTTGCCACACGGAAGATCAATGCAACTAAATTACCTTTGTGAGGCCGTTTGCAATATTCTTCTACCTTTTCTTTCATATATAAATGCTGCGCTATCTCGTTTAGTTCCATCTAGTTAGTAACTTTAATGAAAGTCTTTTATCTGTTTCTGAATCTTCTTTTATATCACACCGTTACTATTAATTTAACCTATTCTAATAACGTCTTGAAGCACCCATGTCAAGAGACACAAGGCGTTAAAATCTCATTACCTCCCACTTACATAGTGTCAACAATTAGGAATATTACTTCTGCTTGTGTGTAAGGGCACGCTGGTGTAAAAAAAAAAAAAAAAGTCCCGTAGCAGGAACATCCTGTGCGCATATGAAGTGTTAGGACAATCACATTTTGTAGGCCTGAGTGCACAGAGGAATATTACTAAGTCTTTCACTCCCATAGCGAAGATAAGGAGCTAACGTCGAATCTTAGTTTAACTGCTCTCATGCCGTAGTCAGCGTAACATTCTAACCATGATACCAACGCGTCCACTAAACTGGTGTCGACACAGAAACGGGGGGAAGATAGTGTGGGGAGGGGGTGATCAAGACGTTTTCGCTAGTTCTGTGGTTTTAGTGAAGGCTCAAAACATGGACCCAGTACACAACTTTAACACCAGTAAATATATTCGAGCATTGTTTTTCTCGTGAAACAACGGCACTGCTCAAGTTGCAAGACATTGGTGTCAAATAGGGAGGTGAACGACTTAAATGCTGTAAGGGACAAAGGATTACATGTAAACCAGCACAAAACAGGTAGAGATCAGCCTTCTCACGCTGGTGGCAACTGACGAGGTGAGGTGATCTGAGCACCGTTAGACTTATTCGGAGTACACTAATGCTAGCCCACTTTGATAATTTGATAACGTGATTAAAATTGTCGCGTTATGGCCACCGAACTATGTTTTCTTACCTTATAGTTTTCTTACAAAGTTAATAAGGAAAAAAGGATTTCTTAAAGACTACAGCAGTACATGTATGTCTTAACGGGGACAGGATCTGTTGGTTCTCTGGCATTACATTTTCCTTAGTTTCTCGCGTGAATGTCACATGTCACGTGCGCTTTCCGAAACAACACGTTAATTTCCGACATGCATATGTTGATGACGTCATTATGATGATTGTTTACATTTCTGTGACTATCTCATCTCATCTCATCTCATCACGTTCCTCTTGTACCTTGCGGTGTCGAGGTGAAGTATAAACAGCGGGAGAGTGCCCGCTTATGGTCTTCATGTATCGATATTCCCATGGACTCTGTTATTCCCTGCGTCCATCGTTTACGTGGTCGGCCTGTTCCTCTGTTTCCCTCTGGTCTGTACATCATTGCTTATTGTGGTATACTGTTAGTTGGTAACTTACTTGCATGGCCAAACCATTTGACTTGCTGCTTTCTAATAAAATCTAGTGCAGCTGTAACCCCCACTTTAGTCCTGATTTCTACATTTCTGATCTTATCTCTTCTTGATACATTGAGTATTCTTCTCAGAAATCTCATTTCTGTTGTTGTTGATTTTTCTTTTCTATTTTTATGTCATTGTCCAGGTTTGGCATTGGTAACATAGAGTTGGTAGGAAGGTTGTGTTGTAAAGTCCTTTCTTAGTAGTTATTGATACGTGTTTGTTCTTTAGTATTGGTGTCATTTGTCCAATGAGTTGGTTTGCCTTATTGCATCTATTTTTGATCTCGTCTTCTGATTTGCCATTTGATGATATTATACTTCCTAGGTACTTGAAACTCTTTACTTGTTTCCAAGAATGTTCGTTTAGGTGAATCGTTTTGCTTTTTCTTCTTTCGTTATAGTCAGTACCTCTATTTTACTTGTTTTCATGTTATGCTCCCTACACATTTCGTTTAGACTATTCATGTGGTCTTGTAATTAAGCTTCTGATTATGCTATTAGTGCTTGGTCGTCCGCAAGCAGGAGTTCTCTAATGGTTAGATTTGCAGATGGTTCTTCTTCTGTGTTCTCGTGAAACACAGTGGGTTAAAGTACCGAAAGACACGTGGGTCTGGCACAATGTTATAGTAATATTGGGTGTGAGTGCAGAGAATAAACATTGGATTGTACACAGTGTGAGGTGCAACAACTGATCCAGAGTAGCACACATAGTCATCTACACCAATGGGTCAGTGGTTAGAAATAGAAGTAGTGGTTGGGGTGTCATTGCGAAGGCTAATGGACGATTCTTGATAAGGGAGTCTGGGATTTGAGACTACGACCTCCAGCATGAGAATGGGGGTGGAAACAGTAACAGCGGCATTGCGATGGTTAGAGAAGACCACTGCAACACACATTTTATTAATTACGGACTCAAGGAGTATGCTTAGTAAGGTGGGGAAAGAATTGTTTCGTGTGGAATAGCTCGCCACGCTTCAAAGGTCACATATTATGACAATGGTATGGATTTTTTTTTGCCCAGACCATGCGGGAGTAGGCTGAACAGGCTGATACGTTGTCAGGGTATGCACCTCTTGGTGGTAGATTACCTATAGACAAGTGAGACGTGATTGTGCGCCTGTAGGACCAGGTGGATAAGGTGAGGGTAAATACTGAGTAAACGTATGTGGAAATAATGAGATTACGCGCGATCGGCAGGGGTTCTGGAATAATCTCACAACTGAAAGGGAGACCATTAGCACTTTAAATCAGATAGCGGTGGGAAAGAGTAGCAGTGTGGCTTTGCTGGCTGTTGAACGAGGGGACGGACCACGTATGGGAATGTCCTAAGCAGAGTGATATCGGTTCTTAGCTCTTGGCTATTACATTACATATGCAAGGGTAAAGCTGGTCTTTGCTGTCACAATCAAACAATTAAATATAGCAACGTTACATGAGCTTTATTACTCGAGTATCAATGCTCTAGTTACTTGACACTGACATAACATACAACATATACAAGACAAAATCAATACATATTAACAGCTTTAGACTCAGAACAGGACATTATGTACTCCGAGCATAACTCTACTGTATGGGATTCACTGAAACTGCCTCTAGGAGAGCCCAAGCAAATTCGATAGCATGTCCCGCCACACTGTACCGACACTGTACCGACACTGTACCGACACTGTACCGACTTCTTCAACATGACGGGAGTAATATGGTCGACTGGAGAGACCCAGCGAGAGAAACTTTGGGTGGGGGGGGGGGGGGGGAACCAGGTGAAGATCTCAAGCGAACCATACTGTTGTTGGTCACACATGCTGGAATAGACGAATAGCAAACTTTCATCGCAGGAGAAGAAGAAGAAGTAGAAGAAGAAGAAGAAGAAGAAGAAGAAGAAGAAGAAGAAGAAGAAGAAGAAGAAGAAGAAGAAGTCAGTCTGTCTGTCTGTCTGTCTGTCTGTCTGTCTGTATACATGTATGCATGTATGTATGTATGTGTATTTATGTATGTATGTATTTATGTATGTATTTATGTATGTATGTATGCATGTATGTATGTATGTATGTATGTGTGTGTGCACAGTTAGTTAGTTAGTTAGTTAGTTGGTTAGTTAGTCGACAGATCATTCTCATTGCACATCGAACCATTCAGTTCATAAGTGCTCGGATCCCTTCCTCAGTAAATCCTGCAGCGTATAGCGGCTAACGACACCAGTTCTGTGTTGGTTTATCAATCTTCTTTGGCTTCCTGCGCAGTGTTCTTGTTTGGCTACACCTCTTTTAATTTGCTGTTCTCGCAGTCTGACCATAGTTGTAGATTCACAGTCATCACTTGGTTCACGCAAAAGATTTACTTCTCGTAGAGCAGTGGTTCTCAACCTTTTTTGGCCCATTCCCCCCTTCACCATATTTTCAGAACGCCATTCCCCCCCCCCCCTTCCTATCAAAAATTTGGCCCGTTCCCCCCTTCACCGTATTTTCAGAACGTCATTTCCCCCCCTTTCATATTTCCTATCTAAAAATCCCCTCACCCCTACACAGTATACGTAAAAGTGGAAGGCAAATGTAATAGCATATACTAAAACAAGTCTAGACATCCACATAGAACATGATTTGTGGGTCTACTTATTTTATAAAATAAATTTTAGAAGGACGACTGTAAAGTATGAAGGGAAAAACTATGTCAAGTAATCGGTTCTTGTATTAACACGATCTTGAAATGGTCTTCATTTCCCCCCTGGAAACCCTGAAATTCCCCCCTGGGGGGGGGGGGGGGGGAATTCCCCACCGGTTGAGAACCACTGTCGTAGAGCATTCAGATTGTCAGCCTGGTCCCTGGCGCCTCCGCCTTCCACAGTAGCCTCACCTGCAAGCTTGTCAGCCCGCTGTACTCATGTATGCTCTGTCACGAAGATGAAGCTAATCTTTGCCAGCCGAGACAGCACCAGAGACAGCAACCACTCTCTTCGGATTCACTCCATCTGTATCCTCTTGAGCATGCTTATTGAGTTGCTAATTAACATGCCCTAGTGAATGTCTGTGTCTCGAGCCATAGTATTGCTTTACTTACTGCCATGACTTCAATAGTCAGACTACTTGTGGTCTCAGCAAAAGCACCAGAGTCCTCCTTCACAATTTTCCCTCCCTGGGCCGTAAAGGCCCATGAGCTTCTCACGTGTCGGACGACCGACCCAACTGTGTAAATGACAGTATCACCGTCTAACGAATTCTCGAAAATCAACACTTGTACTTCCGCCACCACAGCAGCCGGAGTTTCTTGTCTGCCTTTTCTGTCTAGTTGGATGCAAACTAAAAAGGACGTACAGAAATCTGTGGGCACTCGTAACCACACCTCGCTAGGTTCTAAGTCCTCAAGTGAACACACCTGTTGAAGAATGTCTTCGGCTTATCCCATCCACGACCTTCCTCTTTTTAACCTGCTGCCCGTCACCTTCATAATTTCACTATGTAGTGGATGTTGTGTGTTTGCGTTAACTCTGAGGTAGGTACGTGCTGTCACATAATACTGGAGAATTCAGATCCAGAATTGATGAAAGGCCTGAAGCCGCCATCGCTAGGCGCCACAACTATTTGATGTGGAGAAATATGTTCCCAATTTCAGACACCACCGGGATTCCTGGAGAAGTCCCGAGATCAAAGGGAAACGTCGGCATTCTGTTTGCCCGGATCTCAGGAGAATGGAGAAGGGGGGAGGTGCCGTCTTGATTGATGTCAGGTCACGTGAGTGACGTCACTCGAACAACATATTTTGGCTGCTGGAAGTTAACGAAACTTGCGTTAAGTCTGTGGATGAACTACAGATAACGGGAGTGTTTTTGTGTTTCTAGTTCTAATGGAGAAGAGGATTTACGGGGTCTCCTGTGTTTTGGAAACTGTGATGAATTGTGAATTCCGACTCCGAACAGGAACACTAGCATAAGGTAGTCTAGTATTAAATAAAGCTTAGGACTAGAACATTGAGATAGTGTGTTGTGTGAATGTAGTCTAGGAGCGTCGGCCGTAGCTGGTTGATGCCTAGCTTAAAAGAGGTAGAGTGATATATCATTTCACTCGGCAGGGTAACACCAGTGTAATGGAATGATATTCGGTGAGATTTGGGATGGCTGGGGGAGTAGGGGAAATGTAAATGGTGGGATATTCCGGTAGGGAGGCCTACTGGCGCTCCTGTGATATCCGTTTGGTCTTTCCTTTTCCTTACCACCCAAAATGTGAAGAACTATTGTGCCTTTATGCCAGAGTTAACCAGGATAAATATCTGAGTGGGGCATTGACCTACAATCACATCTAATAGGTCTGAATAGGGTTTTTCTCTCACAGAATGTTCTCTTTTGACAGGTTCCACGGTGTAAAAGAAAGGAAGTATTACTACGAGGTGTGGACAATGCCAGTCAAACAGAGTGATATTTTACTGTACCGGAGAAATTAAGGACAGCTGGGAGAGGAGGGAAATAGCAGTTATATTGAGTGCAGTTATACTAATTGGCCTCGGAAATGGGACATCGTTCCAAAAATTATAAACTCATAGAAATCAGGAGTGTTATCCTGAAAGGGCAAGAGTAGCAGTGATTGAGTGCCCAAGGCAGTTGTTTTTATGAAACTATTAACACCTCCATAGACAATGACAATATTAAGTAGAGAGGTGGAACAACAGTGATTTTACAGTAATTAGGGCTAAGTCGAGTGATGATAACTATTAGGTTGTAGAGGGGTTTCAGAGAAAAGACATTCATTCATTAACATTCGGCAACCAGTCTGAAAGTTTTCTTTAAACTCATGTGAGATATAAGGAGATCTTCGTCGGTATCAGGATTTTAAGGAACATAATAGGTACATAGTGTGTTCCTGATTCATGGACATTAATAGGCCATATTCCGTAGTGGAGAACAGTCACCCAGACTATATATGATTAACTCCAAGAAGTCAACCATTTCCGGAGAGAGGCTTCATTCGGTGAGACCTGTTCCAAACTTACTGTGGTGTGATGTGGCATGGCCTAACATGATGAACGATCCTGAGCTCACTAATCTATTCTCACATACACCATAGAAAATACTACATATTTCCACACGCAAACAGTGCACACACACACACACAAACGTGACACTTTTCTGTATTAAATGTTTTATTTTATCATTTGTTAAAATACAGTCTTGTGTGGGTATGTTCTGAAACAATATGAAGGGTATTGTTTAGTGGTAAGAAGAAGAAGAGGAAAGAGAGAGATAGCGTACCTGAGACTGACGGGGGTATGTAGACAAAGGTCCGGCAGAAGCCCAAGCAAAGGAAAAGGATTTTAAACAGTGTGCCTGTTGACTCCACTTCCCCCCCCCCTAGGGACGACTGGCGACATTTATGGGGGTTCGCGCGGGATGGTGATATCACATTAAGGATAGCGACATTTACATGGGCACGTCACACGGGAAGGTGACATTACCTTAATGTTGGTGATATTACATTATTGTGGGTGACATTACCGTGATAGAGGTAGGGCCGGAGAGTTAAAGATCCAGTTATAGTGAATGTGGATAGGTGTTAAGACAAATAACTTTCCTGTTCACACTTTACAAGTCTACATAGGTCTTGATCCTAATCTACTCTTGTCGTGGAGAGATTGTTTTGTGGTGTAATATATATGGATTAATTTTAGATATTGATTATCTACATATTGCTTGGTGTAACTTGGACTCAATCTGTTGACTTACCTTTCTGAAAAATGGCCACTCCTAAACTAACCACGGCAGAACTAAGATCAAAAGGGGAAGAAATGGGTTTGTCGGGTTCTGCCCTAACAGATTACATACAGGAGGTGGAGAGGAAGTTTCGTCAAGCAGAAAGGGACGATCGAAAGTTCGAGCTGGAATTGAGAAGGATGGAGTTAGAACAAGCTGCTAAGAAATTGGAAGCAGAACAAGCTGCTAAGCAATTGGAAGCAGAACAAGCTGCTAAGAAATTGGAAGCAGAGCAAGCCATGAAAAGGTTGGAATTTGAAGCTGAGCAGGCAGCTAAGAAATTTGAAGCTGAACAGGCAGCTAAGAAATTTGAAGCTGAGCAGGCAGCTAGGAAACTTGAAGTTGAGGAAGCTGCTAGGAAACGGGAAGCGGAGCAAGAAGCTCAGAAAAGGGAGCACACAGCATGAGGGAACTCGAGTTGAAGAGTCAATCTAATGGGGAAACTGAGGGAACAATTGGAGGTTCCTCCATCCCAGGCTCGACTCCAGCAGGTGGACATAGTTACCATGCTATAAAGTTCCCTCTAGCAATCTACGAGGAGGACAAGGAGAAGATTGACCAGTACCTTCAACGCTTCGAGGCCATGTCCGTGGCTATGGGTCTGGAGCGTAACAAATGGAATCTCAAGCTATCCCAGGGATTACGAGGGACAGGCTACAAGGTCTATTCTCGCCTGTCACCAAGAGATGAGAACAATTATGTCGAATTGAAAACTGCTTTGCTGAAGCATTACGAGATCACATCAAGTACATATAGGAAGAAGTTTCGATCAGCGAAACGAGAGCCAGGAGAGCTATTCGCCGCCTACAGTATGCGCCTGAAATCCTACCTACAGAAATGGATGGATTTGGCAGAGTTCAAGCATGACTATGAGAGTCTGGAAGAGCTTATGATTGTCGACCAGATGCGACAGCAAATGTCAGAACCTCTGAAGACCTTCTTGGGAGAACAAGGGGCGGAACGGCTTGATGTGATGAATAAGCTGGCGGAAAGATTCGTTGAAGTCCATGGGGAAGCGGAAGAAACCTGTACACCAACCACCAAAGGTCAGGAGAAACATGACCGAAAGAAATTCAAAGGCTCAGAAACAAAGAAAGTGGAACCTTATGCAGAACACTCAGAGAAGAGTCCAGAGAAAAAAACGGATGGAAGACAGAGCCCACCCAACTCGCAACCGAAACGACAGTGGTCTGAGAAGTGGTGTTCGATCTGCAAGTCGCCCTCTCACAACACAAAAGACTGCAAATCGAAAACGAAAAGCTCTCACTTCGCAGCCTGCCGCGTGGCTCCAAAGGTAGTTGCCACCGAAAATGTCGAGGTCGTTGAAGGAACTCTGGACCAAGAGAGGCCACCTGTGGTCGAACTGATTGAAGTCAACGGCCAGCAGGTTACCTGTCTCTATGATTCTGGTTTGGACGGGGAAGCTGTGATTGATGCCAGCTTGGTACGCCCAGACCAACTCACAGGGGAGACTATTGAGATACAGCCTGCAATGAGGAGTGCTGCTGCCATGACACTGCCAATCGCCAAGGTGGAGATTAACTCCAGGTACGTCACAGGCCTCATTCCAGCGGCTGTGTTATCTGATTCCCTATTTCCCGTGATCCTTGGTACGAAATACGTGTTCTTGTGGATACCTAAACAACCCGCTCATGTGGGAACATCAGCCACTGGATCCCAAGAGAAGGAAAAAGGGGCAGAGACAAGATGCAACAACCCAATGCAACGGGAACTGCATACTGCCCAGAGGAAGGACACTACGTTGCGTCCTTGTTACAAGAAGCTGCAAAAAAGTGCTGATCCATCAGAACGGGGGCAGTACTTTCTGAGGAATCAACTACTCTATCGGAGAGCCGGACGGGGAGACAAACTGCACGAGCAGTTGGTGGTTCCAGAATCCCACCGTCCTCACATTCTTCAGAGTGGGCACACCATATCCGGAAGTCAGACATCCGAGAATCGACATATGGGTGTCAGAGAAACGTTGCAGCTGATTTCCTGCCATTATTGCTGGCCAGGAATGACCGGAGATGTACGCCGGTTGGTGAAGTCTTGTCCAGAGTGCCAGAAGGCACCACCCAAAAATCGGACGAAGATTAAAGGAGCGCTTAAGGTGGGGGAGAAAGTAGTAGTGTGGGCACCAGCAGAGACCAACATGCTGCAAGTACGATGACAAGGACCTTATCATGTGGTAAAGGTTGTGTCCAGGAACACCTACGAAATCCGGATTGGGGGAAAACTGAAAAGTCTTCCTAGGCATCTCCTGCAGAAATATGAGGAGAGATCCGAGGTATAATCCTCTCACCTTATGGTGATGACAGCCATTGGGGAAAAGGTTACAGGTCCAGACGGAGACCAGAGATCCCAAGTACTACATAGGAAGGCCTATGGGAACGTACGAGGTAGGTTAGATTTTCCAGCCGAAGAGAGGAGGGAAATCACACGTCAGGAAGAGGCCAATAGTGAACCATTCGCTAGTAACCCAGTTCAGAAGGGGTGGGTAACGTCGGGAACGACACGAGATACCCGAGACTCCAACCAAGGATTGGCTGACCGGATCCAACATCGACCTAGATGGTCCTGGAAGCAAAAATCCAGGAGCTTTGGGGAAGACGATTCTGTCCAACGAGGACAGAATCAGGATGCAAAACCTGAGGAAACTAAGCGGAAATGGAGACACTGTTACAGTCAGGATGGAACCATCCGTCTGTATTGTGAGCCGTCGCTTACGCAGGTCGGAAGTTAGTCGACTGAACGTACAGGGGCGATACGCCAACACAAGCGTCTGGCATTATGAGAATATAGGCTATCAGTGAGATCGCCTAATGGCTGGGGAGGCAATACCTTTGAGGGTACAGGCAGAAAATCAACATTTGATGTGCTGAGCCATCTCCCAGAAACTGTTTGCCCGGATCTCAGGAGAATGGAGAAGGGGGGAGGTGCCGTTTTGATTGAAGTCCGGTCACGTGAGTGACGTCACTCGAACAACATATTTCGGCTGTTTGAAGTTAACGAAACTTGCGTTCAGTCTGTGGATGAACTACAGATAACGGGAGTGTTTTTGTGTTCCTAGTTCTAATGGAGAAGAGGATTTACGGGGTCTCCTGTGTTTTGGAAACTGTGATGAATTGTGAATTCCGACTCCGAACAGGAACACTAGCATAAGGTAGTCTAGTATTAAATAAAGCTTAACACTAGAACATTGAGATAGTGTGTTGTGTGAATGTAGTCTAGGAGCGTCGGCCGCAGCTGGCTGATGCCTAGCTTAAAAGAGGTAGAGTGATATATCATTTCACTCGGCAGGGTAACACCAGTGTAATGGGATGATATTCGGTGAGATTTGGGATGGCTGGGGGATTAGGGGAAATGTAAATGGTGGGATATTCCGGTAGGGAGGCCTACTGGAGCTCCTGTGTTTGTCCGTTTGGTCTTTCCTTTTCCTTACCACCCAAATGTGAAGAACTTTTTTGCCTTTATGCCAGAGTTAACCAGGATAAATATCTGAGTGGGGCATTGACCTACAATCACATCTAATAGGTCTGAATAGGGTTTTTCTCTCACAGAATGTTCTCTTTTGACAGGTTCCACGGTGTAAAAGAAAGGAAGTATTACTACGAGGTGTGGACAATGCCAGTTACACTGAGTGATATTTTACTGTACCGGAGAAATTAAGGACAGCTGGGAGAGGGGGAAAATAGCAGTTATACTGAGTGCAGTTATACTAATTGGCTTCGGAAATGGGACATCGTTCCAAAAATTATAAACTCATAGAAATCAGGAGTGTTTTCCTGAAAGGGCCAGTGTAGCAGTGATTGAGTGCCCAAGGCAGTTGTTTTTATGAAACTATTAACACCTCCATAGACAATGACAATATTAAGTAGAGAGGTGGAACAACAGTGATTTTACAGTAATTAGGACTATGTCGAGTGATGATAACTATTAGGTTGTAGAGGGGTTGCAGAGAAAAGTCATTCATTCATTAACATTCGGCAATCAGTCTGAAAGTTTTCTTTAAACTCATTTGAGATATAAGGAGATCTTCGTCGGTATCAGGATTTTAAGGAACATAATAGGTACATAGTGTGTTCCTGATTCATGGACATTAATAGGCCATATTCTGTAGTAGAGAACAGTCACCCAGACTATATATGATTAACTCCAAGAAGTCAGCCATTGTCCGGAGAGAGGCTTCATTCGGTGAGACCTGTTCCGAACTTACTGTGGTGTGATGTGGCATGGCCTAACATGATGAACGATCCTGAGCTCACTAATCTATTCTCACATACACCATAGAAAATACTACATATTTCCACACGCAAACAGTGCACACACACACACACGTGACACTTTTCTGTATTAAATGTTTTATTTTATCATTTGTTTAAATACAGTCTTGTGTGGGTATGTTCTGAAACAATATGAAGGGTATTCTTTATTGGTAAGAAGAAGAAGAAGAGGAAAGAGATAGATAGGGTACCTGAGACTGACAGGGGGTTTGTAGACAAAGGTCCGGCAGAAGCCCACGATAAGGAAATGGATTTTAAACAGTTTGTCTGTTGACTCCACTCCCCCCCCCCCCCCCCCCCCCAGGGACGACTGGCGACACATGCTCTGCAAACTTGTATTCTCTCTTCAATGGTTGGAAAATCAAGACGGTAGCGCATCGCCCTGCATGCTGTATCTCTTGTACATCCAAGAATAATACACTTAGCTTCGTTCTGTATCCTTTCCATCCTTTCTATCTGCTTACGTCTGAGAGTCAGGATCGCCATCGCATACTCTAAAGCAGACATGACCAGCCCCTCATATAGAAGACATAGATATCGCTGCTCACAGTTTTCTGCCGCTATCATCCGCATCGCAGCCAAACCCCGCTTAGCCTTTAATATCCCCTGGTCTGTATGCTCATTATAAGCAAGGCTTCGATCAAAACGTATCCCTATGTAATGCATTGCTTGTGTTCCATCCAATCTCTGAACACAGATTTACAGTTGGTGTTGGAGTGTTGACAATATGATTATTCAACGAGAACCATGTCAACGAGAGCCATGGAGATAATGGTGATCCCTGTGGTAGGCCAGGATATATTGTTGTTGGTTCCGAAGTTCAACTGCCACGTCTAAAAACTACTTTCCGTTGGAAGAGAGCTGCAGCAATGCGACTAAAGAGGAAAGGACTTATGTTGAGTTCAAGAAGCTGAAGCATTAAAACATCCAATGGTACTCTGTTGTACGCGTCCTCAAGATCAATCGCTGCAGCAAAGGTTTCAATGCCTGAGTGGAAACCTTCACAGACATCATGGGCAAAAACTGCTGCATTGGTCCAGGTTTCTCTTTTTGGACGTTACCCTCCCAGGGTAGGTGGGAAAACACATTGCCTCTCTAGCTGGCTTGATATTTTTCTGGCAATTAACTTCCCCAGCAGCTTTCCTATTGTATTCTGCATGGTTATTACTCCATATCCCGAATTGTTGTGTGGTCTTTGCGAGACTTCGGCAAGGGAATCAGATAGCTATGTAATCACTCCTCCTTGATGTTAGCACTCCCTATACTGTTGTTGTACATGTCTGCTAGTTTCTCTAGATCGTTGTCAGTACGCCTATTGATGTCGTCGTATCTTATTCCATCTGGCACTGGAGGACTGTTGTTTGATCGTCGAAGCACGGCCTTTATTTCTTCCACTGTCACTGTGTCTTCATCCGAAATGTTCTGGGCCTTGCACCTGCCTGAGATGACCTCCTTGGCGTGTGTGCACAGAGGCAGGCAGACATTTTGACCTTATTTTTAACGACAAAGATAAATAAAAAGGGAAATACAGAATCACAGATTCAAAATAAAAAATAAATAAAAATAATACTTCACAAATAACTTCACTTAATAATCACAAATAAGTAATTCACATAGTTTCAAGGAATCAATAGACTCCTGAGTGCAGGAAACGAGCATACGGAATACAAATGACAGGCTGAAGAAACGATTGCGACTATCGAAGAGACGTTGGCATAGATACTTTTCTCTCGCCCCTGTTAAATGTTGGTTTGCGTGTTCTTTACAGGACGTCGCTATCAATAGTTTTTGGCTGTTTTTTTTTCTCAAGGCCATATAGGTAGTTGAATGAACTCTATCAAGGCATTTGACATTTGGCATGACTTGTGGCAGTAACTGCTTGATCATAAGACATTACATGAAGTAAGTGTATTTTAAGAAGCTCCTTGAGGATCAGTCAGTATCCATCTCCCTGATGTCTAGTGATGTCGAGAGACCATATATAAGTGTTCCGGGTGATATCCTGTCGAATCTATTTAATCATTCAATCAGTGGGTCAAGCAGCATGCCGATGGTGTTACATACAACTTTAACCTCTCCACCCTCTCTCGCTAACACACATGAGATAGGAGAATTACTCCGTTAAGCTTTCACCGAGAAACTAGTCAATTTTGGATCTTCCCAACCGGAAAATGGGTCCTTGGTGGTACCGGAAATAGATCTTCCTTGTGCGGAGACTTCAGAGAGTGGCAGGAAGTCAGGAATTTGTGTGTGGGATTACGACTTCCAAATGTGCCTCTGAAATTGTCTTTACTCGCAAGCATTAAAAGAGCTTTTAAGTTTCCAATGTCTGTTTGCTAACGGAGAACACACACGAGACATTTCATAGTTCAAGTCTGGATGGTCAGTGCTAGTGTGTACATATAGCATGTCAAATAACCAACACCAACAAAAAACAAAACAGAAGCTAACTACTTGTATGTTTAAGTTGTAAAAGTAATAGACAAGTATTAAAGTTATGTGGTACATGGTACTAGCAAATATCTGTATAGACGAATCGGGACTTGGTGGGTGGTGTTATGACTCACGCATACCATGTGACTTAAAAATACTTACAAATCTATCCATAATATCAAAACAGAACAGTGACAAATGTAAGTGGTGTAGCGATATATCTCGTTAAATAACTTGGAAACAAAAGCTAACTCATTATCAGTATCAATTGTGTTGTCAAATGGCGTGGACGACCACCGCACTGTCTCCATTAAAACGTCTCCTTTAGTGTGCTGATATTGGCCTATGTCATTATTATAGATGATGAAGAATCGTCTCATTGTCTTCCACTATCTCCCCCCCCCCCCCCCCCATTGATTGCTTTAGTTGTTTTACTGTGTTTCAGTTATTTCTTTTCTCAAAGTCTGCGCTCATAATAATGTCTGCCCCTTGCTGATGTTTATGGTAGGCTGTCTTTGTGTTTTATCCTCGGTCAAGACATTTGAGTTACATCTTTTGGACCGACGCTGATACCACTATGAAGATGATCGCAAAGCTGTATGCTTCCACGTAGCCGCAGCTGATTAGAACACTTTATACAAGATTGTAAAACAGCGTTTACTACCCATAATGCACAGACACCGATACCAAAGGGATATCTCCACGGGTACTGTTTCGCAGAGTGCTCCTTCCTCCCTGCAAGGTCGGAATACAGCGGGGTGTGCTAAACCTTCACTGAATTTCACAGTTGTGGAGTAGCACATTAGGATGTAACCCGTGTATGATTCAGGACAGCACCTACTGGCTGCTATTAGGCCAAGTGTTACATTGTGTCCATCGCTGATACAGGTATTTCATTATCAACAAGCACATCTCTTTGATCCAGGAGAGGAAAGGGGGGGGGGGGGGCAGAGTCACAATCATAGAGACAGATATGAGATTTCAAGGAACCGTTGCAGCAGGCTGTCTGTATGAAGATGACAATGGATCGGATCACATCAGTGAACTACTGAACTAACATTGCCTGGTAAATCACAAACAGACAATAAATACTGGGGTCGATGGCAACGACGTGTAAAGGACATGCAACATATTGTATCTTGTACATCTGCGACAATGCTTCTTTTGCCATGTCTGTCTCGTTTTAACATCTTCGAGGCAACCGTACAGAATACAACAGTTTTGAATAAGATCACTACAGACACACGTGATCACCATGGGGCTCTCTTCTAATCCCTGTATACTCAGACACGAAAACAGGAGAATCTTAGAGCAGAAATTCAATCAAACAGAACCCAGAATCCCACAAATTGGATGAAGGAGATCTATGTGAAACTGTTGTTCCAGCCAGACGAAATGGCTGCCGGCTTGCGTGATGTTATTGGGACGCAATTACATACGGATAACATTTTAAGTGATCTTGAGTAAACCCTAGATATCGTGAAAGATTCACTACTACAATTCTATTGTCAATTTGTAATCAGAAGAAATAAAAGCTAGTAATGGGAAATGGGAAATTATTATCATGAATACTTATAGTGGGATTTCACTCAAAGTAGCGTTAATTTCAGTTTCGACGGGGAATATATATATATATATATATATATATATATATATATATATATATATATATATATATATATATATATATATATATATATATATATATATACATACATACATATATATATATATATGTACTAGCTGACCCGGCCCGGCTTCGCCCCGTCCCTGGCGGGGAGTATCTCATTTAATTCATAATCGGCCCCTGCTCCCGTTCCCGTTCCCAAAAAAGACGACCCCGCCCCGGCTTCGCCCAGTTCCTGGCGGGGAGCGTCTCATTTAATTCATATTCGGCCACTGCTCCCGTTCCCAAAAAAAAAACGACCCGCCCCGGCTCCGCCCAGCCCCTGGCGGAAAGCGTCTCATTTAATTCATATTTGGCCAGTGCCTCCGTTCCAGTTCCCAAAAGACGACCTGGCCTGGCTACGCCCAGCCCTGGCGGGGAGCATCTCATTTAATTCATATTTGGCCCCTGCTCCCGTTCCCGTTCCAAAAAAAGACGACCCGCCCCGGCTTCGCTCAGCCCCTGGCGGGAAGCGTCTCATTTAATTCATGTTCGGCCCCTGCTCCCGTTCCCGTTCCCAAAAAAAAGACGACCCGGCCCGGCTTCGCCCAGTTCCTGGTGGGGAGCGTCTCATTTAATTCATATTAGTAGTCATATAAGCTTCCGTTCCCGTTCCCGGAAATATGGCGAACAGATTGGAAGAGAACAATCTTCATCCCAATAACTAAATAGGGCAATATGAAACTACTGAACGTAAACTTACCAAGATATCACGAAAACCCAATAAATGCTGGGATGACTGTATAGATGTCGAAGAAAAATAAACAGATGAGTTAGAAAATTTTCCCGTATTTAAAATAGATGCGTTATTTTTATGAAAACTTTAAAAATGCTTTAAAGAATTTATCATTATATATTATAACTCATATGCCTGTAAATAACTGTAAACAAACATTTTATAAAGCTTTGATAACAATGAAACAATTATATTTACAATATATATCAATGCTACTAAAAGTTACATACCTTGATATAACTTTTATTAAGTTAAGTCCTCTCGATATATATAAATTATAATGTAAATTACAAAATTAAATTCTATTACGTAAATAGCTGTTTGTAAACTAATATATATATACACACACACACACACACACACACACACACACACACACACACACACGAGGGTGAGTTAATAAGTAAGACACACACGTCTGTGGGATGGCAGGTAAATGTAGTTGTGTTATCTACAGGTGTCATTAGGTATCAGCAACATCGAACTTTATATTCCTGTTCGTCAGGTGGCGCTAGGTGTCTCATGCGCATGCGCAGCCCATAAACAAAATGGCGACTGTACTTACGGAGTTATCATCCAAAGAGCAACGTGCTGTTGTGCGTTGTTTGTGTGCAAAAGGACTGACTGCAAAGGACGTTCATAAAGAAAATGCTTCCTGTTTATGCTGACAATATTTTTCCCCTTACAGCGGTGCATAGCTGAGTAGGAAAAAATTTCTCAAGGACGCTCTAAATTTGTTGATGAAGAAGATGAAGTACAAGACATGCTGAACAGGATTATTACTGGGGACGAATCATAGGTGTATCACTACCAGCCCGAATCAAAGCGTGCTTCAATGCAATTGAAACATCCTTCTTCGCCTTGTGTCCAAAAATTCAAGGTTACACCGTCAGCAGGGAAGGTTATGCTGACAGTGTTCTGGGATTGTCAAGAAGTGCTTTTAACCAAATTCAAGAAGAAAGTTGACAATGTGATTTCTCAATCGTACTGTGAAGTTCTATCGATGCTTCATGATGCAATTCAAAGAAAACGTCAAGGACTGCTGACTAACTAGAGGATTGTGGCTTCTTCATGATAATGCCAGACGACATACGGCTCGATTAACTCAGGAGAAAATTAACCAACTAGGGTGGGAAGTTCTGGAACATCCACCTTACAGCCCGGTCTTAGCCCATTGCATTTTCCACCTATGTGGTCCACTGAAAATCTACCTTGGCGGGAGACATTTCGCTAATGACGCCGAAGTTGAATGTGAAGTGAAAACATGGGTTAGAAAACTGAGCAAGCAGTTCTATGCATCCGGTTTGGGAGGACTGATAAAACGATGCGATAAGTGCATCAGTGTTGGCGGAAATTATATTGAGAAATAAAGGGACAATGTATGCATACAAATAAATTGGTTTCATGTTGTTATCATATTTTGTTATTTTTCTACAGCCATTTGTAACTTATTTATTGACTTCCACTCGTATATTTAAATGTGACTGTATTTTCACCTTTGATGTATACACAGGTGTAATATTAATTAAGTTAAATAATATATTATAATATGGACTTTGTGTGTAAGGATATAGTATCCATATTCCATTTTGTTCTTTAGATGGCGCATGTTCGTTTTCGTTATTGTCATGTTTATTGTTTATTGGTTGCCGTTTTATGTTAATTTTACATACATTTTTGGGGGACACGATGCATGTATTTGTATTCGTTTATATAGTAGACATCATGCGATAGTCCACTACATATTACAATAATTATCTGTGTATGTGATTGTTGAGTCAACTTTCTGACTTACTGTTGTTATTTGTACTTTTGTGTATATTTTTAATGCTGAATTTATACTATATTCATTTGTTAAAGAAGGACATCTTTGCGCCACTCTTTGCGTATCATTAGGATGTCACCTAGAATATGTGAAGGCCTTACATGTCACACCCTAACGGCAAAATCGTAACTTTTCACCTTGTAACAAGAATGTGATAGAATTTATCAGAATGTGTTATCCAGCACCGACCTCACAGCACTCAGCGCATGATCTTAAATGTTCCACTCTACCTCAGAAGATGTCCTTGAGTATTGATACTGACAGTTCCAGTGGCCAGTTGGTCACCCAAGCCTCTGCTTCTTCCCCTATCACGATCCTTTCTGTTAGGGCCGTATTGATTTCTTGATTTCATCATGTAGTCATTGTTTTTAGTTTGTTCGTTTAACAGACGAACATTCAATAGGCAATATCCTGTCTGCCATGCTCAATCTTAGCATTTGCTTTGAGATGCCTTGAATATCGGCCAATCTATCTTTTCATTACCAAGTACACTTGCATGGTCTTGACATTGCAGCCAGTTATATTACGTATATCGTTGACTCAGTGTGTTAATCACTCATGGCGATAATACGTACATTCAAACTTTCCAAGAATTAACTAAAAGCCAGCTATGATATCTGTCTTTTGTAATCCAGTCACAGAAAGCCATCGCAGACCTCTTCAGTTCTCTTGTTAAATGTCGTGTTTGAATGCTCACACAGATTGTCTTCACTCCCCATACCAATTCCAGGTATCCACTTTAGGTCGGCCCACCAATCAACCCAGTTCACATTTTTAAAATCCACCTCGAATGACCACCTTGATTTGGATTTTTTTATAAAATGACATGGCTATCGGATGTTCAGAAAGCAACGGCAAACTACTGAACGTAAACTTGCAAAGAGATCACAAACAGCCAAAAACGCTGGGGTTGACTGCGACGTACTGTAAAGGATATGCAATTTACATTGAAGGGGTTTTGAATACATGAGAACCGAGCCGGCGGGCAAGTGTCTTGCTAGCCACAGCTCTAAAGTGGCTCCTAACTCCGCACTCCTGCCAAGGGTTACATTAGCTCCATGTCTTTTACATAACGTTGAAATAAATCCCAGCATCTATTGGCTGTTTTAATTTTCTAACCAATTTCTATCACCATCATGTTGCAGGATCGTTGAAGAACGTCGCTCTCACCACAGCAAGTGTAAAAGCAACACGATCTATTATTATTTGCACTTTTACGCTCATTAATTTCGCATTGCTTTCCTAACAAGCGATCTTCTTACTAAAGGGCTGCTTCTAACTTCGAACCCGATATGTCGGTGTTGAGAAACTACATTCACTGCCCTTAAGTCACAGATGCTAGCAGCTTATGGTTAACTGAGAGTTAATCCATATTTAAATTATTGGCGCAGGGGAAATAATTCATATAATTTGTCAACAGGTCTTTAGTCAAATTAGTTAATTCCCTTTATTAGTCCAGCACTTTTTAAGAAACTATGGCTCCAATGGCTGTTGGGGGTTAATGGTTACAAGCCAGATGTTTCGATCGTTCTAATGCGCATGATGCGAAAAATATGAATTACAATGTCTCATAGTGCAAGTCCACATTAACTTCATCTGGTGGATTCTGTGCTCCCGGGTAATCTAGCTGACAATTAGGGTTCAAATACCTAGCGAGAAACTAGATAGGACAACATGCGAGGTTCCTTCATATATATTACCCCAAACAAATGGGGACCCTTGCGGAAAGAGCGCTTTTGTGTGTTGCCGGGGCCCATAAGGGAAGCAAAGAACAGCACCACTGAAGCCTACCACGCATGTCGTAAGAGACGACTAAGGAGGCTTGATGGTTCCGTTGCCCTGAAACTGAGTGAGTGCGTGGCGCGATACTGTGAGCTGTGAGTTTCGTGTTAAATGCTTTTGAATCTGCCCTAGGTGTTTTAGAAGGTGACTGCATGTTCGGAGCGATGGCAGATGGCTATGTCCCAGAGTTGACCGGTTTTTGCCTTATGCAGAAATGCGTGGCTGCTGGGCTTCTGGTTGTCTGCCACTGCCATCGACGATGAACTGTATTTCGTGGACTGTGTGGGTGAACATCTAGGAAACATCCAGATGGGAAAATGACTGCCGATTCCATCAGAGATGAACTGGGTGTTTCGTGGGGGACTATTGTGTTGACATTCTGGCGGCGGCATTATGCACAGTATATCTCTGCGGGCTGTTGTTTGTCGAGACTCCTGTCTTTTCCATTTTTCACATTGGGCAGTGGGGCGCATTTTGTGTGATATTCACTGGCACAGGAACGGAGCATAATGGGGACGACCCGTTGCTGTGAAGTTGGAACTGCGACTAACTAACTAACTAACGGGGATTTAGGGTTCGATTCTGGCGAGGGAGTATAAGAAACGGCTACCATATCCAAGGATGGCAGCAGGCGCGCAACTTACCCCCTCGTGGCATGGGGAAGTAGTGAGGAAAAATAACATTACGGTACTCTATCGAGGCCTCGTAATTGGAATGAGTACATTTTAAACCCTTTAATGAGGATCTATTGGAGAGCAAGTATGGTACCTTCAGCCGCGGTAATTACAGCTCCATTAGCGTATTTTAATGTTGTTGCAGTTAAAGAGCTCGTAGCTTGATCTCAGGCGCAGGCGGGCGGTCCGGCTAGCACCGGTTCAGTGCCCGTAGTTCCTGCTCTACAGTCTACCGGTTCTCTCCCGTGTGTGCTCTTTGCTGAGTGTCCCGGGTGACCGGTGCGTTTACTTTGCAAAAATTAGAGTGTTCATAGCAGGCATCGGCCACCTGAATAATGGTGCATGGAATAATGGAATAGGACCTCGGTTCTATTTTGTTGAGTTTAGGAACTGGAGGTAATGATTACCGGGGACAAACGGAGGCATTCGTCTTGCGGCTTTAAAGGTGAAATTCTTGGATCGCAGCAAGACGAGCTATTGCGTAGGCATTTGTCAAGAATTTTTCTCATTAATCAAGAACGAAAGTAAGAGGCGCGAAGACGATCAGACACTGTCGTAGTTCCGACCATAAACGATGCCGACTAGCTACACCAGTGGCAAAGTGAACCGAAACGGAATGTGCACTGGCTAGTAAATCCACCGCATATAAAGTCCGAATCATTTGCAAGGTGCCACTACATTTTTTTTAACGTTTATTTCATACAAATCAATGTATATTTACAAGGTGTAATGTGTTTTTCTTTTGTTTGTGTATATTACAGAGCGTTGCCGTTTGTTAGTGTTAGGTGTCACATGTGTGAACAAAGCAAATACATACATATATACAGTTATATTATGACATTTATGGCATAGTGCATGTAAACGCGCGCACACACACACAAACACACACTCGAACACATGCGCGTGCAAATACATGAAACACACACACACACCTGCATTCACACCCAGACGCATACATATGTTACTGCCAGCGACACAGACACACATCCACAATATATTTCATGTTGCACATTCAAATATAATAATGGGAAAATTAATAATAATGGTAGCAGTAGTAATAAACGTATTAATAATAATAAGTAATAATAATAATAAATAATAAATAATAATAATTGTCAGATTAATTGGCCTGTAAAACATTTTTTTTTTTTTTTTTTTTTTTAAATTCATGTTTTCCTTTAAAATTCCGAATACAACAAATGCATTAATATACACATATGCGATAATATTACATTTATGGCATGTGCAATTGCCTACACATTACTTGATGATGATGATGATGATGATGATGATGATGATGATGATGATGATGATGATGATGATGATGATGATGATGATGATGATGCCACTACATGCTTGGTCAAGATACTTGATCTACGGCTCTCAGCTGAGGAATATGGCTGAACGCCTCTATGTCAGTATCACGCGGATGTCAGGGCCTGGCCGTTACTCACTCTCATTTGCATGGGGGTAAGATGCTGAGCCGCCAGCATCTGCAGCCTGCCTCGTGAGCGTTATGCAAGGTAGAAAAAGCTTCCTCGGGGCACGCAATGGTTACGAGAAAAGTGCGTATATAAAGCTCATTTAATGAGCGTAATCAAAGGTTGAAGAACGTCTCATTTACATGAAATGGAATATTGCTTGACTAGCGAACCCATTACTTGGAAGTCCGAAACGACAGCTTACTGTGTGGATGCCATCTGCATACAGACCCCTCCTGGTCTCCGGAGGAGCAGCCTGTTGTGAACCAGGGGCCCAATATACGAAAGTGAGGCTAAGCAGCCATGTACAGGACGGTAAGGCTCCTTGGGTGAGCCCAGTACCAGAACGTTACGTGTCGGCTCTGCAATTATGGAAGCCTCCTTGGATGGCGGGAAATGTCGATGGTCTGCCCCTGCCTTCCATTGAGGGCAGTCCGAGATGTCTTCGGCTGTTCTATGTGGGCCATCTGAGAAAAGGATGACACGACAACAGTAAGACTCGAGAAAGCGACCCAAGACACACATGGGAATGATGCTTTGGTAGCAATCCCATTTCGTGGAATGTCCGAACTGAAAGCTCACTGAGTGAATGTCGTCTGCAAACTCTCTCCTGGTTTGCGTCGGAGCGGCCTAAGGCGAACGAAAGGCTCTCTCAATATACGGTAGTGAGGAAGTGAAGCAGCCATGTTCAGGACGTGACGATTCCTTGGGTGAGCCCAGTACCAGAGCGTTATGTGTCGGCTCTGCAATTACGGAAGCCTCCTTGGATGACTTGGAATGTCCATGGTCTGCGTCTGCCTTCCCTTGAGGGTTGACCGTGATGTCTGTGGCCGTTAATCACGTCCGGAAGAAAAAAAAAAAAACTATCCGGATGAACGCGGAAGATGAAGAAACCAAAGCAGAAGAAGCAGTTGTATGTTCATGTGCACTATTTTGACTTTTAGGTAATTCTTTCGTCTTTGTTCCTATTGTTAACGATAGTGTACATTTTACTCTACACGTTGGTCTGTGTATATACCTTTTCTTTTTGTTTTACTTTGATGTGCCTCCCCCCTCAGAGAACTTGGTTAGATAATGTTAAAACTTAAATATATTAAACCTGTATAGGACCATACTGCCGGTCTCTCTGGCTGTGGGGTTACAACACTTTCTCTCTGTAATCCCGTTTATCACGCAGAGTCTCGCAGCGGAGCGAGAACTGAGGTGGTTCGACCCCCGCTCGTGACTTGCGGATACTGAGCCGGCCGCTCAGAAAGCAATGGCAAACTACTGAGCGTAATCTTGCCAAGAGATCAACAGACAGCTGAAAGATGCTGCTGTTGACAGCTAAGTCCTGTAAAAGGATACGCAAAACATTTATATATAGGACCATACTAGCCTTAATCGCATCCAGCCCGTATGTGTTCTGCTCAGTAATGACCAGGTTATGTTCCACACATATACCCCTTCTTGTATGTGAGATTCCAGCATAGATCTTGTACACCAAAATGGTTTCCGAGCCTAGAGAGGATAATGGGGTCTCTTCAACATAGATCCCGTGAAGAAGGTACTTCGGTAGAGTGTCGCGAGGAAAGGCTCTACAGATACATTACTATAAAATATGGAAGTCCTCACTGAGGTTTAATGGATGTGTACGCCAGTGCATTAGATTTCAGAGCTGAAACTCGGGATCCTGTAGATAATTCACACACATCGAATGATAGTGTGTGCATCAAAACCCTGCTGGTCAGTTGACACACGTCTCATGATTGTAGTCCGTTTTGCTATTTTGGTCAACTCTCTGTAATAAGTACTGATTGGCGCTTATAGAAGTAGAATAAAGAGTTAGAGATCAGGGGAAACTACACTTTTTATACGCCGTCTCCGTAACAAATTATATTTCTTGCTCACTCCCTGTGTGTGTGTGGACGTGTTTAGTTTTGTTTGTCATCATTATCATGAGCCATGTTGATATATGTTTGTGGTAATATTTCGCAATCGCACACGATCACTAGAATCTTGGATCATCTCAGTTTTGTCGCGTGGCAAATCATCCAGACATGTATCTCTGTTTCTTTATCTTGCCCTTTTCTCACCAAGTTTGACGATTAAAACTCAGTTTTCCAGTTTATCTCTCCTCAGAAATGGTTTGACCATCAGCCCCTAATATAGCGAATGAATTTACGGTTTTAGTAACGATCAAATGTTTACTTACTGGGTACATAAGAAACAGAACGTAAAGATAATCCAACAATAGAAACTAATTTGGAGATTTAAGTCATGTTTAAATAATGAGTAATAAACAGTTCCTGACGTCACTGTCTCAGATGCTTACCTAAAGTAACTTTGATAAGAATTGTAAGAAAACTATGAAATACCAACTAAACAAAACTTAATATATGACCAGAAGCGACAGGACCATAAATGATAGCTCAGAAATCAAGTGAGAATACTGTCAACCACTGAGTGCCGATTGGTCAATAAAAATATGGGTCTGGCACCACATATCTAGTGCACTTTAGGGCGTGTAAAATGTCCTTTACTTGCTACTTGCTACATACTTTCACTGTCAACAGTAGATGTTGTTGCGCCACACCGAATTTGACATGTCGACCTTGTATCAAGACAATCTGCAAGCAAGATGCGGCAACATTGCTTGACATTTAGATACAGTGGAAGCAGAGTAAGAAACAGAGGCTGCAAGTTGTAGGATATTTGCAAATGTTACCTCTGCTGCATCTCACACAATGGATATGAAAAGAACACATATCCTAACCTGTCCCTGAATGTCATAACCGCGAAAATGGACAGTAGAAACAAAGGAAAGGAAACATGTGTATTAGAGTAAAAATACAAGCCAGGAATCATTTTATAAGTCTTACGTCTCACTTGAAATGTGATGTACAATCCATATTTCTATAGAACAATCGGCACTTGGTGAGTGATGTGGTCAGTGTAACGCTGGTAGCCTTCCCTTGCCAAAACATTTCCCCATACCCATTTTAGGCTGAGTCGATCTGGAAGACAAGGTCATTGTGTGCTAAGGAATTGGTTCATGTTTTCAGTTCCTAATCGGCCCATGTTTTTCCTACTTTTTGTGAGGACGCGTTGACTACACATGTGTACTTTATGATTACACAATCTTATCTCTGCTGGGGATTAAACTAGAACAACTGACATGGTAAGAAAGTGCTCTAACCTCTATTGAACAGCCATACCACAATAATAGTAATTAGAGAAGCAACGGCTGCAGCAGGATATAACAATAGGAAATACAGACAGATATGTGTATTTCCAGCGAAAATAAGTGACACACAGAACACGGACACAGTAAGATATGTACACTGTGTTCGTGTTTAGTATGTCTCATCTTTTAGCAGGAGCTAACTGTTTGTATTTCCTATTACCAGAATAATGTGTGAAGAAAGGGTGTTCTCCTAGAAAAATAGATGAGCAAATTATGGCAGACTATGGAAAAGTTATCAACTTATAACAAAATGAAAAGGCGTGATGTATATGAGATGGTTTCGGCTCTGTTCTCCATTGGTGGATATAATACAGAAGAATATGATGATGGTGAGGGGGCTGCAGTAGCATGAGCAGTGATAATTGTAGTATAATAGTAACAGTGTTGTAGTAATGGCGATCGTGGTGGTAGTAGTAGTAGTAGTAGTAGTAGTAGTAGTAGTAGTAGTAGTAGTAGTAGTAGTAGTAATAGTAGTAGTAGTAGTAGTAGTAGTAGTAGTAGTAGTAGTAGTAGTAGTAGTAGTAGTAGTAGTAGTAGTAGAAGTAGTAGTAGTAGCAGCAGCAGCAGAAGCAGTAGTAGTAGTAGTAGTAGCAGCAGCTGTAGTAGTGGTTGTAGTAGTTTTTGTAGTCCCAATAATAGTAGTAATAGCAGCAGCAGTAGTGGTAGTATGTGTGGTGGTGATGGTGGCGGTAGTAGTAGTTATAGTATTAGTAGTAGTAGCAGTGGTACCAAAAGTAGTGGTAACAGTAGTAGTGGTAGTTCTGCTAGCAGTAATAGTTATGGTAGCAGTAGTGAAGGTGGTGGTAGTATTAGTTATAGTTGTAGTAGTGGTGGCAGTAGTATTAGTACTAGTAGCAGCAGCAGTAGTAGTAGCAGTAGTAGCAGTAGTAGTAGTAATAGTAGTAGTAGTAGCAGCAGCAGCAGTAGCAGTAGTAGTAGTAGTAGTAGTAGTAGTAGTAGTAGTAGTAGTAGTAGTAGTAGTAGTAGTAGTAGTAGTTAGTTAGTTAGTTAGTTAGTCGACAGATCATCCTCATTGCACATCGAACCATTCAGTCCATAAGTGCTCGGATCCCCTCCTCAGCAAATCCCGCAGCGTGTAGCGGCTAACGACGCCAGTGCTGTGTTGGTTTATCAATCTTCTTTGGCTTCCTGCGTAGTGTTCTTGTTTGGCCACACCTCTTTTAATTTGCTGCTCTCGCAGTCTGGCCATTGTTGTAGATTCACAGTCATCACTTGGTTCTCGCAAAAGTCTTACTTCTCGTAGAGCATTCAGAATATCGGCCTGGTCCATGGCGCGTCCGCCCTCCACAGTAGCCTCACCTGCGAGCTTTTCAGCCCGCTCATGTCCTTGTACTCCCGCAAGCCCTGGCACGAAGATGAAACTAATCTTTGCCAGTCGAGACCGCTCCAGAGGCAGCAACCATTCTCTTCGGATCGACCCCTCCTCTATCCTCTTGATCATGTTCATTGAGTCACTAAGGAAACAAGCCCTAGTGAATGTCTGTGTCTCGAGCCATGTTATTGATTTACTTACTGCCATGACTTCCATCGTCAGGCTACTTGTGGTTTCAGTAAAAGCACCAGAGTCCTCCTTCACAATTCTCCCTCCGGCCCGAGCTGTAAAGGCCCATGAGCTTCTCACATGTCGGACGACAGACCCATCTGTGTAGATGACCGCGTCACCGTCTAGCGAATTCTCGAAAATCAACGCTTGTACTTCAGCCTCAACAGCAGCCGGATTTTCTTGTCTGCATTTTCTGTCAAGTTGGATGCAAACTGAAAAGGATGTGCAGAAGTCTGTTGGCACTTGCACCCACTCCTCGCCAGGTTCTAAGTCCTCAAGTGAACACACCTGTTGAAGAATGTCTTCGGCTTGACCCATCCACGACCGTCCTCTTTTTAACCTGCTGCCCTTCACCTTCCTAATTTCACTATGCAGTGGATGTTGTGTGTTTGCGTTAATTCTGAGGTAGGCGCGTGCCCTGCAATCTTGTATTCTCTCTTCAATGGTTGGAAACCCAAGAAGGTAGCGCATCGCCCTGCATGCTGTATCTCTTGTACATCCAAGAATAATGCGCATAGCTTCATTCTGTATCCTTTCCATCCTTTCTATCTGCTTATGGCTGAGAGTCAGGATTGCCATTGCATACTCCAAAACAGACATGACCAACCCCTCGTACAGAAGACATAGATGGCGCTGCTCACAGTTTGCTGCCGCCATCACCCGCATCGCTGCCAAACCCCGCTTGGCCTTTGTTATCACCTGGTCTATGTGCACATTATAAGCAAGGCTTCGATCAAATCGTATCCACAGGTAATTCATTGCCTGCGTTCTTTCCACCGTCTCTGAACACAGCATTGCAGTTGGTGTTGGAGTGTTGACAATATGATTATTCAACGAGAACCAAGTCACTGTTGCCTTTGTTGGGTTGACCATTGACCCAGCTTCATCACACCAAGTACTTATGCGATTGAGTTCGGTTTGTAGTTCCACAGCAACCTCCTCTCTATCCTTCCCCTGACGATACACTAAAACATCATCGGCATATGACAATGTCCTGCCAGGTCCAGTGATCTGCTCACTGGTGATTCTCACTGTGTAGGCGTTGAACAGTACCGGAGATAATGGTGATCCCTGTGGTAGTAGTAGTAGTAGTAGTAGTAGTAGCAGCAGCAAGCCGTCTCCCTGGCCTAGGAGTTAATCGACTTTCTCCGTAATCCCGTTTATCCACGTGGGGTAACTGAGCACAATCTTGCCAAGAAATCAACAACAACAGTAAAATGCTAGTGTCGACAGCGATGTCATGTAAAGGATATGCAGAAAAAATAAAGTAGTAGCAATAGTAATAGCAGTAGCGCTTTTGGCAGACTGTACAAGAATGTATGGGACAGAAATGGAATTAACCTGCAAACAAAGCTGCAATTCTACAAAGCAGTTGTATTTTCCACACTGCTATATGCTTGTGAAACCTGGACTGTTTATCAGCGACACGCTAGGAAATTAAACCACTTTCACACGGTCTGCCTAAAGAAGCTACTGAATATTAAATGGCAAGACAAGATTCCAGACACTGAAGTCCTAGAAATAGCGTCGATGCCCAGTATCCACACTCTACTAATGAGGAATCAGATTCGCTGGGCTGGTCACTTAACTTGCATGCCAGATCACAGGCTCCCTAAACAAAATGTTTTACGGCGAGCTGCGTTGTGGTAAACGCTCCCAAGGCGGCCAGAGGAAACGCTTTAAAGACATTCTGAAAATCTCACTGAAAGCTTTTGGAATTCATCATGAATCCTGGGAGACTGCTGCCAAAGATCGAAATTCGTGGCGTACATCATTACGCAAGGGTGCAGTCACTTGTAAAGCAACCAGGACTGCAAGAGCTGTAAAAAAAACAGGCTAGACAGAAAACATCTGCAAGAGATCCTCCTCCTGGAACGTCAAGCATTCTATGCCCACATTTTCAAATAACATTCAGAGCCAAAATAGGCCTTATCAGCCATCTTGGAACTCACGGCTCCATACTTTCAATCCGACTGGATGAAATGAATGGTCATCATCATTCTTGATGGACAAACAACAGTAGTAGTAGTAGATGTAGTAGTAGTAGTAGTAGTAGTAGTAGTAGTAGTAGTAGTAGTAGTAGTAGTAGTAGTAGTAGTAGTAGTAGTAGTAGTAGTAGTAGTAGTAGTAGTAGTAGTAGTAGTAGTAGTAGTAGTAGTAGTAGTAGTAGTAGTACAACAACAATAACAACAAGCTAGAATAATGTACTCAGATAACAACAAATGTCTCAACTCAACATGTACCAGAAGTAGCAACAGCACAGCCATCGAAATAATACAAATGCAATTCCCATGTGTGAAATCTCAAATGGACTTTATTGGTCTAATTTATAACAGTGGGGATGGCAGAGTTATTTCTATATCATCTAGATTTGAAGGAGCGTAATTTTAACAAGAGCAAACAAACAAATAAAATAATGTGGAAACTTACGGGCGTCTATTAACGTAAGTGCAAAAAAAGCACGTATTATAAAACGGTTTGCTTATATCGAAAAATTGTTATCAGAGTGATAATTGTTAACCTGCTATCACTGTCTACGTACGCCGTTAAGTGAAATTTTATAACCAGCATGATTTATTGTTTAATAGTATAATGACATAAACGATGTAAATGGCACAAACGATGTTTTTGTCATGAGCGATGAAGATAATATAAACGACGTAGATGACATAAACGATGTAGATGACATAAACGATGTAGATGACATAAACGATGTAAATGACATAAACGATGTAGATGACACAAACGATGTTTTTGTCATGAGCGATGAAGATAACATAAACGATGTAGATGACATAAACGATGTAGATAAAATAAACGATGTAGATGGCACAAACGATGTAGATGGCATAAACGATGTAGATGACATAAACGATGTAGATGACATAAACGATGTAGATGACATAAACGATGTAGATGGCATAAACGATGTAGATGGCACAAACGATGTTTTTGTCATGAGCGATGAAGATAACATAAACGATGTAGATGACATAAACGATGTAGATGGCACAAACGATGTAGATGACATAAACGATGTAGATGACATAAACGATGTAGATGGCACAAACGATGTTTTTGACATAAACAATGAAGATAACATAAACGATGTAGATGACATAAACGATGTAGATAACATAAACGATGTAGATGGCACAAACGATGTTTTTGTCATGAGCGATGAAGATAACATAAACGATATAGATAACATAAACGATGTAGATGACATAAACGATGTAGATGGCACAAACGATGTTTTTGACATAAACGATGAAGATAACATAAACGATGTAGATGACATAAACGATGTAGATGACATAAACGATGTAGATGGCACAAACGATGTTTTTGACATAAACGATGAAGATGACATAAAGGATGTAAATGGCACAAACGATGTTTTAGACATAAACGATGTAGATGACATAAACGATGTAGATGACATAAACGATGTAGTTGACACAAACGATGTTTTTGACATAAACGATGATGATGACACAAATGATGTAGATGACATAAACGATGTAGATGACATAAAAGATGTAGATAGTACAAGCGATGTTTTTGACATGAACGATGAAGATGACATAAATGATGTTTTTGACATAAACGATGTAGATGACATAAATGATGTAGATGACATAAACGATATTCATGACATAAACGAAGTAGATGACATAAACGATGTAGTTGGAAAATGTAACGACATCCAACACTGTACTATTGCACTGTCCTTCAATCCAAAGATGTGTCTGCACCATTCATGCAGTGTACAATTGTATTAACTCATTTTTTCCCATCCAGTTGATTTATTGTTCCACTCTATTTCAATTGTTACCTTCATCCATCATGTGCCATGCCGATAAGCGTGGGCGGTCATGTTCTGCCATCTCACTCGATCACCAGAGTCGTGGATCAGCTCCTTGTTCCTGTCTCGACCACGCCATGTGGCCAAGCCATCCAGGTATTTACTTCTCGGTCTTCCCCTTGGTTTCTTGCCTTCGATCTTGCCGGTCGTCAACAAGTTCTCCAAGTCATTTCTTCTCATAACATGCCCAAAAATTTTTGACTGTCTGCGTCTAATTACTCTAATCAGTTTACGATCTTCATATGTTTCTTGAAGGATTTGTTAATTGGTTTTTCTGTCTGTTTAGGGTATTCTTTGCATTTTCCTCAGAAACCTAATTTCCACAGCCATCAGATGTTTTTCAGCTTGACTGCTCATTTTCCACGCTTAAGGTACAGGTTCTATGTAGCATTTCAACACTCTTTTTCTCGTTTCAATTGATATCATGTTATTGGTCAGTATGTTTTTCATCTTGCCTCTAGGCTATCTTCGCAATGGCAATACTTGTTCTAATCTCCTCAAGGCATCTCCCATCAGATGGTATGAGTGCTCCGAGATAACTGTATCGATTCACTTGCTTAAGAATATGCCCATTTACTCGTATATCACATTGTGGTATTTCCTTCTTCCTTGTGACAACCATAATCTGTGTCTTCTTGATATTCAGTTCTAACCCTAGTTGTTCACTTTACTCCTTCTAATTCACAAAATGATATTACCATACGGCAGTCCCAAATGTATACCATTTTACAGTATCACTGTAATGAGTAGACTGGGTTAAAGTAACAAATCTATGTTTAATGACAATTACTTCCGCCCATCTATTGAATAAACATTGACGTGGAAATGAATAGAGTGGAAGAAGAGATGTTAGCCCAAACAATTCTACATTGATGTGTTAAGAAAACTCAAATTACTTGAATCATACATACAACCAGGCCACGTCCGCATGTTCGAATCCAACTACTAGGTATATATGTCCATGTGCTCTTCGATATAGAACTAGATTGGTTCTGTTTTGAGCAGCGTCGGACGTGGGTTTGACGCCTGGGTTCGTCGTCTGTTAAGTGAGGGAAAGATTGGCCACCTATTCCTCCGTGTATTCAGCTTATACACTGCCATAGTTATATCACATCACAAACCCATGGCAGGAAACTACATATACACAAATGTATTTGTTTTCTCTCTACGAAATAATGATATATATGTATGCAAAAGGTCAGATATCCCATAACTATAATTACCGGTAGTTGAGAATTGCACACTGAAGAGTAGAACTATATTATTGTTGATGATAGTTGAATATACAATGTGTGTATTGTAAATTGTATATATCCGTACTCATTTGGCAGCCAGAGGCGGACTGGCCAGGGTGTCAGCTTGCCCAATGGTAAGTGGGACCTGTGGGAGTGTGATGAATCCCCCCTCCTCCAAATCTCCACCTTCCCTTAACCTGTAGGCAATACGTTTTAAAATGTCAGTGTCCTTTTAGTGGCATTTTCTCCTGGCAACCAATATTAAAATACCCAGTCGGCCATTGATGGTAGGTACCATATATTCAGAGATGCTTAACACCTCCGACCAGTGTGTATGGTCTGTAAAAACAAACATGGCTGGATGTCTGGTCACGTGTGATTATGTCATGTGAGTCTGCCTGCGACAATGAGCAGTGACGTAAGTTATACTTGTGTTCTTTATTTGAACATGGGGTCTCCGTGGTGAAGTGGTTAAGATAAGAAAGATGTGGGTTCGATTCCGGACTCAGTCACTCGGCTCACGTGTGCAATTGTCTCGGAGACTCGGAGGAGTCGTCGCTGGAGATTCGGTGTCCGTGCATTGGGCAACGCTTTCGGCAAAGACACCCAGCCATTTGGAATAAAACCCAGTGCAATGAAATCGAACCCCCCCCCCCCCCTTTCCACCCACCTTCACGTTGCTCGATGACAATTGGGGGTGTGAGCTCCTAATGAAATAAGACCCTTTAAAGGTTGGGCAATATGTTTAAAGTGTTAGTGACGTTTTAGTTCTGGCCACATATACATAAGAACTCGTCTGTCACTGTATGTGTATACTGAACACCGAATCAGGTGCGAAAGTCGTAAACAACCAATACATATCTAGGCTCTGTTGGTTCTTTGATAAATGTAAAAAGATGTGTACACAATTCTGAACTATCTGAGTTGTATTGTCTATGTGACTGTCCAAATGGTCTTTCCACAGAGCGAAGTGATAGCTACACTAGTAAACACGGGCAACAGATGAGACAAGTTTAACTAAACACGAATTATCACACATGAAAGAATTGCAGGAAACGCAGCAATGATACAGATATGCTAGCATGCTCTTTCCTGCGCCATTCTTTGTGCAACAAGCAAGAACTAAATGTTGCATAGAGACAGTTGTGTCATTGCAGTAACAATGTTACAGTACGATTAAAACAATGCACGTGTTTGTCAACAAAGAAACGTATACTTGTGTGATTCATATATGATATATCTATACAAACCGGTTTTTAAAATCACATGATTTCATAACATAAAACTTTTAAGTTAAGACACACGTTTATATGCAATATTTGACATTTAAGTACTTCATATATACAACTAAAATAACTATTTAACATGATTCTTGTCACGTAACAGTCGCACGCTATTGTAACACCAGGCTTACACAATAAATCACACTATTTTAAAACATTTGACTTTCACAACAAAATCATATTACTTTGTAATAACATTTCTCGATGATACATGATTTCGTAATATGATATTTTCACATAACACTAACTCGTCTTTGGAAAACAGCGGTTATAATTCAACACCACATTGCTTCGTAACGTGTTTTACTGATAACATCCTGTGCATTTTAGAAGCAATAGTTATAATTACATTCCTTGTAAAATTGCTTACTCTGTATAACAATATAAAGTCTCAACATGACATTTACACACTACTATCACGAGCCTTTGTAAAATTATACATTCAAGTGGCAACGTCATGTCCTTGTAACAGTTAGTCGTTAGATGCGGTTCCAAAGGGTCACTACATAACGTTCCCATCTATACCAGTGAATATAACACAAAATGCTCTTTACCGTTCTTGTAACAATGCGTTTCCAAGCTAAAATTACATGGCGTGGTAATATATTTCAAGCACAATTCACCTAGGAATAAATATTGCATGACTATATTAAATACAAAAACATAATCAAGTATAATCAGCTTTCCACTTTCTTGACTTTGAAGTTTGTATTGATTGTAGTGATTGTGATGATTAGAGGAGTCCCTGTGATGAAATGGTTAAGCCGCCTGCATCGCGCTGGGAAGATTGCGGGTTCGATAAAGAACTCCGTCACTGTGTTCACGAGTGCCATTTTCTCTGAAATTCCTGGGGATCGTTGCTGGAGATACGGAGTTCATGCTCTGTGCGACGCTTCAGACGGGCCGCCCTGCTGAAAGAGGCCAAGCCACATAGGTTACATTTCTGTGCAACGAAGTCGATAATCTCGCCTTTTAACCCCTAGCTAGTGATTAAATGAAGAGAGAAAAACTGGATCTATTCTTTTTATTGATTAACAATGATTGCTATCTTAAGGTACCTTTAGCTCTGTGGCCCTGTGGCTCTGTGGCTAAGGGTTGGCCAAAGCAATTTCACAACCCCATATACCATATTCAAGGTCATCAGCATGGGAATTGGTAGCAGATCGCTTTGCGTTGATTTTCACAATGTTGTGAGCTTCGGAAGTTCAGAAAGCAATGTCAAATTTCTTAGCGTAAAATCGGCCTAGAAAATTGCAAACATCCAAAATGTGCTGAGACGTTCTATAAGGGATATGCAGCTAACTAAATTTTAAATATCGGTTATTCTTATGTGTATTGCACTCCTCAATTACATTGGTAATCATTAGGTTTTCTAACTCCAACACAAATAATTGATTAAAAAAATCAAGACTACTTTCTGAAACACAATCATAAAGTATCACATATGAAAATTAAATCAATAAATGTACTGACAAACAGAGAAATTATGGACAATGCAATGATGACAGTAACTCAAAGTTCGCAACATCATTTAATGGCCTTTCAATTTCAAAAGCACAACAAATTTACCCGTTCCATCCAATTGAATGCAGGATGTTCGTTTCGCTATTCCCGGTGACACGTAACCATGACATTAGATTTTGTTTTATTGTTTTTCTTTTTATGTTTGGTCAGAACATACAGTGGTCAAAAGGTGTTTGTATTTAACCACTTTTAAACCAGTAAGTTTTGTTTTCAAAGTAGTTATTTGCCTTCTTGGTCATCTACTGTAACATTTCTGGAGCTGTAAAGGTTCAAACGCCACGCTAAATGAAATTTCTACATTACAAACACAAATATAACATACATGATATATCGTACACAACGTTATTGGCTGTCTAGTAACTAATAGGCATAGGCTGACACAATGGATAATTTGCATAACGGTAATATTCACACGGTTCCAACATTGTCAAACTGAAAGTCATTATATAAGCGTATAGAATTGTAATAGTGATCATATGACAGTGTATGAAAATATCAAAAATGCTCTGGCATACATTTATCGCTAAGTTTCAGTCTACATCAGCTCTAATGTTTTTACGTTAACTCTCCTCCGTTGCCTTTATGTCTCTAGCTCCTCTTGTCCACGCAATGTATGTCTTTAATCCAGATGTGTTATTAACTTCATTATCCTAGATATGTATTACTTTATTTCAGCTGGGCTCATAATTCGTTCTTTAAACAAGATAAAAAGGAAACAGAAGGTGACAACTAAACGTGTCGCTGGTCTGTCGCCTGATGGTGTTTTGAGAAGACTGAACACATCACTTAAGAATAGCAGTACGTGCGCGCATGCGCGCGCACACACACACACACACACACACACACACGAGGGGGCTTCAAATGAAAACATTAAAGGTGTGCTAGCAATTACAATAACCATGCCATTGTCTTGCAGCTTGTCAATGACGTTAAGGATGCCAGTTGGCACAACGACACAGGCGAACACGACGACGTCATAGTGACAGTTTAAAAATGGCCATCCCACTTTTCACATGCACCAAAGAGGAGCAGCGTTGTGTTATCCTTTTGATCAGTGAAGGTGTGAAACTTATAGAAGGTTATCGGCGAGTGAAGGTCTGGATGTCATGTCTGTCAGTCCAGCAAGTGTATGAGTGAAGTAGGAAGTATCAAAACGGCAGGACTACTGTTACAGACTGAGCACAATCGAGTCAGGCACACCGAGTAGTGACACACATAGTGGTTACACATGCCAGCAATAGATGTTTTTTTTTTCTACAGGAATTCAATAACTATATCGGCCCTGGAGGACATGCATTTAACGCAGTGGTATCTGCATCGAAAAATGATATATTTAGTCTTTACTTTTTCAGACTATATTCACACAAAAAGACTTAAGGTTTTCATTTGAAGCACCATTGAATACTCTCTCTCTCTCTCTCTCTCTCTCTCTCTCTCTCTCTCTCTATATATATATATATATATATATATATATATATATATATATATACATATATATATATATATATATATATATATATATATATATATATATATATAAAACATGAAATCAAGAATACTGAAATAGTGACACGTGTTATTCTGATTATTGATTTAGAAAAGAGATTTGCGATCGCGATTCTCAAATAGTTTCGCTAAAGTTAGTGTTTTAATGAGGTTAATATTCTTAATATTATTATGTGGTGCCAAATGTTTGAAGCCATTCTTCTATATTGTTGTCTGCTATCTTTTGCTTATTTCGCATGCCATGTCTGTATTACATGTCCTTTCTTGATACGTCACACGCATTTCACTAGTCTTTTCCTAATAGTTCTGATGTGTGTTCCGGTAACACCAGCAGCTATCAGTACTTTAAAGGTAGTTTACTTCTCTGCTTAAGCTATTTATAACATTCTTCTCATAAACTACTAATTAGCATCCAAATGTTTCTTTACCGTTTCATTACTCATTGTTCATCTTTTGCATTCTACCAAAGGAACAGACCTCACATAAACATTAATATGTCTTGTTTACAATCAGTTGAACAATGTTTTCACTGCACAAATGCACACACGTGTGTATACATACATAGCATAATTTATGAGTGTACATCCTACTCTGCACAAAAACGCACTCCAAAAATTAAATACGCCCATAAAAAGGTAGCCGTATAGCAGATACTGCCATTGGGGTTCACTATGCTAGGCTTTCACATATTCTAGACAACGACACATACGTTGTGATAACCAGTACCCTTCTACGGTTTTAATTGTCTGGTGTCCATTTTATGAAGCTCTGTCGAGACCTGTGCCGTTTTAGTTTAAAACAATCCTGCATATGCTGAACATTGAACCCGGACCTCATTCTTGGCTGGCAAGCTCACAAACCACCATGTCAGTTAGCCTCGTATGCCAATGTTTATCCACAGTAAAGAATGTTTAATAAATACACTTGATGAACTGGAAATTTCAGATCACAGATGGACGCAACAAGGTTACTTCGATACCCAAAACATAAGTCAAGTATATATTTAGGGAAAGTAATAAATGGACAGAGGCAGGTTG
>OY992876.1:183267110-183319610 GCA_963921405.1 Cepaea hortensis
TTGCTCATTTTGCTATCCAATTCATTTTCAGTATTCTTCTATATAATAACATCTCCAAGACTTCATGAGACTTTCCCAACTGTTTACTAATTGACCTGGATCTGCAGCCATATGTTAAAACTGATTAAAATGTAACATAGAAGAATTCTTTTTTCTAACTATATATATATATATATATATAAGAATAATAATGTAGGCTTATCAGTAACCTACTACTAGCACTAGCAATAAACAGGGGCAGTAGGGTAAAACAAAATGTTCTATATACCTTCAGATACATAATGCGTTACTTGTGAAGCAGCGGTATATACTGTTTTCTTAAAATTGTCCATAACCCGTAATACTTTATTTCTGTGGCATACATTTATGAACAGAATAACAATAACGAAATTAGTCATAACATTCTAACTAGCATACTGCTAGTTACTGCCTATAACAAAAACAGACACATCAAAACCAACCAACACTAATATTGTTATACCAAAAACAGACACATAAAAAATAACCAAGAGTTCTGTTTGCAATCTAGCGATGACATCGTTTGCATAAATACCCTATTTATATTACGACAACTTTTTATCACAGTTCTATTACAACAGCGGTTAAGGACTATATTGCACAAATATGTTTGAACACTTAAAGAATATTAATATAGTGAATTTAGTCATTTATATACACACTAAAATAAGACATAAACACAAGGAACTATTAGCCGTACATTTCAGTGATAGGCACCTAAACATGGGTGATTCAACTTCTATTTGCAGAGTACACAGTTAATGTTACTGTCATAAGTGTGTGGCTTTGTTGTTCAGTATTAATTGCTATGTAGATATAGAGACTGCCTAAATACATCAAACTTGATGACATAATGAAGAAATCATGCATGGGGTAAATTACATCTTCTCCTTTGCCTACTCTGTCTCCTCTTTCTTCATCTCCCTCTTCCAATTCCTTTTCCTCTTCCTCTCCCCCTCCTTCCCCTTTCCCCTCCTTCTTCCTCTCCTCCTCCTTCTTCTTCTCCTTCTCCTCCTCCTCCTCCTCCTTCTTCTTCTTCTTCTTCTTCTTCTTCTTCTTCTTCTTCTTCTTCTTCTTCTTCTTCTTCTTCTTCTTCTTCTTCTTCTTCTTCTTCTTCTTCTTCTTCTTCTTCTTCTTCTAGTGGTGAACTTAAGTGCACACATTCCTATTGTCAGATTGACCTCTCGTCAGTTTAACTATAACTACTTGTTTGACAGATTATCAAAGATTTGCTTCTGTTTTGCTGAATGAACGAGTGATATCCTGTAATTAGTGTTCTGTTTTAACTGTACTATTAAAAAGTAAAACAAAACAAACATTAAAGGCCCATGCTATATGCTACACCTATATATATATATATATATATATATATATATATATATATATATATATATTCAACGCTGTGCATATAGACAGAATATGAAAAACTTCTACGACTCACTAAATTCTGTCTATGGGCCTACATCACAGGCATAGTTCCCCTCCTCAGTGCAGATATGGAAACATTAGTCTCCGATAAGAAAGAAAACCTTCAACGCTGGGCAGAGCATTTCAGCTACATCTTAAATGCAACGTCCTTCTTCTATGATGAAACCATGAACTGTCTTCCTCAAGTTCGCACTAATGATACACTTGATGACCTGCCAACCATAGTGGAAGTAAACAAAGCCATTCAGCAACTTTCCAGCGGTACGGCGCCTGGTCCTGACTCCATCCCTGTAGAGAGATATACAAGGCAGGTGGGCAGGTCCTAATAGAGCAGCTTCACCAAGTCTTTACAAACAAATGTGTGAACGAGACCATGCCACAAGATTTCAAGGACGCATCAATAGTCCACCTTTTCAAATGTAAGGGAAACCGCCGATCCTGTGACAACCACCGAGGCATCTCCTTGCTCTCAATTGCAGGGAAGATACTCGCCAGAATGTTTCTCAATCCCTTACGGCCCATCTCGATCAAGGTCTTTTTCCAAATGTGGCTTCAGAAAAGAACGAGGAACTGTTGACATGATTTTCGCTTCAGGGCAGCTGCAAGAGAAATGTCAGGAACAACTCCGAAATGTTCTCCACTTTCATTGACCTTACCAAGGCTTTTGATACAGTCCGCAGAGAAGGACTGTGGAAGATTATGGCGAAATATGGCTGTCCACGAACGTTTGTCCAAATAGTGCGGCTATTTCATGATGGTATGCAGGCAAGAGTACAGGAAAATGGTGAACTGTTTGAGCCCTTTCCTGTCACCAATGGAGTGAAGCAATGATGTGTCCTGGCACCAACACTGTTCAGCCTCATGTTTTCAGCTATGCTGACGAATGCCTTCGAGAACAACGACATTGGAATAGACATCAACTACAGCATGGATAGAAAGTTTTTCAATCTCTGAAGGCTGACAGCTAAAACTAAAACTAACAGCGACACCGTCAGAGAGCTGCTGTTTGCTGATGACTGCGCTCTTTATGCCAACTCAGAGGCAGACATGCAACACAATGTTTCAGCTTTGTCATATGCCTGTGCCAACTTTGGGCTCAAAATAAACTTTGAGAAGACTGTAGTTATGTACCAGCCATCTCCATGGAATAATCACACCGTGCTGAATATCAAGGTGAATGGTCATAGACTAAGTTTTGTGGACAAATAGACCACTATTGGCAGAACTGTGTCACAAGCTGCCACAATGTATGGCGAGAGGAATGCAAGAATCTCCAAGGACAGCGCAGCCTTTGGCAGACTGTACAAGAATGTATGGGACAGATATGGAATAAGCCTGCAAACAAAGCTGAATGTCTACAAAGCAGTTGAATTATCCACACTGCTATATGCTTGTAAAATCTGGAGTGCTTACCAGCGCGACACGCTAGGAAATTAAACCACTTCCACACAGTCTGCCTTAGGAAGCTACTGAAGATTAAATAGCAAGACAAGATCCCAGACACTGAAGTTCTAGAAAGAGCGTCCATGCCCAGTACCCACACTCTACTAATGAAGAATCAGATTCGCTGGGCTGGTCACTTAACTCGCATGCCAGACCACAGCTCCCTAAACGAATGTTTTACGGCGAGCTTCGTTGAGGTAAACGCTCACAAGGCGGCCAGAGGAAACGCTTTAAAGACACTCTGAAAATTTCACTGAAAGCTTTTGGAACTCATCTTGATACCTGGGAGACTGCTGCCAAAGACCGAAATTCGTGGCATGCATCGTTACGCAAGGGTGCAGTCATTTGTGAAGCAGCCAGGACTGCAAGAGCTGTGAAGAACAGGCTGGACAGAAAAACCACTGTTAGGAGATCCTCCTCCTTGAACGTCAAGCATACTTTGTCCACATTGTCAAAGAACATTTCAAGCCAAATTAGGCCTTGTCAGCCATCTTAGAACCCACGGCTCCATACTTTCAACCCCAATGGATGAAATGAATGGTCATCATCATTCTTGATGGACAAACAATATATATATATATATATATATATATATATATATATATATATATATATATATATATATATATATATATATATATTGTTACTCAATTATATATCACACCGGCCGCCTTTTCTTACCTAACCATTTCCCGATATATGTTTTTATTCAGACTGGGTAATCCTGGAGGAGCCGTCTTCCAGGTCTAGATGTTACACGACTTTCTCCGTAATCCTGTATACTCTCGTGAGTAACGTGACTTTAACTGAGAATTGGTAGCGGTTCTCTCTGCGTCGGTAACTTACTGGGCATGTGAGCCGCTCGCTCAGAAAGCAATGACAAACTACTGAGCGTAATCTTGCCAAGAAATCAACAATCAGCTGAAAGATGCTGAGGTTGACAGCGATGTGTTGTAAAGGATATGCGAACAAACAAACAAAAATGTCCTGGAGGAACATATCAGCTGTAAACTTCCTTCTCGGTGCTATTGCGAACCCATAATCATCGGGTCGATAGCCACTATCCTATCACAGCATCTGTTGTCGTTGTTGTTGTTGTTGTTGTTTCCTTCTGCATAGCATATGGTTATTATAGATTTGACAGCTGCATTATAGAAATGTAGAAATGTGTTACTTATTGCTTAGTTTCTTATGAGGCAAGCCGATCTACATTTGCATGTGATTCTATTTGTGAAACGAAATGATCACATTATATAGATAAAGACAGACCGTGGTCTAAAGTTGAATTACAGTAAATGCGCATGCGTGAATATAACAGCTGACGAACATTTCTGAAAATAACCGTCAAAGCGTTGAGTATTTGCATGATCAATGTTTAACTCTATGTTTGTTCCCTTTTAGTCTATTCCCATAATTATTTCTCTCCCTCTTCTTCTTCTGCTCTTTATACACCATTGAGTAATAGACCCTCAAGCAAGACACGTCAGTCTTCTTCTATCTCCTGCAGCTCGCTCAATGTCCTCCCATTATTATTTATCTCTGCCTGTAATTCTCTTCTCCTTGTTTTTTTAGGAGTCCCACTATTTCGTTTACCTTGTGAGTTTCAGACAGGAGAGTGTCCAGTTATCTTGTCCTCAGGTTTTCTTATAATTACGATTCGTTACAATAGCTACACTTCAAAGGGTGGAACCGTGCACACATATTGGAAGCGATGTAGGCACATTTAGGAGAGCAGGGAGAGATGTTACAATAAGAATACAGAAGACAAGAGGAGATTTTATAACTCTAGGAAATATGTGGTCATCAATTAACTGTAGTAACAAATAACACTAATGTTAAATCAGTACTGGTGTGTGGATCAGAAACATGGAGTAGGATTAAAACAGTCAAGATAAACTACATACACTCATTTTGTGGCGTCTGCGCAAAATAGAAGGACCACAATTATATTACCGAATCACAACTGTGCTGCTCATGGAGAGAAGAAACACATTCAAATAAATAAGAGTCAGGGAAAGACGTTGGCAATGGATAGGATCCAGACTGAAAACAACTTGGTAAAAGTACATCAAGAAAGTTATTCGTCTGTAAACGACAGGGCCAAAAAGTGGTAGTGGTAAACATAAACACATATAAGGGATAGCAATTAAATCCGGTTTTGAATAATAGAGGAAAGTCATGGTGGAATTTGCAGACGGTAGCAAAGAACAAATGGTTAGGTCTGAATCGGTGAGGGGCTAGATTTCATTTGGACACGAAAGGCCGAAGAAGAAATGATTTCTGGAGGTCAGCATGGCCGAATGGTGTGCTGGTGCCGAGGTAAGGGGTTCAACCTCTACACTGCACTAAAATGTTGACCTGTCGTCCTTGACTTGGGGACGTAAATTATAAGTACCTCTGAAGTCGGAGTGGGTTCGCCTGATGACGAGAGACACTGTAAACAGGGAAAGCTAATCCACACGCAAAATTCAGTCCAGCACTACTAGAAGTAGTTTGTATGGACTAGGCTTGAGTTCAAAGCGAGCGAGCGCAAAACATGAATAAACATTCCAACAAAATCCTATATGTGCTGTTATGTACACATAGAATAATCACATGTAGGTTTGAATATATGAATTAATTACACCGTAACAATCTGCAGTAGTGACAACGATAGGACAAGTTAAGTCACGAGGATTCCACTTATTTACCACGTGCTGGCCTAAGTAAAACCAAAATAAGATAGATGGGATAGTATGATTTTGTTAGATTGATACAAAACTATGCATATATTTATAATACAGCAATTAACACGTGTAATATCATCATAATGTGCCCTGTCAGCTGGTGTAGATGTTCAGGTCTCTCCACAGATCTCGATCGTTGGTCTCTTGGATCAACTCTGTTGATGATACCCCGCCATGCAATCTTCTTAGTACACGTTGATTGATTTCTCTTCATCTGCCTCCTATTCTACTTAACTTTCCAGTCGCCACGATATTTCCCAATGCCTGTCTTCTCTGTACATGGCCTAACAATGTTGTTTGTCTTTTGTTTTTTTCTTATATATATATATATATGACATTGGCACCTTGCCGTCTTGACAGACGATAGTTTGTGCTTTAAAAAGGCATAATAACTTTTAACTATGGCGGTAGCGAGTGTGACTGATAAGGCCAATTTGCGCTGTAAATGTCCGTTCACAGTGGGTGCATGTGAACACGTGGTCATTTCCACCATCATGCACCATCTTACGTCTCAAACGCTTGGTGTGTGACTTTTCTGCAATAATTTTCTCCTTTGACTTTATTCCATTTCTGATATTTGCCCTCCATGCAACACGTTCAGCGGCGACTTGCTCCCAATGTGCATTATCAATGCCTGTATCAATAATGTCCCGCTTACACACATCTTTGTATCGTAGTAGAGGCCGACCCTGAGATCTCTTACCCATCTGTAATTCACCAAAAAAGATATCCTTTGGTATTCTACCATCATCCATCCGCCTAAGATGTCCTATCCATCTAAGTCTACGAAGACTGAGCATGGAATAAACTGTCACACAACCTGATCTTTCCAATACTTCAGTATTTGTGATTTTGTCTTGCCACTTAATACCAAGAATTCTTCGCAGACACCGCATATGAAAGCTGTTTAAATTGTTCTCTTGGTGTGAGTAAGTTGTCCAGGTTTCACTGCCATAGAGAAGAGTACTAAGGACACAGGCTTGATAGACAAGGACTTTTGTTTTGGCAGTAAGCTTCCTGTTCTCCCAGACTCTTTTTCTTAACCTGTTCATTGTTGTTGCTGCCTTACCAATCCGGATGTTGATTTCCTGATCTAGGGATAATTTGCTATTTACCACCGATCCTAGATATGTAAAATGGTCTACTATCTCTAGTTCGGCGTCGTCAATAAAGATTGATGGTACCCCATGTGCACCTTGTGACATAATCTGTGTCTTCTTTTTGCTAATTGTTAAACCAAATTCAGAACAAGCATTGGAGAATGCAGATAGTAGACATTGCAATTCTTCCTCAGAGTGGGTCGTAACTGCAGCATCATCTGCAAAAAGCAACTCTCTGATCAGTACCCTCCTAATTTTGGTCTTAGCCTTCAATCTCTGAGCATTGTAGAGGCCGCCATCTGAGCGTGAGTGAATGTATATACCACCATCCTGATCACGAAATGCATATTTCAGTAGAAGTGAAAAGTATATTCCAAAGAGGGTGGGAGCTAGTACACAACCTTGCTTAACTCCACTCTTGATTTCAAATTCTTCAGAAGTTGCACCATCAAACTTGATTATACCCTTCATGCCTGTGTGGAACGATTCCACAATGGACAGAAGAGTTGGTGGGCAGCCAATCTTCTTTAGTGCCTTGAACAGACCCTCACGACTGACCAAATCAAATGCCTTTGTGAGGTCGATGAAGGCAATAAACAGTGGTTGATTCTGTTCACGGCGTTTTTCTTGCGTTTGTCTAAATGAGAATATCATATCAATGGTAGACCGGTTCTGTCGAAAGCCACACTGTGATGATTCGGGGTAGACTTGATCTCCTAGGACTTGAAGTCTGCGCAGATCAATTCTGGCAAATACTTTTCCAACAATGCACAGAAGTGAGATACCCCTATACGTGTTGCAGTCGCTCCTATCGCCCTTGTTCTTGTACAATGTTATGCAGCTTGAATCTTTGAAATCATGTGTGTTCTTCTCGCCAGCATAGCTCTATTAGTTTGTGGATCTGTAGAGTGACTGTGTCTTGCCCACTCCTGATAACTTCAGTTGGAATCCCATCCTTACCTGGAGCCTTGCCAGATGCAAGTTCATTTATAGCACAGTCAACTTCTGTTATGGTGGGAAGTGTGTCCAGGTGGTTAAGAGTTGGTAGGGCCTCTATGGCGTTGAGGGCATCATCCGCTAGTTTGGTCTCACTTGAGTAAAGCTCCAAATAGTGCTCTACCCATCTGTCCATCTGCTTTTTCTTATTAGTGATGATTTCTCCAGTCAAGGTTTTCAATGGTGCACTTCTTTTGATCATTGGGCCACAGACTTTTTTTATTCTTTCATACATGCTTCTGATGTTTCCCTTATCACTTGCGATTTGAATATACTCACATAACTTGATCCAATAGTCATTTGCACACTGCCTGGCAGCCTTTTTCACATCCTTCCTAGCTTGCTTTAGCTCACTCAGAGTGTTACGCGTTGGTCTTTCCTTGTTTCTTAAAAGAGCTATCTTTTTCTTATCAATCAAGGGCTGCAGAGTCAGGCTGTTTGCCGCAAACTAGTTCTGTCTCTTATGATTCACAGTGCCGTACACCCCTACGGCAGTTTAATAAAGAGTTTCCTTAAGTTTACCCCACTTTTCACTTATTGTACAATTTTCTGGTGTATCAGTGAAAGCGTCTTCAAGTTGCTATTGAAACTGAAAGCACTTTTCTAGCTAGAGTAGCCAGATTATCAGACAAGATGCTAATTTTGCAGCATATGTTCCAGAATTTTGGGGCGGATGTAGCATTTGCTTTTATTGATTCAGGCAGGAATCAATTGTAAGAGATCGAACTGTATACAAATTGTACACCCTACCTTAAGTGATTGTCGACATTAATTGAAGCCACAAGCATGCTACTTTACGTGGTCAGTCCGGATTGTAGGAAATTTGGAACTGAAAGGAAGTGTACCAAAGTTCTGAATGCATTTTTAGCCTGCAAAATCGTCAGTGTTGTAAGTATGTATATATCAATTCAGTCGACACTTGATGAATACATTCCCTTTAATTGCAATTTCATCAACGTTTGTTAACAATGCATCTCAAACTTGATTTTCTACCTGAGGAATCTTCAGTGTATGTATCACTCCAGTCGACTGTTGATGAATGCTCTCACTTTCTTTGCATTTTCATCAACACTTGTTAACAATGCATCTCATTCTTGATTATGAAAGGTGTACAATATTAATCTAATATAAAACACGAGTAATATATCCAAATAGATCTTGACATTGTGTGCATAAGAAGTATAACAATTAAAGTACCTGAAAATTGTACTGTGGCAGAGTAAAACATAAATAAACTTTGCTATAGTATTGCCGTTACATTAAAATTGATTGTGGTGCAATAGTGCATACGATTCTAAAATTACATAACTTATTTGTATTGAAAGAACTATGAATCTATTATTCCAAATATATTCATTATAAATGTGTGATTAATCAACAACACGCTTCTGTCAACAAATAACATATTAGACAATTTGAAATCAACATCACTGGCATGAGAGAAAGCATGAGTGTTATGTTTAATAAAGTTACTAACAATGAAACATATCATAACTATATTCTAAGTAAACTTTTGTTATAAATGTTGAAGTCAACAAGACTAAAATAGATGGCTTCGGTCAAATGATTAGTTGAAAATAAAACATCATGATTGCTGTCTAACAACGGCATGTACTGTGAATACTTTATCAACGTGACACAAGATGAAGCAAAGTTGCATGATCAGTGCAGGCTTAGGTTCTTGACTATGGCACTTCATAGCGAATACATACATATAATACACTTTTCCCCAAGACCGGCTTGGGTCAGTGGATACTAACTAGAAGCAGTAATGTGACGCACAAAATATTTCGCAGTTCTTGTTATCTTATTGCCTGAGGTGTTCATCTGATATATGGGTCATTTCAATAAACCACATCAAATTGCATTGTTCTGTTTTTCTGTATTCAAGGACTGTATGTTCTCTAGCAACAACGGTATACACAGTATGAATGAAGAGTAGCAGCGACATAATAAGTCATTGTAGGCTATAACATGAATGCAAGCACAATTCAATGGGGTAATTTAATAATGCGTTGACTCTCACTATAGGAAATCTACACTGCGTGGTAAGTTGTAAATAAGTACAGTGCCGAGTGTTATATAGTTTTACGTAGCAGAATATGAATAAAGACATATCTCAATGATATACACGTATTCAGTAATTTCAGCTAACTCAGCAAGTTGGAGACAGAGTCTGACTTCAGGTTACAGTCTGCGACATCTGCTGAAGTACTTTTGGCAGATGCGTACATCCTTCCTTCTGTTGGACTTTTGGGACTCTTTCCAGCAGTCCCATTTATTTCCTTAGAAGATGAAGGTAAAGTCAAGACCTTCGTGATGTGTGCCATCTGTTGATTGAGATCAGGCTTTGCATGAACCTGCTTAATGTCTGCATGAGGAGAGGTACCCGAAAGAACAGATTCGTCTGTGTCGCAGATGGTCACAACAGTGTCAAAACTCTCAAAGTCTTCAATTTCCTCTATGGAAGTATTTCTAGTGTCAACGTCGTTGCTTTGTGACTCGCAGATGTCTGAAGACTCCGACAAAGTCATGTTTTTCTGGTTTTCAATGTCGGACGGTGTCCTGACAGTTTTAGGTTTCAGGGTTGCGGCTGCAGGAGCACACGTTTGATCTTGCATATCAAATAGTTGTGTTTGCGACTCCGGGGTGACACTTCTCGAAGGTTCCTTCGTCTCTAAAACGCCCTGAAGGGTGCTGTGAAAGAACAGATCCGGCGACTGAGGTGATATTTTGCCGTTACTCACAATTCCCAGTGATGTTGTGGCACCTAACCGATAATGTTCCACGGAAGCATTTCTGTTGCTATGATTACTACTACTACTAGCTGAAGATGACAAACTATAGCTTGAGTGAATGGATGGTGGGTCAACTTGAATCGTTGTTGGTATAATTCTAGGGGAATGAAGCTGGGGGTAAAAATCAACCGCTTCTATCACAGCATTGGTAGTACTTAGGGAATGGCCACTGTCACGCCCTCCACTATAACTAGCTGGAGCATAATTGCTCGGTGTTCTGAATGTCTTCATCAAAAATGTGTCCGCGTCGTCTTCATCAACACATTTCTGATGTTGTAAAGACGCTCTGCGCTTGGACGCGCTTGACAAGAATTTACGCTCCCGACCGTCTGCAGTTTCGTCAATAGAATGCACTCGTCGCCCAAATCTCCGAGCTGGGAGAACTTCTTCCTCCTCCTCAGCAATGCTGTCTGCATCAATGCTACCGCGACCACTGACCCGACTGCAGCTTCCGTTCATTTGGTTGACTTTATCCTCTAGGGAATTGAGAATATTTCTCACATGGTTCGCCATGACAGGAGAACTAAGGCTGCTCTTTCTGTTGATGACTATGGGTGTGCTAAGACCACTGTAGCCGCTTGCGTCAAAGATACCATTAAGATGTATCGAACCGTCAATGGGAGAGCTTAAAGCCCCTCGTCCGCTTTCAGAGTTTGACCTGGCTCTGAACTTTAGAATGCCTTTTTTAGGAGAATCCTTGCCAAAGGCGCATAAATCTCGTTCAGTGTTTGGTGCCAGTTGCTGTTGCATAGACTTTCGACGTCCTCCAACTTTTTCTACCAAGTTCAACAGTGAAGGACGGGGAGATAATCGTGGAAAATCGCTCTTGTCATTAAGTAGGATCACACTTGAGTTGTCGATCTTGATTTTGCATTTACTTTTTCCCGCTTTGTCTGAAAAACATAAAAAGAATTCAGTAATAGATGTAAATTACACTGATTAATAAAGATTACCAAATAAAACATCGAAACATGTTTAAACATGTAAGGATATATATTAGCATCCATTAAAGCATGCATATTTCCTGTTTAGTTCTAGAGAATGCTGGATGTATTCCTGTGTATTTTAAAGTATCTTACATTATATATACGGGAATCCCAATCATTAATCATATATATTTAACATATACTTAGCTAATAATCAATTCTATTAAAGTGTTTGTCCAAAGTTCTGTATTTTTCTAATTCGAAGTCAGCGCGTTATGCCGGATATAAAATCATTCTAAAAAGAAACGAAAGAAACATATTGTTTCTTCAGAATACTAAGTTTTGACCAGAAGTAGTCACAGTTGTAACAATCTTGATCAGAATGAGTTGCAATACTAAGTCTGAAACAGAAGGACATAATGTAGCAAACAACTGAAATAAGGTTACCAGAAGTTTACATTGTAGCAATTTAGAAGCAGTTAAATTACCAATTAGAAAATATTGTGTTAAATGACAAGCTAACTGGAAATTTACGAGTTAAACAAGTAATTTGCTTGAAACTCGCTGATTGTAATTAACTCCAGATGAATCGAAACAACGTCAACATAGCGACTGCTTGTGCAATTAGGCCACAACCCGGAAGAAAACAATACATACACACAACCGCCAGGAAAACAATCCTGCATAGAAACACGAGAAAAATACTCCCCCGCTACACAAATGCCAGAAGAAACTTTTCCTGCACATTAAAGACAATTATGCAAGCGACATTGCACAACATTCTTGTAATAGTAAATATAAGACAAAACAGAACAAAACAAAAATTTTTCCAGGCACACACAATCTAACTATCCAGGCGCGTAAACTCAGAAAAACCTTCCCTTGGGAGAGTCAAAGAGGACAACCCTCTCCTGGGAGAAACATACATGACAACAATCTTCTGGGAGAGACCTCGGGACAGTCCTCTGCTGGGAGAGACATTCAAGGACAACCCTTCCCTGGGAGCGACATACATGACAACCCTGTCCTGGGAGAGACATACAGAACAACCCTCTCATTGGACAGACATACATGACAGTCTCTCCTCGGAGAGACATACAGGACAGTCCTCTCATGGGAGAGACATTCAGGACACACCTCTCATTGGACAGACAAGCAGGGCAGCCTTCTCCTTGGAGAGACATACATGACAGCCGTCTCCTAGGAGAGACACACAGGACAACTCTCTTCTGGGAGAGACATACAGGACAACCCTCTCCTGGGAGAGACATACAGGACAACCCTCTCCTGGGAGAAACATACAGGCAAAACTAAAACCTCTCATTGGACAGACATACAGGACAACCCTCCCCTGAGAGCGACACGCATGACAAGCTTCTACCGGGAAAAAACTCAGAAAAGCTCTCTCTTGGAGCACAAATCAAGAAATATCTCTCCTGGGGTATAACATAAGAAGAAGATACCCAGCCACACACCAGCTGGGGGAAAGACTCTTCCCACGCACAAGATAGGGAAAATACGCTCTCAAGGACAGGGAGATGATAGGAAAGATTTATTCTTTTTTTTTTTTGGGGGGGGGGGGGGAAATCTCCCAGCACACAAGATCAGTGGTACGAACGTCGTAAAAAAACTAAGAAATATCAACACAAATCTTTCTTGGGATAAATAAACATACAAAAGAAACAAAAACACGTGTGTTAACCCATATACATAAGCATACGATTGAGAGATAAGTGTTTATAAAAACGTGTATTAGTGTTCATGAGAAATAAACGAGTTGTTGGTTTTTGTTTTAAAGCAATGAGAAAGAAAAATATTGGCAGTTTCTGCTTCGTCCTCAGTAACCTATTCCTGGGTTAAGCAGGGGATGGAAACTCCTAAGACTAGACATTTAAAAGACTAACATCCGAAAAGAGAAATAAACATATGATGGAAAAAAATATCAGTGAAAGAAATAAACTAGAAAATAGTAGTTAAATTACCACAACGATTATAACTATATTAGTGATTCAACTGGGTAATTTGATTTGTAAAAATGCAAGATTGGAATTACTGGCAAGCTACATGATCAAACCAACATTATTCTTCGTTTTGTTTAACTGCACACAGTATACATGGAACCAAACCTGTTCGTGTTACGGTTGGACGCCGTAACCTCTATGCCACTATTCCCCCTGATGCTAGATATAGTGGGGAAAACGTTCAGTCTTTTCGGGCAAGTGCAAAAACTCGGAAAACCGTATGGATGGTAACAATCATCGGCATTGTAATATCAAATCGAGCAAGACGAATAAACAGGCTGGTCACGTTGAGTTTAAAACAACAATAAGAAAAAGCTACCCACTGTGTGATCTGATGATTGCAATGAAGCATTTGAAAAGTCGAAACGCTGAGAAATAATTAGAATAGTGAAACATTTTAAGCATTGAAGGTAGGTAACTGAGAATTAGAAGCAACATTGTAAAACAAACGCAGCATTATGAGCTGACAACTACATTGGACATTTGGAACACATTAAACGTTAGACAAGTTTATGTACTAGACATGATTGTGTACTGGACAGGGTTGTGTGCTACATCAAAGTTATGTACAGGACAGGGTTGTGTACTTCACAGGGTTGTGTATTAAACAGAGTTGTGTACTGGACAGGGTTGTGTACAGGACAGGGTTGTGTACTAGACAGGGTTGTATACTGGATAGATTGTGTGCCAGGTAGGGTTGTGTACTAGGCAGGATTGTGTACTAGGCTCGGCTGTGTACTATGCAGTGGTGTGTACCGGACAGGGTTGTGTACATGACATGGTTGTGTTCAAATTTGTACAGCTAATTAATTATAAGATTCATACAAGACATGCTATTAACAAACTACGGTATGGATATGACATGGTTTCGATCGCTGAAAATGAAACGCTATAACGAAATGCGATATAAAATTGCAACAGAAATGCAAAACAATGGTCTTAGTTTGAATAACAGAAAAACAGAAATAATGACAATTACAAAGAAAAAATATTATCACAAAAACCAACATCAACATTAATAGAACTAGCTTGAAACATGCCAACGTGTTTACTTATTTTGGTACTGTGATAATAGCAGATGGAAGATGTGTTAAAGAAGCTTAAAGTAGAATAACCCAAGAAAATTCAATATTTTAGAGATAAATAATATTATGCGCAATACATCTTAGTCAAAGAGATATGACAAAAAGAGTTCTTAAGAGCTATATTGAGCCAATCCCAAAGTTCAAGAGTGAATCATGGAATGCAGACTAGTGAGCAATTATGTGGAAGCTGTAGATATGCGGCTTTATAGAAGGATGCTGAGAATACAGCAGACGGGAAAAAAAAATCATAATAAAGATATTTTGCAAGAGCTTGACTCACAAAGAGTAACTGGCGTGAGAAGGACAGAGTTAACTTCTTGAGGTACATCGTAAGAAAGATAAAACTGGAATATGTGGTGGCAGCGAGAATGTTTAACTGCAGGAGAGGCGCTGGAGAGAAGGAAAAGATATTGGACATGTTAGCATCATGATATTGAGAAAGACAAGCGGCTGAGACTCGGGTTCGTATATATATATATATATATATACGCCTATACACACATAACAGAAATGACCCTTTCTGAGGTCTTAAGGTCTGTTAAGCAAACAGTACTAGGTGATATGTGTAATAGACTAATTTGCATTTTCCTAACACATTTCCCAGTATAGATTTTAGGCTGGGTAGATCTGGAAGACCAGGTTAATTTAAAAATAAATTCACCTTTACGAATTCGAACCCATGGCCACCTGGATTGGTATACAAGCATCTAACGTGAATACAACACATTGACTTGCATTAGAATATGTCGCATATCTTTTGCAGGACGTTTTCTGGTAACTTTACGTTCAGTAGTTTGTCATTGCTATCTGACCGAGAAATCAACTTGTAAGTCCTAATTAATGATGGTGTAGTGGTTGAACAGCATACCCCGACTTCAGCCATCTCCGTGTCGATGGCGTTGCGGACGCGATTTATAATTCCGTTTACCCGCGTTCCAAACACAGCGGTGACCGATTTGGCAGCAGACTGTGTCGCGCTGGTTTTAACGTGTTGGTATGAGAGCCTGTCGTTCAGATAGCAGTGGCAAACTACTGAAGCTAAAACTCGCAAAGACAACAGCAGCAGCTGAAAAATGCTGGTCTTGACTGCAACGTCCTGTAAAGGATATGCAACTTTAAACCAAAAAATATGAACGAGAAGTCAACTTGTAAGTCCTAATAAATTCGGTGTTAAGGTTTAACAGCAAACCCCGACTTCAGTGCATTCAAAATTGTTGCTGTTCTTATCAAATGGATAAGAAGATTCAATATGTTGTTACAAATATACGAACAGTGTACTGCACTGAACAGCACAGACTGTTAGTATAAGGAAGCAAGTGAACGCAAAACAACTGTGCGTATTGTGTTCACTGTTAGTAATTAATTAAAAGTTAGTTGCGTCATCTTTAACAAGCCTTCGTAATCAATCCCATCATTTATAAGCTGTTTGTGATTTTCTGGGCCATTTTAAGTTCAGTAGTTTGCCATTGATTCTGAAAAACTGACCATCATACAGCTATAACATCAACGCAAAGGATCTGCCCCCAAATCGCCTACGGCAAATCTAGTTATTTACCAACGCTATTAATCAAAGTAACAGTACTTTCTTAGGTCAAATTCAGTCACTTACATCAATATCAATTTCGATATAAATGCCATTTATCTTGCCTCGTAAATACCTCGTTCTTGACTTTGGGGTGTAAATTACAAGTATATCTGAAGTCGTAGTGGGTTCACCTGATGGCGTGGGCCACTTGTAATAGGCAAAGCTAATCCACACACACAAATCAGCCCATTGCACTATAATCAGTAGCATGGATATGGACTACGCTTGAGTTCAAAGTGAGCGGAAAACAACACAAAGCATACATGATAACCCAGAAGATGCACTCGTAGTTTCAATACAAGATCTCACAAGTTGAGCACGACGCTTTTCTTCCTTTCAGGTGATACATGTTTTACTTTAAAATGTGCGTACGTTTGTTCTCCACATACCTTTAGTGTTGAGTTTCATATCTCTACATATCATGTCTGCCCTGGAGCAGACATCGGTGATTATAACAATACAATCCGCACTCCCATCTAATATTTTCTTGAAATTGGTGATGCCTCATCAAGAGCGTTGCCGACTGATGAGAACGATCATGCATCTCCACATCTTTATAGCCCCAAGAGCATATGTCAGTCCGTGCGTGATATCTTCCGCGACAAGCAAAAGGCTGTAAGAATCTGTCTTCCTCTATCTCTCTCTCTCCCCATAATTATTTTCAGTTGCCGTATTTCTCAGGTTTTCATTTCATATAATATGGCAAAACGTCGACCATATTTATGATGATTGTGAAACAATGTCTTTGGGTTTAGCCTCTTCTACCACATGTATTATGCTTACTTTGACTACACAATGCATTTTCAGCTTTCTTATGTAAAACCACATTTCTGGGGCGTCAATGAATTTATTTGTTTGCTTAAAAATTGTCCATGATTTGTTGATCAGCTGTTTGGGCTTTTTGGATACATCTTTATACGTATCTGCCTTCCCTTGTGAAGTATAATATTTTCCGACATGTTTAATTTCTCTATTTGTCTATTTCCTAAGCATTTGCTGAGCAATCGTGTAACACCTACACTTAGCAATCCTCAGCGTTTGTTTTCTTTACTGTCGCGATATTCTCAACATTCTTGTCAGACATTACAACTGTACTGTCTCTTGTTTCTTTACCATTTCATCACTAATTACGTAGAATGTGTATCTTTTTAGAAGAATAATGCTCAATACCTTCCCTGCCCTACATCGCATGAAACTATAGGAAGTAATGATAGTTTTAAAGAACAAGCAAAACAACTATTCAGGTAGCGAATTTCCTTGCATGCTATAAATTAATATCACTGCCTTAATTATGCAAATACCTATTGAATTATTCTACTACAATCCGTATTGTGTATTCGTGCAATGTGCCGTTTCTGTTACGTATTTGTTTGTAGTGAGTTTGGGCACAGTGCAGTTGCGAATATTTTAATATTGTGTCGTCATGAGTATTAGCTTCTATTGGCTGCTAGCTAGGTGGCAATCACATGTATATCCCTTTATAAATCTATACAATCTTCCGATCTGATATCATCAGATCTAGAATGAAAACATTAATATGGAACATGAAACAAGAATTTGTAAACATGAAAATATGAACCAGTATGATTTTGAATTACGTGAACATAACGATTAATCAGGAAAACCCATGAAGTAGACAAGCCAAAATAATTTGGCTTGTATCAAAATCGAAAGAAGACATTCATTGTCGATATTGTGTTTATAGGCATATAAATGCCGTCGACACACTACGCAACTGAAAATATTTTGCAGACATTGCCGACGCCTGTTTTAGAGTTATTTAGAACATATTTGTTTCCCCTTCAATTTACCAAGCACAGTGTACGATTCATTGAATGATTCGCTCAATACTTTATTTTGAAAATTATATCATTCTAGTATCTTACTAGGATTAATCTATTTGTGTATGATTGACAGTATACACTTTAAGATATTCCTTTTCTTTTGAGTATTTATAATGAATCTGAAGCATTCGTACATTTACTTCTTTCTGTGTTTTAATCTTTTCAGTGCAATCAACCTCAATAATCATGTCACCAAACACCTACCCAGAATTATGAGAAGAGCAAAAAGGAAAATAAGAATGGGAATTACGAATAGCAGTATTGTTTCGTTGGAGGAAAAGGAACACATAATGCAATATTGTAAAAAAATAATACACACATTCCGAACACTTATCAAATGAGACACACAAAAACCGATAATAGTGCTTTATATATTAAACCATGGTATTTGGTAAACAGAAAATGATGAACTGATCAAAATTGTGTAAGGTATTACCATTGAATAAACAGATCTCACAATAATCAAGAAATTTATTGGAAACAAGCAGGAACAATTACAATGGAAACAAAAGTGGGCAAGCAACGCAAATTAGGCATTAAGACGGTTTTCTTTATTCATGTATGAGAAGAAGGGCATTGAAGAACGTGGTGACGAGTGTAAAGATCAGCTTTAGGAGAGATAGAAACAGAACGTTAGATTGGTGCCTCGTCTAAGACAATGGATGACATGGGGTGGTATCCAATAATCGATCCAGTTCACCAAATACCGAGATCTGTGGAGAAACTTGAACGCGTACGCCACTGTGTACGATTATGATAATTTACTACTGTTCAACTTCCTTTTCATATATTATCCTCTTCTTCCCCACCTCGTCATTAATCTTTTCATGAACATCACCGTCACTACCACCTTTACTTCTTCTTCTTCTTCTTCTTCTTCTTCTTCTTCTTCTTCTTCTTCTTCTTCTTCTTCTTCTTCTTCTTCTTCTTCTTCTTCTTCTTCTTCTTCTTCTTCTTCTTCTTCTTCTTCTTCATCTTCTCCTCCTCCTGCTCCTCCTCCTCCTGCTCCTGCTCCTGCTCCTCCTCCTTCTTCTTCTTCTTCTTCTTCTTCTTCTTCTTCTTCTTCTTCTTCTTCTTCTTCTTCTTCTTCTTCTTCTTCTTCTTCTTCTTCTTCTTCTTCTTCTTCTTCTTCTTCACCTTCTCCTGCTCCCCCTGCTGCTGCTGCTGCTGCTCCTCCTCCTCCTCCTTCTTTTTCTTCTTCTTCTTCTTCTTCTTCTTCTTCTTCTTCTTCTTCTTCTTCTTCTTCTTCTTCTTCTTCTTCTTCTTCTTCTTCTTCTTCTTCTTCTTCTTCTTCTTCTTCTTCTTCTTCTTCTTCTTCCTCCTCCTCCTCCTCCTCTTATTCTCTTCCTCCTTCTTCTTCTTGTTCACCTGACTGTCTTACGTCTTCTTTATATTTTATGGCACGTATGCTATTGTTACCAGTCTAATAACTTTGTACCATTGTTCTGATCTCAGCGACATGGTTAATTATAATTTTTTTTTTTAAATCGTATATAATCATAAGGAGTTTTCTATCCTAGATTAACTATAGCTATTTCCGTCTCTATAGCATAAATTACGCAAAATCAAACACATGCGAAATCGTTAAAACTTACAAAATGCAGTTGTCAGGTAGTAAATTTAAAACTTAAAATGTTACGGAAGCGAAGAAACTAAATACAATTCTAATGGGAGTGCAGTAAACTAAAGTAAAATTTCGCATATGAGAACTTGAAAATGAAAACTCGTGATAAAGAGAAACAGTGAAGTGATTTCCAACTAAACTATATTTGAAGCTATATTCTGAAAACATAAGCCTACACAAAAGATTAATACAAAGACAACACCACAAACCTGCCGACTCTTTTCTTTCGTAGCATTAGGAAAAACAGGCAGAGATGCGTTTAAGAGATGGGTATAGGGTTACACAATATGCGATCTGGGACAGAAATTATGATCAACCCGTTGACGATTCTGACACATTCAAAGTGCTATATATGTTATTAAGAGTTACGCGTTTTTTTTAAATGTTACATATTCCTTACAGGACGTTGCAGTCAACACCAGCAATTTTCAGCTGCTGTTGATGTTCTTGGCAAGATTACGCTCAGTAGTTTGTCACTGCTTTCTGAGCGACCGGCTTACATACCCCGTAAGTAACCAATGCGACGCGATCGTTACGCGTTTATTCAGCGCTTAAAAGAGAACGTCATATTTAGTGTGATAATATCAATACACTTGATTTATATTGATATGGCTTGAGATCTCGCATTGTAATTTACAATCAGTGTTTGTGTGCATGTGTATATCACTTACATTGCTCGTGTATACGTGTGTATATCGCTGTGACATAATAGGAACTAATTCCCTTGTTTGGGCGAGATCATACGAGGCAAGTGATTTCCTGTCAGTATCTTCATGTACCACGAGCTGTAGATCCCTCGTTCTGAAGGTCTTGGGTTCACTGTTAGTCTGTGTCGTTCTTACAACGAGTGTAATTTTCCTAGAGATATCTGAGAGTCATAGCTGGAGCTATGGGCGCGTGCTTTGTGCGTTCCTCACCGCAGACGGATTGCAGTTCTGAGGAGAGAGAACAAGCGAGATGGAGTAACACCAGACGCAATTAAGTCGATCCCCTTGTCTTTAATCTATGCATTGTTGATAAGTATCGAGATCGAGATCATAATTCTCAATATATGTTTTGCGTATCCTTTTACAGGACTTAGCTGTCAACAGCAGCATCTTTCAGCTGTCTGTTGATCTCTTGGCAAGATTACGCTCAGTAGTTTGCCATTGCTTTCTGAGCGGCCGGCTCAGTATCCGCAAATCACGAGCGGGGGTCGAACCACCTCAGTTCTCGCTCCGCTGCGAGACTCTGCGATAATTCTCAATACCACACAATATTTTGAATCTCCGACCAAGTCTGTTGTCTTGCCTGTTTGGCACGTCTGGTAATATGGAGCGGTCAATTACGTCGGGTTTCTTAACTCTTTCGCTACCGTGAGCCCATCTTGGGACACGATGGATTTCCGGTGATGGCAGTCCGCCTTTTTAGTCCCACAAAATGATCAGTGGTTTATTTCATATATTTCTGCTCCGTTTCGGAATTTTAAGTTACAGTAAACTAAAAAGTCGTACAGCGAAAAGATTTCTACGCCATCTTGGTGCGGTCAAACGTTTTCTAATAGTGGATTCTTGTGAATTTTCAGTTTTAAGGTAGTGTTAATTTGTTTTTTCACAATGGAAACGCCCACCAGTTTGCGTCCACGTAGTATGACTTGAAATCAAGCTAGATTATAGTTTATAACTGTTTTAAACAATAGTGATTCCCTTATCAGTGAATATTTAGACAGAATTTTTAGTTGTGTCTAACGTTTTAGCACATGGTGATAAAGAAAAACCAGTGAATGTTCGTCAACAGCTGAGTGTCTGACAACGAAGCACGAATGGCTGAAGTTTACGTCTGTCATTATTGCAATGGGACTTGATCCAAGACCATGTATCAAAGACTACTGGTGTACAAGTGCACATTTATATACTCCTTGGTATGCCACTGCCACTACGTTTCCCAGTAATCAATTAGAAAATTAGAATATATTTATCACACCATGTTTCATGTATGTGAACCTGAGGGTACCCAAAAAAATTTTTTTTTAAAAAATTGATCCTCCTGTTAGGTTGTCGAATCATAGTGTACAAGCTCCGGCTTCCGGTCGGCATATGGTGTATATGCTGTTGAGCTGATAAGGCCGCTGGAGTGTTTTTGCTATTGGCTTACGCATTTTCCTCATGTTGGGCTGGTAGTACAAGGTTCAGCTACTAAGTTAAGTGCTTGGAGTGAAACTGCGAGTTGTGAATTTCACGTGGAATGCATTTGTATCTATCCACGGTGGTATTGTGAACTGTATGTTTAAAAATAAATGGCTGACGGTGGGCCGTTGGTGAACTAGCTGGACTTTCTTTATGACGTACTGTGTGTGCAACTGCTGATTGTTTAGTGGCCGCCGCTTTTATCTACAATGAACTGTAATTTTTGTGGCGGACTGTTATGTTGGTATTCTGGCAGTGTCATTATGCAAGTATGTTTGTGCGTGGTGTTGGTTTGCCGAGACTGCTGTATAGTTCACTTTTTACATGGGACAGTGAGGAGCGTATTATGTGATATTCACTGGCACAGGAACGTAGCATTGTCGAGTGACCCTTTGCCGTGAAGTTGTGAAAGTGACTAACAACGTATACTATCTAATTGGGTTCATCGGTCACTGTGGGTGGTTCTTAACTTTTCAGCTCCGTCGGGTCTCCGTGGTTGCAGGTAACTTTAGTTTCCTTGTAATGCCTCATACTTCTATGTTAAATTTAGAGGAAAGTTGTCAACGCTTTAGGGTCACTGTGTCTGTTCGATCGACTATAGATATGATGGTTAGCTGACAGTAGAGATAGAGCTGTTCTAATTCTAGGCACAGAGGTATATAGCAAATAGATTACATTGGAGATATGATCTTTCGAGTTCTATATTAGCGGGTGCGTAGGTGCAATCGTTATGATTTACTTCGACAGTGGTAATGGGTGCGGTCGGTTAAGTTTTAATTATCAGCTATCAAATATATAGATGTGTGTGTGTGTGTGTGTGTGTGTGTGTGTGTGTGTGTGTGTGTGTGTGTGCTTGCGTGCTTGCGTGCGTGTGTGCGTGCGTGCGTGTGTTTATTTATATATGCATATATGCAAAATTAGTGCACAACTGTGGTGAAAGCTGCCATTAGAACTTTTTTATACCTGTCTTAAACTGGAATTTGAAACAAGAAGTTCAAATGTGATATTATAAGAATATAACAAGTACAAGTAGCAACATACACAAAGTTTCTTTCGAAAACCCGTAATTTTGAAGAGACGACAGCATAAAATAAGTATTGTTCTGTTTGCAGCTGATTAAGACATCAGTCTACGCGCACTCATGACCCTCCGAATCGCCAATCATGGCAGCCGAGGACGCTTCAGCGCACACATTGGTAAACGTTGTTTCATGTACATTAATTTGTTAGTTAGTCGACAGATCAACCTCATTGCAAATCGAACCATTCAGTCCATAAGTGCTCGGATCCCCTCCTCAGTAAATCCCGCAGCGTGTAGCGGTTCACGACGCCAGTTCTGTGTTGATTAATTACTCTTCTTTGGCTTACTGCGTAATGTTCTTGTTTGACCACGCCTCTTTTAACTTGCTGCTCTCGCAGCGTGACCAAGGTTGTAGATTCCCAGTCATCGCTTGGTTCTCGTAAACGACTTATTCAGACAGAGAGAGACAGAGCATTCAGAATGTCTGCCTGGTCCATGGCTCGTCCGCCGTCCATAGTAGCCCTACCTGCAAGCCTTTCAGCCTGTCATTCCCCTGTACACCCGCATGCACCCTCATGCCATGGCACGAAGATGAAACTAATTTTTGCCAGCCGAGACCACTCCAGAGACAGCAGCTATTCTCTACGGACCCACCCCATCTCTATCATCCTGAGCATACTCATTGAGTCACTAAGGACACATGCCAGATTGAATGTCTGTGTCTCGAGCCATGTTATTGCTTTCCTTACTGCGATGACTTCCATAGTCAGGCTGCTTGTGGTCAAAGCAAAAGCCCTAGACTCTTCCTTCACAGTTTTCCCTCCTGCCTGAGCCGTAAAAGCCCATGAACTTCTCATTCCTCGGACGACCGACCTATCCGTGTAAATGACAGCATCCTCCTCTAACGAATTCTCGAAGTTAAGAGCCTGTACTTCCGGCTCCACAGCACCTGGATTTTCTTGTCTGCATTTCCTGCCTAATTGGATGCACGCTGAAAAGGATGTATAGAACTCTGTTGGCACTTCTACCCCCTCCTCGACAGGTTCTAAGTCCTCAAGTGAATACACCTGCTGAAGAATGTCTTCGGCTTCACCCATCCACGACTTCCCTCTTTTTAACCTACGTCCCTTTACCTTCTTAATCTCGCTATGAAGAGAATGCTGTGAATTTGCGTTGACTCTGAGATAGGCACGTGCTTGGCACATTTGTATTCTGTCCCTGATGGTATCTCTTGTACATCCAAGAATGATACGCATGGCTTCGTTCTGTATCCTTTCCATCCTTTCTATCTGATTATGGCTAAGAGTCAGGATCACCATCGCATACTCCAGAACAGAAGGGACCGGCCAATCGTAAAGACGCTGCTCACAGTTTGCTGCCGCCATTACCCGCATCGTAGAGAAACCCCGCTTGGCCTTTGTTATTACCTGGTCTTCGAGCTTAGTATAAGCTAGGCTTCGATCACATCGCATCCCCAGGTAATTCATTACCTGCGTTCCTTCCACCGTCTCTGAACCCAGATTGACAGTTGGCGTTGGGGCGAAGACACAGTGACAGTGAAAGAAATCAAGGCTGCGCTTCGACGTTTAAACAACAGCGCTCCAGTGCCAGATGGAATAAGATATGACGACATCAATATGTGTACCGAAAAAGAGCTAGAGAAATTAGCAGACATGTACAACAACAGTAAAGGGAGTGCCAGCATCAAGGAGAAGTGGTTACACAGCTATCTGATTCCCTTGCCGAAGCCTGGCAAAGACCACACAAAAGTTTAGGGATATTGAGTAATAACCATGCAGAATACAAAATGCAAGCTGCTGGAGAAGTTAATTACCAGAAAAATATCAATCCAGCTAGAGAGGCAAGGTATTTTCCCACCTACCCTAGGTGGGTACCGTCCAAAAAGAGAAACATGAACCAATGCAACAGTTTTTGCCCATGATGTCTATGAAAGTTTCTACTCAGGCTTTGAAACCTTTGCTGCAGCCATTGATCTTGAGGACGCGCACAATAGAGTATCATTGAGTTTTTTAATGCTTCAGCTTCTTTAACTCAAGATAAGTTCTTTCCTGCTTAGTTGGATCGTTGCAGTCCTCTTCCAACGGAAAGTAGTTTTTAGATGTGGCAGTTGGACTTCAGAACCAACAACAATATATCCTGGACTCCCACAGGGATCACCATTATCTCCGGTACTGTTCAACGCTTACACTGTGAGAATCACCAGCGAGCAAATAATAGGACCGGGGAGGACATTGTCATATGCAGACGATGTTTTAGTGTATCGTCAGGGCAAGTATAGATATCAGGCTGTTGTGGAACTACAAACCGAACTAAATCGCTTAAGCACTTGGTGTGTTGAAGATGGGGCAATGGTCAACCGAACAAAGGCAACGGTGACATGGTTCTCTTTGAATAACATTATTGTCAACACCCCATCGCCAACTGTACATTGTGCTTTCTAAATGACCAGCACTCATGCCATTGTGTGAAACTCAACTCAAGGAGGTCTGCTGCCAAATCGCCCACAGATATGTTTTGAACGTGTTTGTCGGATTGCGCATTGCGCTCGGAACTCCGTCGCCACAGAGCCGGCTTTTTGTTAATTAACGATAGCTATTAGTGTCTTTAGTGGCCAAAGGCTTGCGAACGCGGTTCGTAAGCCGCTTACCAGGCGTTCGAAACGCAGCCGAGACAGATTTGCACAGCAGACTATGTCGCGTTGTGTTATAACGTGTTGGTATGTGAGCCGGTCAATCAGAAAGCAAAGGCAAAATACTGAACGTAAAATTTGCCTAGAACATCAACAGCAGCTGAAAAATGCTAGTGTTGACTGCAACGTCCTGCAAGGGATATGCAACATTTAAAAAAAAAATAAAAATCGGTGTCTTTACATGAATATGGTTCTATGATTGCATTTATAAGTTCAACACACAAAAATTGTTTGGTGTTTCAGTTTCACTTCGGTAAGAAATTATTCTATACACGATGTTCATAGTTGATTAAACTGAGTGGAGAAGTGGTGTATTTAATTTGTTAAAACACCAGAAGATAAAGAGTACATACTACCTTACCAGATAAGAAGGAGCGTTAGTAAAATTGATAGAAAGCTACGCTGATAATGTCATGTACGTGGTCGGATGAGGGACAAACTGGCCATCTATTGTCACGTGCATTCGATCCTACAAAATATAATGGTCCTATCACATCACAGACCAATATGTTCTTAGAGATGTGATGCATAGCTCACATAGGAGACATGATTTTTCTAGATATATCCCATAGAGATATGATGCATAGTTCAAAGTAGAGACATGATCTTTCTAGATATATCCCTAGAGATGTGACGCATAGTGCAAAGTGGACACATAATTTTTCCAGATATATATCCCCTAGAGATGTGATGCATAGTTCGAAGTGGAGACATGATCTTTCTAGATATTGTTTGCTTTGACCACAAGTAGCCTAACTATGGAAGTCATGATAGTAAGTAGAGCAATAACATGCTTGAGACACAGACATTCACTAAAGCAGTGGTTCTCAACCGGTGGGGAATTCTCCCCCAGGGGGGAATTTCATGGTTTCCAGGGGGGGAATGAAGACCATTTCAAGATCGTGTTAATACAAGAACCGATTACTTGACATAGTTTTTCCCTTCATACTTTACAGTTATGTATGTCTCGTCCTTCTAAAATTCATTTTATAAAGTAAGTAGACCCACAAATCATGTTTTATGTGGATGTCTAGACTTGTTTTAGTATATGCTATTACATTTGCCTTCCACTTTTACGTATACTGTGTAGGGGTGAGGGGATTTTTAGATAGGAAATATGAAAGGGGGGGGGGGGAATGACGTTCTGAAAATACGGTGAAGGGGGGAACGGGCCAAATGTTTGATAGGAAGGGGGGGGGAATGGCGTTCTGAAAATATGGTGAAGGGGGGAATGGGCCAAAAAAGGTTGAGAACCACTGCACTAGAGCATGTTTCCTTAGTGACTCAATGAGTATGCTCAGGAAGATAGAATTGGGGTGCGTACAAGGAGAGTGTTTGTAGTCTCTGGAGCGGTCTCGGTTAGTAAAGATTAGTTTTATTTTCGTGCCAGGGCATGCGGATGTACGAGGAAATGAGCGGGCTGACAAGGTTGCGGGTAAGGCTACTGTAAAAGGCGGGCGAGCCATGTACCAGGCTGACATTCTGAATGCTCTACTAGAAGAAAGTCGTTTGCGAGAACCAAGTGATGACTGAATCTACAACCATGGGCAGGATGCGAAAACAGCAAATTAAAAGAGGCGTGTTCAAACAAGAACACGACGAGGGAAGCCAAAAAAGATAATAAACCAACACAGAACTGATGTCGTCAGTCGCTACACAATGCGGTATTTACTGAGGAGGTGATCTGAGCACTTATGGACGAATGTTTCGATGTGCAATGGGAATGATATGTTGACTGACTAACTAACTAACTAACTAACTAACTAACGACAAATTAACTAACGACAAACTAACTAACTAACTAACTAACGACAAACTAACTAACGACAAACTAACTAACTAACTAACTAACTAACTAACTAACTAACTACCTAACTACCTAACTACCTAACTACCTAACTACCTAACTAACTAACTATCTAACTAACTAACTATCTAACTAACTATCTAACTAACTAACTAACTAACTATCTAACTAACTAACTAACTAACTAACTATCTAACTAACTATCTAACTAACTAACTATCTAACTAACTATCTAACTAACTATCTAACTAACTATCTAACTAACTATCTAACTAACTAACTAACTATCTAAATAACTATCTAACTATCTAACTAACTAACTAACTAACTAACTAACTATCTAACTAACTATCTAACTAACTATCTAACTAACTATCTAACTATCTAACTAACTATCTAACTAACTATCTAACTAACTATCTAACTAACTATCTAACTAACTATCTAACTATCTAACTATCTAACTAACTAACTAACTAACTATCTAACTAACTATCTAACTAACTAACTAACTAACTATCTAACTAACTAACTATCTAACTAACTATCTAACTAACTATCTAACTAACTATCTAACTAACTAACTAACTATCTAACTAACTATCTAACTAACTATCTAACTATCTAACTAACTATCTAACTAACTATCTAACTATCTAACTAACTATCTAACTAACTAACTAACTAACTAACTAACTAACTAACTAACTAACTATCTAACTATCTAACTAACTATCTAACTATCTAACTAACTATCTAACTATCTAACTAACTAACTAACTAACTAACTAACAGATATGTTTACTAGAGATGTGGTGCATAGCTCAAAGTGGAGACACTATCTCAATAGATCCATGTGCCTAGAGATTTTATAAATAGCTCCAAGTAGGCTTCTGGATATGCGTTTGTTTGCTTAAGGAAATATTAATTTCGACTGCTTGTATTAAACGGGGTATACAAATGTGTAGATGACGGATTCATAACAGATGTATATTTTAAAATAGTTGTTATCAGTGTTTGTTTGCTGTTTGTGTGCTGACGATCAAACCGCAACGTCGGTTTTGTCAATCCTGATTGTGTTCTAGTAAAGCTTACCAGTTCTAATTACCGTCTTCGCTAATTTACTAATCTATGGCTAAGGGGATAGTGAAACTGACTTTAACAATTCCAGTCTTCGTTATTTTACTAATCTATGGCTGAGGGGATAGTGAAACTGACTTTAACAATTCCCGACTTCGTTATTTTACTAATCTGTGGCTGAGGGGATAGTAAAACTGGCTTTAACTATTCCCGTCTTTGTTATTTTACAAATCTATGGCTGATTTGATAGTGCAACTGGATACAAGAATTCTCGTCATATCCTTTCGAGGATTCGAAATAAGCCGCGTGTGACCTGGAAGGAGACCTCTTTGCGTTGATTTCGATGGAATGAGATGTCCATCGTTGAGAAACCAATATCAAAAGTTCTGAAATAAAATGACGTAGTAAATCACAAACACTCAATAAATGCTGTAATTGGTTGTAATGTTCTGTAGAGGACAAGACATCTGTATGACCACACCAGTTGACACATTACATGCGTATAGACAATATCGTATTTTACATAAACAGTGAAAATGTGGAAACAGTATAGACAACATCTTACAATAAAACTAAAACACATAAAATCATACACAACATCTCACCTTACGAGATAAGACATCGAATAATTATAGTCACTATCTTATCTCATAATAATTAATATCAATACTACAAACGGTACAGACAGCATATGTCCTAATTAGTTACCATTCTTAATCCTGTAATCACTGTCTTGGCCCGTCCGTTAAAAATTAGCACGATACTCATGCCACTTAAAAGTGAAGACAAATCGCATGCAAATTTACTTATATACGGGTTAAGCAAAACCAGAACATCTGAACATGCGAGACAATGGTTTCACATTGGTCTGGCTTCCGTGTCCTAGAACTAAGAATAACCGTGAAACAGTGAAGAGGGTACGACAATCGAGACAGCAAGAAGATCACGTTTTCGGAAGTGTTAACCACCTTCAATACAAGACATTTGCTATTTTACAGCAGAAATACTGTCTAGAGCAGTATGTAAAATAAAATTGTTACTGTAGAGCACAAATACTATCTAGATCAGTATGTGAAATAAAATTGTTACTGTAGCGCACAAATACTGTCTAGAGCAGTATATGAAATAACATTGTTACTGTAGCGCAGAAATACTGTCAACAGTAGTATGTGAATTACAAATGTTACTGTATAGCAGTATGTGAAAATCAATTGTTACTGTAGAGTAGAAATACTGTCTAGAGCAGTATGTGCAATACAATTGTTGCCCTAGAGCAACAATAATATCTATTGTTTGTGTCTTCGTTATTAAAATTTACTACAGGAAAACATTGTTTTGAATAGTTTCTATAGCAGAATGTGACATACAATTGTTTATTGTAGAGCAGGAATACTGTCTAGAGCAGCATTTCAAAGTAAGTGTCTGACACACAATAAAAACTAGTAAGGAAAAGACATGACCCAAACCACATATGTAAGTACTCTATTATATGTATATAAAACAATGAACATTCAGTCATAGTCTAATTTTAAAAAGAACTGCTACGAGTCGTCGATATCATTTAATAATAAAGAAAATAGACTGGGGAACCCGTTGAGGCCGCTGAGACAGTTACATAAATAAATGCACATAGTATTGTTTGGCGCTCACAGAAGGAGAAGAAGGTAGTAGAGACTAGAAGACGCACTAGACAACATAAAATTTAAAAGCTATAGTTACCGACCGGAATTCGAACCTGTCACCTCCACATAAGAGACCTGGAGGGGGTGCGCACATAAAACGGCGACAGCGCCTCGCTGCAGGAACAAGTGTACTTCGACGCATGACCAACTAGACACTCCTTAGTTGGTCATGCGTCCAAGTACACTTGTTCCTGCAGTGAGGCGCTGTCGCCATTTGGAGGTGACAGGTTCGAATCCGGGTCGGTAACGCTACGTTTCAAATTTTATGTTGTCTAGTGCGTCTTCTGGTCTCTACTTCCTTCTTCTCCTTTTGTGAGCGCCAAACAATACTATGTGTGTTTATTTATTTAATAATAAAGAATAAATGTCGGCGACGATAAAATAGGTCTAAGGATAGTCGGACGTGTTCACTTGTAAATTAGATATGGCGAAACCATAGTGTCCACAGAGGCAAGCAAGCATTCTGAGCGGTCTCTTGTGTCTTTCTCGTCTCCGTTCTTCTCTCCAAGGGAGTGCTTCATACCTTGCTATACACCTCATAGGTCAGCGTGTCCGACTGCGGCATGCATTGATGTACAGTTTACATCCTCGAAACATAACCCATCATGGTAGCGGGTTCTATCTATTCGTGGTTATGTTTACTATCCCTAACAATTTCGCCACCACAGCGGACTTACTGTCTACACTTTTTATTTGTAACAGTTGCGGTGTTTTTAATGTGCACAGGTTTGCGCACAGGACCACCAGTTTTTTGGTTTTTATCTGAGAAGGTCTTAACATTACCAAAAAGTCAGAGGGCTGTGTTATATCATGTTATATCAGTGGTCCTTGGAACGAGCATATTCCGGGGTCGAACACGGTATCTTCTGAGCATAGGGCTGGTACCGTAACCTCTCAGCCACGACTTCCCCCTCCATGTCTCTTTTATATGTGTATACTTGACAAATGAACATTAACATTTAATCGAACCGTTGTATGTGCGTCCCCCTCCAGGTCTCTTTTATATGTGTATACTTGACAAATTGGGAGTCTCTGTGGCGAAGTGGTCAAGCCGTTTAACTCTGGCTCCGAAGGTTGTGGGTTCGATTCCGGGCCGCGTCCTTCGGTTCACGATTTAAATTTTTCGGAGACTCCTGTGGGTCGTCGCTAGAGCTACGGAGTTCGTGCTTGGTGCGACGCTTTCCGCGCTGCGGAAAGAGACCGAGCCATATGGGATAAAACCCGGTGCAATGAAGTCGACCCTGTCGACTTTTAAGCGACTTTATACTTGACAAATTATCATTAACATTACATTGAGCCGTTTTATGTGCGCACCCCCTCCAGGTCTCCTTTATACGTGCACACTTGACAACAAAGCAATAACTTTTTATCGAACCGTTGTATATGATTCCCTCTCCAGGTCTCTTTTATATGTATATACTTTACAATCAAGCATTAACATTTTATCAAGCCGCTGTATGTGCTTCCCCCTCTAGGTCTCTTTTATATGTGTATACTTGACAAATAAGCATTAACATTCTATCGAGCCGCTGTTTGTGCTTACCTCTCCAGGTCTCTTTTATATATGTTTTCTTGACAAAGAAACATTAACATATTATCGAGCCGTTGTATGTGCCTTCCCCTCAAGGTTTCTTTTACATATGTAGACTGACAAAAAAGTATTAACATATACCTCAAGGTTTCTTTTACATATGTAGACTGACAAAACAGTATTAACATATTAACGAGTTGTTGTATGGGCTAATATTTTGTCTTTAATGCGGGGTTATTATATTATAAATGGATACTGACGGACCGCCGAAAGTGTCTCTGTCTCTTGCCATTTCTCCCTCCACATTCACCCTCATGCCGGAGGCGACTGCAGTATCCTGTGTCCATCTTCATGCTGATCAACTCCTGCCTTTTCTTCCAGCAACAATGCCTTCCATCACTGTTCTTTCCAAGCCATAGTGATATTTAATATCGCTAAAGTACAGGGTGTGTTTTTAATGACTGTGCAGTGTTTGAAAATAATGCCGGTCCAAGTTTTGTATTTACCTATTATGTTGCATGAACTTTACAGAGGGTAAATACAAAACTTGGACCAACAATATTTTCAAACACTGCAGCCACTAAAAATACACCGTATATATATATGTATATATATATATATATATATATATATATATATATATGTGTGTGTGTGTGTGTGTGTGTGTGTGTGTGTGTGTGTCTTGATACAACAATCGGTAGAGACAAAGAGAGTTAAAGCTCCGAAACTGGCACGGTGACCTGATCTGTTTGACTGGAGACTGTGCTATGGTTTCCGGTGACCTGAACAATTGGAAGTCACCATCACGAACTTGTATTGATTTTAGCACTCGCATGCTCCCTTTCGCAATGTTTGGTGCGTGTGGCAGCTTTATTCTTTTATCTTTTATTGATTATTTGATATTTCCGATAAGAAAGTCAGTTGCAATGGTTTTCAAATCAGTACACGTGTATGGTTTCAACAGTGTGACAAAGCATTCCTCGCCATTGAGTTGTCAGTTTATTTCTGCCGTGCCTTAGTATTACCTCCTGCTTTATAGTGGGTTTCTTTTTGCATTCACATATCCCTTGGCTACGTAAAACATACGTTGCCAGTCGGGTATTCTCAAACGGTTTTTCTACTGTGTAAATGTGTATACATGTAATATTTATATTGAAGCTAGAATACTGTTACACATTATTTGACTAAAAACTACTTAAACTACTTAAACTACTATCTCTCTATATATCTCTCTGTCTTTCTCTTTCTCCATATCTATATATAACACCTAGTCACTACTGTACTCAACACCTGGTATTGCTTTTACATGTTATATCTGGTCTCTTATATTTGGTCACGAAATTCGTTCCCTGACCTATTTACTACTAACGGATCACTAAGGAACAGCATTAGCAGTGTGTCTTGTCCGCTCATTGAACATGTGTTCAAACTTTCCACAAGACTGGATGCTTTTTTTCTTTTAAATCGACCTGGGCTTCAAAGTAAACTCATCTTAAAATCAGTACCACGAAAATTTCTGGGAGGCAAGGGCGGTCAGCTTGATGTTAATCACACTCTCCATCGGGTACTGGTTGCTCCAACAAAGTATATCGCTGTCACCATATCCCCAGTACACCTCAAGGCCAGGACAAGAGTTATGTCTTATGTGAACACGGACGACTACCATGTTTCTGAAACTGTTTCTTGTGGGAGTCATCGTCGTTGGTGTTGTTTGCTTATGTTTTTGTTGGTGTAAAAACTATGATATTCGAGATGTTAACTCAAGACAAAATAGTTAATTTCATGTCCTTCTTTTACAGGACATCAGAAATAAGCCCAGCAAGTATTGGTTGTTTGTGATTGTCAAAGAAATGTAACGTTCGTTGTTTGCCATAGCTTCTTGAACAACCCATGCCCATACCATTGTGAAACTCAAGGTTGTCTGCTTCTAAAAGCTCCTACGACCGATTTTGAGCCCGGTATGCGTGATTGCTAAACTGCGTTCACTTTCCTGACGCCACAGACGCCGTGTTCATTCTAAATAGCACTGACATATGTCAATCAATCAATCAATCAGGTGCCGTCTCAACATTGAAGGTTGCCTTCAATGGATCTCCAACACTGTCTGTCTCTCATCCTGACTGTATATTCTGTCAGGCTAATGTTCGTCCATCTCTTGATGTTATCTTCCCACTTCTACCGTTGTCTACCTCTTGCTTGCTTGCCCCCAACCTTGCCCACAAGTATGATTATTATGAGAGTATCATATCTTTTTACATGGCCAAAATATTTCAATTGCGTCCTCCCTATTTCTTTCATCAACTCTCCGTTCATTCCCAGATTTTCTAGAACCTCTGCATTTGATTGTTTTTGTTTCCATGAAATACGACATATTCGTCTGTATATCCACATCTCCAGGGCTTATATGCAACTTTCTAGTTACATGTTCACATGACATATGTGCAAGGTGCTAAAGAAATAGTATTGTCCATACAGGTTGACAAACATTATGGACACATAGTTTGATCAGTGTGAGATTAGGACTCCAAGAGTGAGTAGTATTGGACATATAAGTTGAGTGTCTCTCGTTGTCTCCGGAATTTGCTGTCACTCTCTTTCATTATCCACGCGTGCCATATGTGTGGCAGTCGACAAACTTCATAATAGCGGAGATCGTAAGCCAAGGGTGGCAAGGAGAAATCACATCCTCTCACCGCCATTTGTCACCAGGTAGGGCATTTTACGGACGCTCTGCCACGCAATTTTACATTGGTACCGGAAAACTACACGCAAAACTTCGAGATGTTTATCACAGCAATGTGCAAACGCCCTTGGTTGCCACCTACGCCAATCTAGGCAGCTAAGGAAAACAATGTTCTTTGCATACCTAGTGGGTCTCGTTAACGCATATTATGTTGTTTTTAGATATTACATTTTATTCTGCTGTGCATTAGGTATCCTCCAACCAGTCTTAGCTACTTACCAACACGCATACATACACATATATACATATCCACATACCATGCATGCATTGATCCGCCCAGCCATCTCAACCGACAGACCCACCAAAATCAATAGTGAGAGATCACGAATGTTATAATTAAACATTTTTGTGTGTGGTTAACTGAACTAGCGATCTTTGTGACGACTCGGTAATGCTAAAAGACAATAACGTTATCATTCAATGTTGTAAACGCAGTCTTACATCAGAGAGATGTTTATATTATTATAATAATGAGTAGTGTAATCAGCAGGTAGTTTTACAGCCAAGTGTGCAGTGTTTGTGTAGCCTGTGCAGTGGCAGCCATCAAACAAAGCAGTGGTTATCACTGAAGCCGTGTGCGTTGTGCAAGGGTTCGTATTGCCACCTTACAGCCCAAGCTAACGAAAGGGCAACAACTCAATGAAATAGAACCTGGTATACCCTTTTTAAATGAGTCCTTGGTTGGCTTTGAGGATTGTTCACCTGAGAAACAAGAACTGGGTAAAAATCAATTACATTTAGGCTTATGTACATTTAAAAGATGTGGTGTACATACATTTGCTTGTGAATGAAGTCTGATCAACTATCCTGTTTGCTTAGACCAGGAGATTGTATGGGTGTAAAGCCGACAGAAGATCTATATGTGAGTTGGATTCTTGATTACCAGACCAATTCTGCAAAGAATCTTAATGGCTAAAGTATTGTATCTGGCACAAAGAGAGAACCTGAAGATTATAACTACACTTAACGGCAAAGCAAAGACAAGAAGACAACCTAAGCAGTTGCCTTCAGTCCGAAAATGGCTAAACAAAACAAAACAAAGCAGGGGAACACTATTCTTAACCAGTGAGATGCTTAGTTATGGGCAACAGTTAGTCATTATTGCTGAAGGGTTACCTATTTGGTGGATTATGAAGCTATTTTTGCTGCTAAATTGAGGAGAATGCCATGGACAGATGAAAGTTGGGAATGCAAAGAGAATTTCTTAACACGATATGGTGCTCTTACATAAAATAATATCTACGTATTAAAAGACATACAACCCCAATCAAAACCGATCAGTAGGGAAAGTTGCAGACAATAGTGCAAGGAGAAGGAATTGATAACGTATTGAAGACATCAAGAACAGAGGGACTAGGCAGAGAGTGTTAGATAATAGACACAAGACGAAAGAAAGACATTGCTGGATAGTTTGATGCAGATCTTCAATTTCAAACTAATAACTAATCTAATCTGATCATTGCCGCTGCTTCGTCGCTTATCTGGCCTATATCATACAAACTGGATAATGATAACAGATAATCATCATCTCTTAATGACACAACAGACCATCAAGAGATAATTTATTAAGCCTATTCCACGGCTATTGTATATTCAAAGTAAGATGTGAATTCGTATTTTATTGTTGTGGTTTGCATGGTGTAAATGACAGTAGATATGAGATACTTACTGACAACACATTCCTCCACCATCATAATCTGGTCTATTTTAGCTTCATCTATTCCTTCGTTGAAACATAACCGTTTGAGAGCGTTGCACTGAGCCTGAAAAAGAGCGAACATTTCTGAATCAACGAATATCTTTAAGTAGTCCGTAGTCAGTACTCAGAGCTGGCTGTGTGGTGACGGGGTTATGGGCGGAGTTCGTAATCCCGCATACCGCGTTTGAAATATTTCAGGCGATTTGGCTGCATACCGCATTGTTTTGGTTTTCATACAATGGTATGAATGTCGGCTGTTCAGAAACAATGGCAAACTTCTGAACGTGAACTTGCCAAGAAATCACAAGAAGCCCAAAAATATTGGGGTTGACGGTGACGCCCTGTAAAAGATATGCAAATAACTTAAAATAAGATAGTGCTAACGGTCCGGCAGATAGGTCTAAACTGGGTTAATTAGAAGGTCTTGGCGTGTATTACGTTGTGGCATAATTATATGGGGTAACCACTTACATTTTCCCTGCCTTCTCTTCCCAAATCCATCACTTGAATGTTGTTACTAACTTGGGTCGATCTCACAGATGCAGGGAGGAGAAAGACGACTTTACCTATAAAGTGAACTCTGGCAGGTGTGCCAGAAGGCAAATGCACACCACAACTATACCATAACGATTCCGTGATTCCATTTGCATTCTTTTACAATTAAACTTCGTCTAATAACTTATAATGTGACGAGAAAATGGTGACAGGTTTGAACCCCTCTCGTTAAATATAGCTTTCAATTTTTATATTGTCTAGTGCCTCCTCAAGTCTCTTATTCTTACCCCTACTTCAACGAGCGACAAACAATACGAGTACTTTTATTTTTGAACTGTCTGTGTGGCCTTAAAAGCTTCCCCAATTGATATTTATGTATATTCTCCCTGTTCCAAGGCTAGTAGATCGTATGTCTATTACTTTATGACAAAAAACTGTTTACTCTAACAGTATTCTTATATTAATTATGATTGTGATATACAAGCTTTTCGAATTCTCGTTGATTATACACATATCGTGCACTAAGGTATTAAATCTATACGATGATATATGGTGGGAAACTGCATTACTGATCAAGGCATCTGTGATATTACATATCCCCGGGACGTAGAGGTGTTTCCAAGGCACCAGGGCCAGTTTCTATACTGGCCAAGACTTACTAACACGTCCTAGTCGTGCGTCATGGGCAACAGATCCCTTCGGGTCCTGGCTAACGTAGCAGGATTGCTGATTTTCCGAAGTCGGAAAGTACCTGCCTGCACGGCGATGAACCACCAGTCTGCACACCAATAAGCCATAAATGAGACAACCGATATTCACGCAAACCTCAGTCCGGTATGACATCACACTGATGTTGTACAACAGGAAGTCTTCATCCGACATACAGGATTTCACACTGGAGTTCACATCCAGCGATCGCAAGCAAGCAAGCAGCAAGCAAGCATTACATATTCCCCAGTCAGCACAGCTTTTCTGCAACAATGCGCAAATATGAGGAAAATATTGCGCCATAGAAATTATTGACACCATTGACACGTCTAAAATAGAAAGGAGCGTTCCAGAAGCTTTTGACATAGCGCCAATGCACGAATCAAGAAAGCCCAATGGATAACCTAGACGTAGTAGGCTTTACTTTAACTAAATCGATACCAACTGAAATTTTAAACTGCATTCTGTGGCCAGTACTGAGAGAGATACAATGGTGGAATTTCTCTTGCTACTTGCTGTACAATTTTAGAACTAAGGGTCTTTCTTTTTTTCCTGTGCTTCCTTGGAATTCAAGGTGAGTTTATCATTTCAAATATATTTTGACGATACTGGTGAGAAGTGTAAAACGGGTATCGTGTGATTTTATATAAACATTTGTGCCGATGTAATAATGTTGTTTCATTGAAAAAAAAATATAAACTGAAAATCTACTCTGCAGAATGAAAATGCTACGTCAGCTAATGTTTTACCATGCTCAAAATCCCATCTCTGATGAATGCAGATTCCGAATGCTATAGGAGGTTTATTCTGCTATAAATGTAAATCATTAAAATGTATTCCTTGTGCTTTAGAGATTTGCTAAAAGTGCTCATCATTGGCTGTTAACAAATATGTTCTTGATACATGCACTTAATATGAAATCTTCTTCATACTGTAGAGACTGCTCTTATAAATTGTTATCTTGAACTTTTGAGCACTTATTCAATATTCAATTAAATATAAAATTTCACACATCATTTCTTAAATACGTTCTGAGAATATTAGAGGGAGTGATATTCTATTTTGTCTGAAGATGATCACTCGTGTGAAAAGGAACAATGGTAGATGGTGCGTTATTTTGAAGGACGTTGCACTCAACGCCAGCAAAATTTCAGTCCTGTAAATGGCCTGACAGAATTTTACGTTCAGTGCTATGCCAATTTCTGAGTGAATGCCATAATGCAGTTTTACTGAGTTTATGGCGCAACTGTTGTGCCTTTGAAAGGGACAGACGTCTTTAACCCCTACTCAATGGAGTTAGGCTGGAAAGACAATATCACTCTCAATGTGGTTGAACATTTGCTGATATTATGAGATATCTATCTGATGTCTCTCTCAATTATTCTTATGATCATAAATTTGTGAAAAAGATTAACGTGCTGTTTCTGTTTCATGTCTCATTTGTGAATGTTGAGGTTTTAGTAATTTTTGGGGAGTTACAGACATGAAGGGATAGGATGAAGGTTAATAAGTTGTTTGTTTTCCCATGGCGTCACTTACCTTATTATTGACGTTCTGGTCTGGCATGACGATCTTAACTTACAATGACGTGTGACTTATTCTGACGTTATTTCCTTATGAAGTTTCGTCCCAACACGATGACATATTAGTTTATCCTTTACAATGTGTCTCAGCCGGATGGCATTGTATATTATTGACATTTTGTCTTGTCCTTGACGTCACACCATTGAGACGTGACATCTCAACAGACTTTTATCACAACAGATATTTATCACAACAAATGTTTATTACAACAGATGTTTATTTCAACAGTTATTTGCCATAAAATATATTTATCATAACATATGTCTTTCTCAGCAGATGTTATCACGGCGGATGTTTGTCTCAACAGATGTTTGTCTCAACATATGTTTGTTAAAACAGAAGATTGTCATAATGGATGTTTATCTCAACATGTTTGTACAACAGATTCACAACAGAGATATTCATCTCCACAGGATGCAGTTTGTCTTATTGTGACATATTTATATCATCATGATACCTTATTTTCTTTTGATATTTTTGTAACATCATGATGCGTTCTGTTTTGTTCCATCATTTGTGTCTAGGTTTATTTTGTTGTTATTGTATCATCATAACATTTAAGCAAAATGTTCAAGAATATAGCGTTGAGTTTTGTTACACATCACCAGAGAGCGTGGTGAGGTGGTTTGGCTTTTATTTCGTCCTCTTTCTAAAACTTGGCACTGGCTCGATAGTTGAAGACTGGTGAGACGGTGGTACCCTGAAAATCTAGTATGAACCGGTTTTTTTTTTTTTTGGGGGGGGGGGGGGGGTTCTTCCTTCACCGTGATCGAAGAATGAGAGGTCGCCTTCGCACAGCAGAAGAGTGGATCTTCGCTATTGTATCAACTACCAAGCTTCAGCCATGTCAGAGAGTTTTGCCAGAAAAGCTGAGTAACTTTTTACGAAATGTACTTTATGCCACACACATACACTTTATGAACGTGCAGTGAAGAGACATTACTAGTATTGGAAACACTGTGTGGAGGATCAACATTGTGCTTAGGATATTGTAAAATCATTTTATAAACGTTTATTATTTTAGACAATGATTGTGGTGAAGTATAAGGGAAAAGAATTTCAGGCGTGGTGATATCATGTTTTGATATATTTATGTTTTCATCATTAACAAATCCATGATCTTCATGCACCACCAGAAAGTTATTTCAATCTATTTGTGAAAAGAAATATGAGTTTGAGTCCATTTAATTGTTGATTTTGGTCAGCATTTTTGGCTATTGCAATTTGTTACAACATACATTTTATAGTATTTATTTAAGTGCGTATACTGAGGATAGTAGACTTCACGGGGTCAAACATCATTTATAGAGTCGAGCATACTCCGCTTTTGCCCCGGTAACTTCCTAAGACTCACGACGCCTTGCAAAAGGAAAGCCCAGTTTCTATTGTTATCGGTAGAATGTGGATTCGTTCCTTAATTATATCCATAGCACTCTTTGGGGTTCTTGAGCCATTCTCTGGCTTTCCTATATAGGCGGATTTCATCATGTTTATATTTTATAGGCTTCACATGTTGTATTCGACCTTAATATTAAATCTCCACGCCACAGCATCCGCGTGTATTAAGGCAGGCGTTTACAAATCTCATCAGTGATACACTCAGTGTTTGTCCCATAGTTGGTTAGTCGACAGATTGTTCTCACTGCACACGGAACCTTTCAGTCCATACGTGCTCGGATCCTCTGCTTAGAATATCCCTCAGCGTGTGTGACTTATAACACTCTGTGTTTGTTTACTATGTATCTGTCTGCCTGTTCTAGGCGTACTTGTCTGACGTCACTGCGTTTGACTTGATGTACATGTGGTGGCTGCTCCATAAATCACAATCCGCTCCATGATATGTCATGCAATCTTTCAGATAACATAAAACGATAGACATTTGTTGAACTATATTTCCCATAACATGTTAATCACAACACGCCACTAAATGCGGTGCCAACATGCATATAATCATGATGATGATGATTATCATCGTGTACCTTGGCACATGGCGTATCTAATTTTGGTCTCCAAATGGATCTCTGTCTTTGATGTTGTTGATCCATTCTATTGAATATATTGGTTCATGTTACTGTCTCATATCACCCAGCATATCTTCTCACGATCTGCCTCTTTCTCTTATACTGCTGACTTGTACAGCCGTTTCGATGTTCTCCAATGCCTCTCTTCTCATAATTTGACCACAGAGCAATATTCGTCTCTATCTTACAGTTGTCTATAATGTTCTACTTTCAATAGCCTCTTCCAAGCAATTGTTGTTAGTCTGATAGTCCAAGGTATTCTCAACTTTTAAAATTACTATTAAACTGCCTCCAAGCTTCGTAACAATTTCATCAACATTCCAGAATCCACAGCCTTACAGTTGCATACGTACGATATAAGTTGACATTGTGTGCTTTTTTTTAATTTCCTGATATTCTATTCAAAATATTCAATTACATAACATAGTTTTCACCTTCTGAATTGCAGCGTTTGCTTGGCGTATACTTCTTACAACCTCTGTAACACAATTCCTAACTGATAATATAATTTCCCTCTAACATCTGAATTTATTAACATGGTTAATCGTTTACCCGACTGTTATATAACATGTTCTCGTGTTATCTTTGTGTTGTGTTTGTTTGCAAATAAATTCAAAATTTTTGACATTTTAAATATCATCATGGTTGAGTTTTGTCTAGGACTGACATATAGTTAGGACACTAAATATTATTTTTGTTTTGTTTAATTTCAGAGAAGGACACAACAAAGCTATTTTCCTCTATAAAATGAAGAACATCGTATGCAATAAATCTCTGTCGTTATGGCAGTTGGCTGTTAGAAAAACTAATTATTGCATGTTACATAGAACCATTTTTACCATATAGCCGTGAATCATGGACACCTAGTAAAAAGCAAACAATCGTTTGAAGTACCAGGTATTTAACAGAAAATGCTGATAATTCCTTAGACTGCACACAAGTAATCTAAATGCTTTGAAAGGTGCTAAATCACAAAGACAACGTATCACAAAGAGGCAGTCATTAATTTCTGGTACATCATGCGGTAAGAGAAACTGAAAAATGTTGTGACGGGATAGATTTGTCGAGAGAGAGAGAGAGAGAGAGAGAGAGAGAGAGAGAGAGAGAGAGAGAGAGAGAGAGAGAGAGAGAGAGAGAGAGAGAGAGAGAGAGAGAAGAAAGAGGAAGACGTGACAAGAATCTTGACATCCTATTGTTATGACGAGGAAATGTGGCAGCACACGATCTAATGCATGCTGTTGGAGATCATAAGATGTGGAGAAACTAACTGCACGACTAAATCTCGTGGTGGCATATAGTACAATATTTATCAAACCGGTGAGTTGGATACACTCTACAATAGAGGCATGGCATTATCTAGAACATCTTATGCTCTCAGCCCAGCATTGTAAAATGGGTACCAAACACATTTTAGAGTAGACATGAAATTGTTTCTAGCCAGGAAGCTGTAATTACTAAGCTTTCTCACCATTTAATTATGCAATCTACCATGTCTGTGAAAAGACGAGACACTTCACAAGCTTGCGTCAGATAATGCAACACAATATGTGTAGTTTATAGGAACCAGAAGGAAAGGGCCCTTTTACACTTCCCGGGGCATAGTGGCAAGAGCATTGTGCTAGCCTTATCAATATCAAACCGCCCTCTTTTATTTCAAAGGGAATTTCCTGGTATCCATTTAGGCTGGATGTACCTGGGAGTTCATGTCTTTTTTGTTTTTTAAAATTTCAACTAGATGGGAATCCAAATCCATGACAACCCTTGGGCAGGCAATCACCGTAGCTACCGAGATGGTGTTTGTTTTCTCGGACAGAGAAAATGTCATGGCTCGTTAAGGACCGCGGGCCTGATACTAAACATAATATCCATCGACTGGAATAACAATACGGGCCTAGAACCATGTGTCACTGTGTCACAGTGCATGGGGACCTGGTGTTTAACTGTAGCCGACAGAGGGATCCATGTTCCCAACATAACGATCATAAATAAATATGTTTACAGTAAACAGTTACAGAATTTAGCGCCTCGGTCGGATTTAACAAAGCGAAGCACAGTGAACACAAATAAATGATGCATGGCTTGTGCAGGTTGTTGTCTATGCCACTCCCCCGCCCCTTCCTCTCCCCCTTCTCCCCCTTCCCCGTTTGATTTTCTCGGCAGTTTTAAGTTCAGTTGTTTAATAATGATTTCTGAACGAGAAGTCAACGTCTAAGTCCGACAGACAAATGTAGGGCAGGGAACCGTGTCATTACCAGCCAGCAGCGCATATGAAGTTCAAGCGAGCGTTCTTCTCCTGACCGCTTCAGTGAACTTAGTTTGTCTGTAAAGAAAGCAGTATACATAACACAAACAGTGGTCATTTCACAGAACAGAAACAGTTGATTAGTTCTATGTGAATCCCCTGAAAAGGATGCCATTGTTAACCTCAAAAGCCTGATGGTTTTGCTTTTGGTTCTAATGAGACCTGAAAATGGCTTGCTTATATTGGGATGATCTTGGTGAAGAGACTTCTCTTCAGACCCGATACCCACTACCATCTCCACATATACTGTGTTGCATGGCTCCCCTTTCCCTATTAAAGCTTAGAAATCAGAGTGATGTACAAGATTAGTTCTAGGACTTCACTTGTCCGGAGAGACATATTGAGATTTGACCAGGACATGAGTCGGCACAGCACATACGGAGCTCGCGGGAATTAGGTCTTGATTGTTGAATGCTCTTCCCGGGTTTTATTTTTTAAGAGATTCTAACCTTCTGCTTAAAGGGAGAACATAAACAAAAAATAAATAAATCTGAAACAGCACACCAGATATGTTTACAATTACAAACTATGAATACACATGGTTTTCGTGTATCAACTTACTCTGAACAATTGTAGCTTGATCTCAGACTCCTTCAAACTGTTAAGGATTTTCTTCTTGCGACCGTATATAAGTTTCAGACGAAAGTGCTCGTGATCCTGCACGGCAACAACAAGACCTGAAAGATAAAATATCGTTCCGTGGTGGAATATCATCCGTGGAACTGATGCATGTGTTTCCTTCCGCACTTCACATAGTAAATGAAGTGAAGCGTACATTTTCAGTTATTAATTATACTTTGATAGTTTACTTAAACTACTTTGCTTTTAAGTCTAGGTATATATCGATTCGATATCGTTTCAGAAAGCATTTATTAAGCTGATCGAGGATAAACGATGCACGTGTGCTTGTACACCCTATTTTGGATACATCATTCATCTTAAAATGTTGTCACCTGCTTCCTAACATCTAGTGTCAGCGTCTGTAGCATTCAATATTAAATCTATTAGCAGTGACCTCAAGCAGGCGAGGATATCTCTTTCAATAACATTAATATTGTATACAAGTGTTATCATCACAATCATAAAGATGTTAACAGACATTTTCTGGGATGGTTTTTATGAATGTCTCAAAATGCACGCCACATAGTTTACTTTAGTATACACAACAACACATTCGCAAAGAGAAACCGTCTTCTCCCTTCTTCTTCTTCTTCTTCTTCTTCTTCTTCTTCTTCTTCTTCTTCTTCTTCTTCTTCTTCTTCTTCTTCTTCTCTTCTTCTTCTTCTTCTTCTTCTTCTTCTTCTTCTTCTTCTTCTTCTTCTTCTTCTTCTTCTTCTTCTTCTTCTTCTTCTTCTTCTTCTTCTTCTTCTTCTTCTACTTCTTCATCGTTCTCTCATCTGTCCCCCTTTCCCTCTTCCTTTTCTTGATCTTTCTCATCCCCTTTTGCTCTTCTCTTTCTTTGTCACATTTGAACTCTTCCTGGTCTTCCTCTACCTCCTCTCTCTTTCCTAATCCTCGTCCTAATCATGTTCTTTCTCCGCCTCTAACTCCACCTCCTTACCCCCTGCTTCTCCTGCTTCTCTTCTACCTGCCCCCCCCCCCCCTTCTTCTGTTCTTTCTCAGGTTTCTCTTCTTCTTGTACATCTTCCTCTTTTGTTCGTGTTCTTCTTTTGCCTCCTTTCATCCTTTAAACAAGCATAATCATTTAACCAACACTAACCGAAAGGTAGACTTCTTCAGGTATGATTGGCAATTTTATCTAAGGAATTTTACTGGATTCTATAGCCAGTTTCATTTATATTACGAAACCCACATATGTTGCCTCATACAACACACATGACTGATCACATTATTACTAGTTTTGTCTTCCTTGATGCAGATAAGACACCAGCTGGCAGTCTCCTAGCTGTGAAAGTTTGCAGTCTTTGGCTAACTTCATAACTACGTCACGTCGTCAGCATAAATCTCTTTGTAAGTTCTTACAATTGAGAATATTTTGTCTTCAATTTTTCGAGAAAAAAAAAATACAAATTCGGTCTCGTATAACCTGCCTCTTCAGCTTTGGTTATTGTTGAGATGCGTGGTTTTTGTGTGCATTTTCGCCCTGTTTCATGTCTTGTGCGCTCTTACGATTAAGTCCTATCTCCGACTGGTTATGTAAGCGTTTGTATCTGTGACGCCAGCTGGAGGATTGGTCGGCGGCTGCCCTTTGTTCCCGTCTCCTCTGGTGGTTTCTTTTGTTAGTAAGGCTCCTGGCTCTTCTAGCTTGACTGGTTGCCCTCCTTAAAATGACTTTTTATTTGGTACTAGCTGACCCGGCCCGGCTTCGCCCAGTCCCTGGCGGGGATCTGTCTATCTATCTATCAATCTATCTATCTATCTATCTATCTATCTATCTATCTATCTATCTATCTATCTATCTATCTATCTATCTATCTATCTATCTATATATCTATCTATCTATCTATATATCTATCTATCTATCTATCTACCTACCTACCTACCTACCTACCTACCTATCTATCTATCTATCTATCTATTTATCTATCTATCTATCTATCTATCTATCTATCTATCTATCTATCTATCTATCTATCTATCTATCTGTCTGTCTGTCTGTCTGTCTGTCTGTCTGTCTGTCTGCTTGTCTGTCTGTCTGTCTGTCTGACCCGGCCCGGTTTCGCCCAGCTCCTGGTGGGGAGCATCTCATTTATATCAAATAAGTAGTCATATAAGCTCCCGTTCCCGACTATCTGTCTGTCTGACCCGGCCCGGCTTCGCCCAGTCCCTGGTGGGGAGCATCTAATTTAATTCATATAAGTAGTCATATAAGTTCCCGTTCCCGACTGTCTGTCTGTCTGTCGACCCGGCTGTCTGTCTGTCTGTCTGTCTGTCTGTCTGACCCGGCCCGGCTTCGCCCAGTCCCTTGTGGGGAGCATCTAATTTAATTCATATAAGTAGTCATATAAGTTCCCGTTCCCGACTGTCTGTCTGTCGACCCGGCTGTCTGTCTGTCTGACCCGGCCCGGCTTCACCCAGTCCCTGGTGGGGAGCATCTAATTTAATTCATATAAGTAGTCATATAAGTTCCCGTTCCCGACTGTCTGTCTGTCTGTCTGTCTGTCTGTCTGTCGACCCGGCTGTCTGTCTGTCTATCTATCTGTCTATCTATCTGTCTGTCTGTCTGCCTGCCCGTCCGTCTCTCCCTCCGTCTATCCCACCCTCTCTATCTATCTGGTCAGATCTATCTATGTATCTATTTATTTATATAGCTATCTATAGTCAGGGGACTTAACCTAAGATATATCAATGCTACTAAAAGTTATGTCCCTTTATAGAATATTTCTTATGTTAAGTCATGTAATTACAAAATGAAATTTTAGTAAGTAAGTAGCCAATTTTACACTAAGAAACTATTACAGTCGGTTGCACAAGAATGAAAGCAAGAAGTGTAGAAAATTTCATCTCAATCGGATGTACCGTTATCGAACGCATCCAATACATATCCAACCACACACATACAGTCTCTTTTATATATATAGATTGTTGCCTCCTTTTCTGTGTATTGCCTGTAGAAGTTTTTCAATTTCGTTTTCCTCCTTGCGTCTTTTTTCTCTTTCGCGTTCGAGTTCTTGCTGTCTTTCGATTGCTTCCTCTTTGGTCAGCCATGTGACGACCTCTCCGTCATCTATATAGCACTCGAGGTCGGTCTCACTGTCATAGTGTATCTCAGGGTATCTTATCGGTTTCCCCCTGAGTTTCTTGGGCACCTTCTCTCCTTTTTCATCATGTCGCCTTATGAATTCCTCGTGTCAGAGTCCCTCTATAATTTCCCCTCTCTTTGCCACTTCTATGCACTCCTACAATTCCTCAAAGGTAGATCCCTCTGTAGGCCACTCTATGCCGTCGTCAGGGTATTTATCTTGTCTTTCCTCGGCTGACTGGCGGGATGTTGGTTTCCCCTTGAATGTCTCGGGCGTCGAGGTTCGGCTGCTGGTTTTATCTTGAGGTTCAGACTCGGTTTTTTGTTGGGTTTCATCTTGAGGCTTCATTGTGATCTCTTGCATGGCTTCTGTTTTTTTTTTTTTTTTTTTTAAATTGATTTCATTTCAGCTTTATGCCGCTCTCTCTCCGCTTTAATGGTGCTTAGCATTTCTTCGTTTTCCTTCTTCAACTCGGCCATATGTTCCACTTCTTGCCTGATGTTTTACTGGATCTTCTTTATTTCAGCAAGCAGCTTTTTATTGTCGCTGGTCGGTGCCGGTGTTTGGAGTAGCTTGACTTGTTTTTTCACCTCATCAATCTGGCTTTGTAGTTGTGCTCTTTCAGCTTGCAAGATGCACATGGCTGTCTCGCACTCCCGCATTGCTTCATTAAATGGTGTCGTTGTGGTAATGGCGAGCTTTAAGACGTCTCTGTGTCTTTGGAGGTACGGACAGCACAAGTATCTTGCTACATGCTTGCCCAGGCAGTTGGCGCACTTTCTTTTGTTGTTGGGTGCTCGGATGTCTGTGTCCAACTTGGCCAGCGGACACTCCTTGAAGGCGTGGTGATCGGTGCAGCATCAGCAAATTTCCGTCTTACTGCGACATGCTGCTTTGCTGTGGCCGGTCCTCTCGCATCTGGAAATTGAGTAATCCTTGGTATGAATCCTTCAGGTTGTTGTATTTTCTTGTCTATCGATTCCTGACCTATTGTGTCTTAGTATTCTGGTTCTATTTATGTGTTTCAGCGACAAGTCTGACTCTTCCTCTACGGCACACGTATTATTTTTAAACGGTCGTCTAGATTCGAATGAATTAACATAATACCTATCTGAGACCGATGAAGTTACATTTATATAATAACAGTATGTAACCACTCATGCAGGACCCATATCTTGATAGGTATATTCAGGGAGGATGGAGTAGAGTATCAGGACTCCACTTAATTTGCACTTTGTTAATGGATAGGCTCTAGAAAAGCAAGGACAACAATAAAGAGATGGACATGAAGAATTCTCATCGTAAAGACAGGACAGAGTGAATTTTGGCCGAAACTCGCTCCATCTGAGGACAAACTCTATAGAGATGTCAACAAGTTTAAGTTAACTGCTGCTTTCTATGGATTATTCATAATGACGTCTCAATGTGAACAAAAAAGAAGATCGCTGCCAATCTTGCATACGTCGATGTCATTTGATGATGCTGATTTAAAACTGGTAAACGTTTATTTCTGTTATTTTCTATACCTATTTATGTTTCCCTTTAGCTACAACACAATTCCCACAACATATTTGTCCTCTAAACTACTGTCACGTGTTTACATGCAACGGTCTGACAAGGTACTTACTATTGACCACACGAATGACCCTCCAGGGAAGGAGAAAGGCCAGAATGAAGACAAAATCCTGAATTTTGAAGCTAGGCATGATCTGCATGCAGACTAAGTCAACCACAAAGGAAATTAGCACCACACACAAGTCGAAGGTCTGAGGAAAATTCAAAGTAAAATATATTTAATATAAATGACATGTAATAATCGCGATACATGATGAACCTCAACAAACAAACACAAAAATGAAACAAACTTATGTAGTACCACGTCAGATACTGCCTTTGAAGTGTGAAGTGACAACCTTTATATGTTAACGGTTAAAGTCCATAGAATAATAAGCTGAAGTTCCCATCCTCGCCGAGATTATTCAAAGATCGTGTCTAAAATAAGGGCTGGTTGACGACATTGCTGTACTGTTAAAAGAAGTAAAGTTTATACCTCTGGGAATTCTTTAATGACCATTGGCTTTATTAGTATGCTCATTAACTGCGGCTTCTATCAAATAGATATATATATATATATATATATATATATATATATATATATATATATATATATATATATATATATATATGTATATATATATATATATATATATATATATATATATATATGTGTGTGTGTGTGTGTGTGTGTGTGAGAGTGTTTGTGTGTGTGTGTGTGTGTGTGTGAGTGAGTGTTTGTGTGTGTATGTGTGTGTGTGTGTGTGATTGAACAAATAAGGAGGCAAAGATATGTAGTTCTTGAGACGAATGATGCGAACCTTTTGGGCTGCCAAAGTAAAGGTGGACATGAAGTGTCAAGAACTACATATCTTTGCCTCCTTATTTGTTCAATCACACACACACACACACACACACACACATACGCACACACACACATCCCTCACCCACACAAATCTCCCCTCACAAACAACACCCCAATTATATACACATCCCCCACCCACACACGCAGCCCCCCCCCCTCCCGCCATATACGTCCCCAAACACACATACACACACACACACATCTCCCACCTACAAATACCCTCACCACCCACACATACATCCTCCACCCATCCACAAACATCCCCCACCCACCCACATTTACACTTCCCCTACTCACACACACACTCACTTAAACAGACATACCCCCACCCACACACGCATTTCCACACCCATCCCCCACACCCATCACACACCCATCCCCCAATCCACACACATCTCCCACACACAAAACACTCCCTTTGAACACTCCCTTTGCCTGGGATGGTTGCAACGTCACGTAATGGGCATGCAAGTAACTTTACAGAAAATACTAATCTTGTTGAAAACTTGCCCCGCGACTTTCTATCTTTGACCAGACATTGTTGATTCATTGACGGATACCTGACCTGCCGGAAATCACCATACTCAACTGGTATTGATTTGTCTATGCGTGAGCTCTCGTCTTACTCTGCCCCTGTGACCGATTGATGCGTGTGGTAAAGGCTTCGCTGTTTCTTTATTAAATGCCATCACTGATCAGACGGCCAGCTGCACTGATTATCTTTGGGTGTATCTGTTGTTCTGATTCATTTACGTGGCGAGATGTGAGCCTTGCTTCCTATGTTCATCTTTGTGTGTATCTGTTGTTCTCACTCATCTATGTGGTGAGATGCGAGTATTTATAAGCTTTGCTTCATAGTTTCATCTTATGTGTGTGCCTGTTGTTCTCATTCATTTATATAACAGTATCTGAGTATTTCCAGCCATGCTTCCCATGTTCATCGTATGTGTATATCTGATGTTCTCATTTATTTATGTGGCGAGATACGAGTATTTGTAAGCTTCGCTTCATAATGTCATCTTATATGTGTATCTGTTGTTCTCATTCATTTCTATGGCAAAATACGTTTATTTCTAAACGTTGGTTCCAATGTGCATCTTATATGTGTATCTGTTGTTCTCTTTCAAGTAGTATCTTCTTGTCTGAACTCTTTGAACCTTATGTCTTCATTTGTATTCCGGTTGTCTAAACACAGATGCCAGCCGGCCCTGTGGCTTATGGCAAAGTGCCATAATTCCCCGATATACAGAGTCGAGGGTTCGAAATCAGCAGCTGACAATGTGGGCAAAGTCCGTTTTGTGTATTTTTCTATGCTATGAGGCGTTTGGCCGGCTCCCTGGCCGAGGAGTTAGCTGCTTTATCCGTTAACCCTGAATACTCTCGTGGTTGACGTGAGCGCACGAGAATTAGAAGTGGTTCGAGTCGCGCCAGGAATCAACATACAGCTGAAAGATGCTGATGGTGACCACAATATCCTGAAACAGGATGGAAGCGCGGGGAAAAAACGAGGCGTTTGCCTTACATAAAGCAATGGTAAACTACTGAATTAAAATTTCCCAGTACATCACAAGCACTCAATAAATGCTGGGATTGGTTGCAATATGCTGCAAAGGACAATTCAACTAATTTAAATACATATGATATTCAAAATGTAGTAACTAATGGAGAAATAGTGAAATTGGTATTGAGAACACAATGTTGACAGTAATGGAAAACACGTGCTTAGATATTAATGGTTTTGGGAGTTACACGACACATCTTCAAGACCTTAAAAAATAGAGAATGCAATAAATGAATACATTGACAGAACCTGTGGGATAGAGAAAGTATCTTATGTGGACACGAGTAATGGAGGAAGAGTAAGATATGTGTGGACGCGTGAAACAACTGGGCAGCACATAATTATATGAAAATCATCTACTTCAGGAAAATATAAGATGGTAAAGAGGACTTGATAGTCATGATTACCAAATGATGGTCAATAAAATGAAATCAAGGTGTCTTTGTTTTTAAAAATATACTTCACTTGAACAATATATATATTGGTTACAGTCGCTAGATGATACAAATAAGCGTTGATACAAGGTAGCAGAGACGCTATGTGTTTATCTGTTGACTCATTCTTGGAATATCATCGTCGTCGACACAATATGTTCTCACTCCCCCATACACTTTATCATGACCTAGGTACTGGATAATCTATTGGGAGCTAAGCAGGCCAACGCCACTCTGACCACATCATTCATCGAGTGTCGTCTTGTCACCAGTCAATGATCTAACACCATGTCCACAATATACAATGATGGCATTGAATACACCGGCCTAAATCTACTAGATGAAAGTTCATTTTAGGACTCAAATGACATGATCGCCAGTAAGAGATACAATTCAAATTCCATAAGATTTACAGATGATTATTCACCTACCCAGACTTGCTATCTCAGAACCGTATGTTTGAAAACATAACCTGTTAAGTAAAAGGAACGAATGGTACCTCACGTACGAGCCCAGGGCTTATGATTACAGACTTCGGGGAGTGACAGATTGTTGACCCCGCAATATTAAACCGTCTCTGAGGTTCCCAAAGACAAGTACTGATTGGTTTTATTCGGCTTTCAGACTCTATTAATAGCATCTACACACTGGAGACAAAACATCAACCGGTGGCGTGCCCTGTGCAGAACTTTCCCGCTAATTTATTACACGAATGGAGTAAAGACAAAGCACAATTTCTCATACCGTGGGTCGTTTTGGATATATGGTGCTAGCCTCATATGTGTAAAGGCTAATCAGCATTTGATGTGTGATACGGTAAGTATCAGACAAATCGCCTTTACCTCATCGAATTTCTTGTTACCAAGGATAGGCTGTTCCGACTTTGAAGCCCTCTCAATTTCTTTTTAAAAATAATCCCGCCTGGACGAGGTTTCGGACACGTGAACACCTGACTTACAGGTAGGCGTGCTAGCCACTGAAATATCGTGGCACCCGTGAGGCAGCATTTTACTGCTGTTGTTGATGTCTTGGCAAGTTTATGTTCAGTAGTTTGCCATTGCTTTCTGAACGACCGTCTCCCACACCATCTCGTTAAGACCCAGCGTAAGACTAGTAAATGAAAAGAAGAGCACTCCTTATTTCGAAATTGCAAGTGATATCTGTGTATAGCTAACATATACAGTAGGTCATTGTTTTTTCGAATGGTACCATGATATGGCCGGCTCTGTGGCAAAGGAATT
>OY992876.1:183324610-183354610 GCA_963921405.1 Cepaea hortensis
TTGAAGAACCTACATTTGAAGAAATCCTATATGTAATCACACGACTTAAAAACAATAAGGCAACTGGGACTGATGGAATTGCTGCTGAATTTATAAAGGCAGGTGGCCATGCATTACATCTAAAGCTATACGAACTAATAATAAAAATCTGGAGGACAGAAGAATTACCCCATGACTGGAAAGAGTCATTATTGATACCTATCTTTAAGAAAGGAGACAAGTTCCAATGTGGAAATTATAGAGGAATATCACTACTGTCCACAAGCTATAAGATACTATCCGCAGTATTACTAAATAGACTAAAACCATATTCAGAAGACATATTAGGTGACTACCAGGCGGGTTTTAGACAAAACAGATCAACAATAGATCAGATATTTATCTTACGACAAATAGCCGAGAAACATTGGGAATATAAAAGAGATCTCCATAACATTTTTGTGGATTTTAAAAAGGCTTATGATAGTGTCCATAGGAATAGTCTATGGAATGCTATGCAGGAATTTGGAATACCAAGGAAGTTAATCAACATGACCAGACTATGCATGGAAGATACTTATAATATAGTAACATATAAAGGCAGGAAATCAGACCCCTTCCAAATAACATCTGGCTTGAAACAGGGTGATGCACTATCGCCGCTACTCTTCAATCTGGCTCTAGAGAAAGTTGTAAGGAAGGTAAAGGAGGAATGTGATATTGGAGGAACATCCAAGCTGCTTGGTTATGCAGATGATATAGATATTATAGGGCAAAGTGAACAAAAGACATTGGAAATATTGACTCACTTAAAGGAAAAAGCCCAACAGATGGGGCTGGTTATCAACCAAGATAAGACAGAATATATGGTAATTTCAAGAGACGGAATGGCTAGAAACTCTGGCCACATACAAATAGATAATATGACCATTAAAAGAACGGAAACATACAAATACCTGGGTACGATCTTCAACTGCTCGAACATCATAAGGGAAGAAATACAAACTAGAATCAACTCTGGAAATAAGATATACTATGCACTACAACATCTACTAAAATCAAAGGCGCTATCTCGTAACACCAAAATCACAATATACAAAACACTGATCAGACCAGTTGTGCTGTATGGCTCTGAAACCTGGAGTACAACGAAAGGAGACGAAGCCTTGTTACAAACCTTTGAGAACAAAATTTTAAGACGCATCTTTGGTCCCATTAGGGATACACAAAGTGGAGAGTGGAAAAGAAGAAGTAACAAAGACATTTATGATCTGTTTAAGTCCCCGCTAATCACTGGTATCATGAAGGCTAATAGACTACAATGGCTGGGGCATATAGAAAGAATGGAAGATAATAGGGAAACAAAACTCGCTTACACTCAGGAAATAAATGACCGTAGACCCCGAGGTAGACCAAGAAGGCGGTGGAGAGATAATACATGTACAGACCTACAAGCACTTGGAATCAACGACTGGCAAGAGAAGGTCCACCAGAGAGACGAATGGAGACGGATTGTATTTGCAGCAAAGAACCTCAATGGCTCGGAACGCTGAAGAAGAAGAAGAATTTCAGACAATTACTTATTCTTGTCCTACAGACCTCCTCCTTTTACTTCTTCTGCTTCAATAAAAACAACAACAACAACAACAACAACAACAACAACAACAACAACAACAATTGCGACAATAACAACAAGCAAAAACAACAGCAACGATATTAACCACAAACACGGAAATAGTAACATCACCAAACAAAAACAGCAATAACAAACCAACAATAGTTACAGAGGCACTATCATTGCACAGACTGTTATAGATTGGAGAAATAAGTCACAGATACTGCGACCTAACCACGGCATCAATAACAAGTGATCTCTTCAGAAATGCTGTACGGGAAACTAGCGACGTTTCATCTCAACTTAACCCGGCGTCGAAAGTTATGTTTCTAAGACCTAATAGACTAGGGAGAGGGGTGTGTGGAAGCTGGGCAATGAAGCTCAGCTCAGAAAAGGTGATGGAGCGGTCCCCCCACAGTCTCCCATACAGGCGGTCATCGATTTCTGGCAGGTCGGTCCGGAAAGTCGAACTTGTCTTATTATATAATCAACAATGGGGAATGTCTGCGAAGTAGTGAACAAGCCTGACATATTTACTACGCTCTGTGAATGCCATAGCAAAACTTGGGGTAGCAGTCATTGGGAGATATCATCATCATCATGTGAAATGCCGATAAACGTGAGCTGTCATGGTTCCCCATCTTACGCGATCAACAGAATCATGATCAGCTCTGTCGATCATAATAGTGATATGCCATGAGGATAAACCATTTAGATACGTATCTCTCTGCCTTCCTTTGTTCTTGATCCCTCAATCTTGCCAGTATTCACTAAGTTTTGAAGTTTATTTCTTCTCATTGACTTTCTACGTCTAATTTCTCTAATCGGTTTTCATTTATTTCTTATAGGACTTGCTCATTGTTTATTTTTTTTTTCCTTTCTGCCTGTCCACTGTATTCTTTGCATTTTCCTCAGAAACCACATCTCCATTGCCATCAGATGTTTCTCAGCTTGCATACTTACTATAAACGTTTCACATACATATAACAGCACTAGTACTTCACCATTATTTTGGTAACTGTATTTGATATCTTTTTATTTTCCAGTATGTTTTCCATCTTGCAAACGGCTGGCTATCTGTACCACAGGCATTCTGTTCTAAATACGGGAAAATAATGAATTTAGATACGTTATTACTATCATTGAGTTTCTAATATAATACCTAAGTTGTTAACGATAGTTGTTTGTTTTTATACACCAAGATTCGCGACACTGAAAATGTGCAAGCAAGGTACCTGGACAAGCATATTTACCGCTATGGAAGACCACCGTTGCCAAGTGGCAAGCATGGTGGCCTGCTGGCTCGATGCTGATGTGTTCGAATCCCTGTCGGGGCGGCCCTTTAATTTGACCAAGGTGGCCAGCTCGACTCAGCCTAAAATTGATACCATGACATGTATTGGGAAGTAAATGTAGCCTCGATGATATTGACCACATCGCCTAACAAGTCAGGAGTGGTCTATACAAACATTGGACTATTGTTACATTCTACCTTGATTTGCATTTGAACAGACAACCAACGGGTCATTAGGAACGTCAGCTAGCCACAACGCTACCTAGTTATATAGGGTGTATTTTTAATGATTGTGCAGTTTTTGAAAAAAATATTGCCGGTTCATGTTTTATATTCACCCTCTGTAATGTTCATGCAACATAATGCGTAAATACAAAACATGGACCGGCAATATGTTCAAACACTGCACAGTCATTAAAAATACACCCTATACCAAACCTAGCGTGTGTTGGACTTGTAACCTCTGAGATTGTATTTGAAGATATTTCTGATTTCAGGTATATTGCCGTTGGGTAGTGGCTGTAGCGTAGTGACTAGACGCTTGCCTACTAGTAGTTGCAGGTGGAGATCGCAAGATTTGGACAACCTTGTTCACCACAACAGTCGGCAAGTCACTTAATGCAGGTGGAGATCGCAAGATTTTTACAACCGTGTTCACCCACGACAGTCGGCAAATCACTTAATGATGATGATATGTAATCGCAAAGTAGACCGTTGCATGGATGTTTTTTTCTTCAAATGTTGTGCCCGTTGCCTGCTAGCAATCCGGTTTTGCTCATTTCTCTTGCTATTTATGAACATTGTTGATTGTATTTTGGTCTTTCTGCTGTCGGCAAAAGCCAAAGTAAGTGTAGTGTTTGCCAAGCATAGTTAATTTATACTCATGATTATATATTCTTTGTCTTGGCAAAAAAATTAAATAATGATAACCACGAAGTAGCCTGTCGGTCCTCTTCATGTTGCCATCGTTCTTATCGAATATTCAAAATGATACAGCAGACATTCATTTTTAAAAATCTGTGTCGACAGTCTGTACATAAGGAAAACAATATAGCGTTGTCATTAATGTAGATTGAATCCTTACCCAGCTTTGGTATTCACATACTTCAACTACTACGCTTTCGTGACTCATAGACATTTTAATAATACTAGATATATCATGCGGGAAGAACCAATTGCTAAAATTATAGCATTACTACCGAAATTTCCGCATTATAAATACGACTGATAAATAACAAAAAAATACTTCAAATGTCATTTCACAATGATCGTCTTTTAAATGATAACATATTAATCGCATCTAAATTTAGGCACAAGCAGATGCTGTTCGTAAGTTGAAACACGACATCATAAAAGTGTGTGTATATGGGAGTGGGGGGGGGGGATTACTATGTAATAGCAGCTCAATGTGTGGGAGGCAGCCATAAATAACGAATGTAGAATCTTCGTTTTCCACTATTGACCAGACAGGAAGTAGTCAGGATTCGGTCTAGAGTTTTGGCAATTCCAGTAACCAGAATTCCCTCTAGTGTGCGTTCGCTTGAGATTATTATTCCGATCTTTCCTCCACATCTCCCTCTCCTAAAAGTACGCCTACCCTATCCGTATTTTCTTTCCACACAAGCATCACTACGTACTTTCAATGTGACCTTGATTTTATCAGTATGTTTGTGTACCTTGGCAGCGCGTTGCTTGCATCACTAGTTTACCAAACAACTTGTCTTCAGTTCAGTCCTTGATAGTTATGACATGTGTTTGTTCCGACCAGTACGCTGCCACATTGGCCTGCCGGACCTCTGGTCGTGTGTTAGATTTACAATATAGTCGAAACTGTAAATTGCCCTGCGCTCCCAGGTGAACCCAGCCTAAAATAAATACCAAAAATGTCATGGGGAGTAAAAGAGACCGGCGTGGTATTGTCCATATCATCAGTTGAGTGTCGACTGCTTTATAATATATGGAGCTAGCACCATATGTCTAGTTCTCCTTAAAACGTGTAAACGAGCCCTAAGGAGAAGAAATAACTAAGCGATCAAAGCAGAGATCACAGAGACAATGGTGATATATTAATTCTACGATAGAAAATTGTCTTGACAGATATTGTTTACTTAACTCAAATCTGACATTTTCTGAATTAAATTCAATACAATTTCTCCGTGGCCAAAGGCTTGCCAACGCGGTTCGTGAACCGCTTGCCAGGCGTTCGAAACTCAGCTGCGACCGATTTGTGCAGTAGACCGTGTCGCATTGTGTTATAACGTGTTGGTATGGAAGCCGGTCGTTCAGGAAGCAATGGCAAACTACTGAACGTAAAATATACCTAGTACATCAACAGCAGCTGACAAATGCTGGTGTTGGCTGCAACGTCCTGTAAGGGATATGCAACATTAAAATAAATGTATCAATGCATGCTTCGGCCTCATAAGTCTAGATTGAAAGGAAAACATAACGACCTCCTTAAAATACATCTTAGATATACATCGTTATTATGTAAGAACAATATTTAATTAGAACAAAAATTAAGATTGAATGAATTAATTCATTACAACATGCCTAAATGATATGTCTCAGAGCAGGAGCCTGCGATGGGTTCGTGACGTATAGGGCAATCCCATTGTGTAGCCCTGAAAGCTCGGAGGTCCAGGTGGGCTAGTCGTTCCTTAACTTAGGGAGACGTCAACTGCAGGAGTCGAACCGTCGTCCGACCGCTTTCATAACATTATCAGCTTAGCTGTAATTCCGCGTTCGAAACACAACAGTGTTGGTATTTTTATGAAATTGTATGGGTGCCGGTTGTTCAGAAAACAACGGCATGGCATACAACTGAACATAAACTTGCCCATGAATCACTAACAGCCAAAAATGCTGGGGTTGACTGCTACGTCCAGTAAAGGACGTGCAACTAACTTGTAAGCATGTCAACTACACTAACGCTGACATAGAGACAATACAACAAAAACACTAACGCTAACATGGAAACAACTGCACCAAAAACACTAACGCTAACATGGAAACAACTACACCAAAATCACTAACGCCAACATGGAAACAACTACAACAAAAACACTGTAGCGTGTCCTTTGTTGGGCGTTGCAATCAATCCCAGATTGATTTCTTAGACAATGTTACGTTCAGAAGGGTGCTGTTGCTTTCTCAAAGAGAATCCAGCTTTTAAGTCCAACTTAATGCCGATATATATAATAAAACTCAGAACTCGCCATCGGCATAATAACCATATGGTGGTAAGGGGATGGCTTTATGGTAATATTGAAAGATTTATTTATAAACGAAATGTTAAAATACCACGAAGAAACAGGAAGGAAAATCTTTAGTTTGTGGAAAGGATATATCGTGGATAAATTGCACGCTCAAATTATATCACTCTATGGTTATATACAGCGTCTGGGCATGACAACCAGACGTCGTAAAGAAGTAAGGGAGTACGGAATATATGAGGAGGCATGAGGAGAAAAATCTGTAAAGAGAGTTTCGGGGGATATTGGGAAATGTCTGATTTCCGCCAGAATAAAAATGTCTATAGAGTCTGGATTGTCTTTACGAGGATTTGCCTAATGAATTCCCACCTCGTCCATTGAATAGAGAGATGTGATGTAGAGAACCACAAACCTCGTAAATAGAAGACACGTTTGTAGGGATCAAGAGTCAAAAACAGATCGAGATTTGCCGAGATGAGATCAGCTGGAGAGTGTAGACAATGATATGATTGTAATAAACGTCAGATATATGTAAGGAAAAAACGAAAACCGTATTAAACTATCTGTCTCTCTCTTTCTTACTCTCTCTCTTCCACCCACCCACCCATCCACCGTCTGTCTGTCTGTCCGTCTGTCTGTCTGTCTGTCTGTCTGTCTGCCTGTCTGTCTGTCTGTCTGTCTGTCCCTCTCTCTCTCTATATATATATATATATATATATATATATCTTCCACCCACCCACCCATCCACCGTCTGTCTGTCTTTCTATCTGTATGTCTATCTGTATGTCTATCTGTCTGTCTTTCTTACCTTTGTTCTTAATGTATGAGTAATGTACTTGTAGTCGTACAATATTTCATATGTATATTGTATTTCTTCTCCTAGAATTTACACTATAAGTATTTGATGTAATGTTTTGTATATTATCCCAGCATCTACATAAGCTGAACCGTTCACTTGCCCACAGTAATTACATTACGGGAACATATGTGCTAGACCACCAATGCCCAGTCTAAATACTCGATTATATTTACGATAGAGAAATGGGACACTCGATCCAAGAATCTGGTGATTGTGTCAGATGGTGGAGCCTTGACACCGCCCACATGTATCAGCATCGCAAATGATGACATACAGACGGCTGATGAGCCGTCTACATAAACCGCATTTGACAACTATATTTCTGAGGGAATCAAGAACAGCTGACTTCTTGTCGTTTTCACGTTGGAAAGACTGAACCAATTTGAACATTCTTGAGAGTTGATACCAGACACGTTTTTCAACGAAATCCTTGATTCTTTTTATTAAACTATGAGTCCTGCTTCTTGTTAAATGCAAATAATCTGCTCTTTGTGCTGTATTCTTAACGTTTCTTTCATATCGTTGACGAGTGTTGCATTAATATAACATCTATAACTTCAATGCAATGATTTTGAGTGTTATTTCTCTTTTATCACCACTGTATTCATTTCTCAGATCCCATCTCGTTTCCGATATTAACCAATTTCTTGCTGAAGCAAACACGCGTAACTTTATTATAATCTGAGAAACTCAGTGGCTGTGAAGTTCCTCTGCACTGTCATTAATGTAACCCAATAAATGACCTGTATGTTGCTTGTACATGAAATATATTAGTAATACTCAAGATATCTACGTCTATCTTATGGCAACCTTGTAACTAGTGTTCCCCAGCTGTCTAGGTTTATATAATGTAATTATGACAGCTAACCTCCCGATAAGTATACAATTTGAATCTGAGATGAAAGGATTCTCTATTATTCTTTTCTGTTCACTCTGTTCTTCTCTGTCTCTCTATTTCTATTTCTCATTCTCTTTCCCACTTTCTGTCTGTATCGCATCCTCTTTAAGCAGCATTATGTTCTGTCTCTCCTGCAGTTTCTACCTCTCTGATGCTTTCTATGTTTCTTATCTGGCTTTGCTATCTATGTAAATGACTTTCTCTTTGTGGCTCATTTTTACTGTCCTTTCCATGATGACTCACCTCTTTCTATGGCGTATTTATCATGTACACAATGGGCAGATGGGGTTGAGATTAAGTTGCCTGAAAATAGAAATTATGTCTTCTTCAAGAATGAGGGAACCGCCAGTTAAATGGGGAAATTGTGAAACAGGTGAATCAGCACAAATGTTTCGAACACTCATGACATCTATCAGAAGATGTCTCAAAGACAGTAGAATATGTTTCGCCATTGGAAACGTAGTCTTTTTCAAGATAGAAAACAAATTCACCAATAACAAAACAACTGTCAACTGCAGGAAGAACAAGCATACTGTTGTGCTACATAGGTCTAATACTGCAGGATTCATGAGAAACAAGGACAATAAGCAGATACGCTGAGACACATCTAGCAGTATTGGAAATGTAGTATCTGAGGACAAGGCAAAGACTACTACGGACAAATAGAAAAAGGAATGCGGTAGTTCTTCAAGAAACAACTAACAATTGTAAACTTATTAGAGAAATTATTCGTAGATAGTTAAGACTATTAGGACACACTATATGGAGATAAAAACCTGAACACTTAGGCGCAATTGATAAACTTGATGGTGATAAAAATCCAGAAGAAGACATACAAATCAATACTTTAGAAACCTAGCCACATTTCATAATCAGGGCAAGATCACCTGATCCTAGACTCAGGTGATCATGTGAGATGGTGGATAGTGACCCCCGTGCTTATCGGCATCGCACACGATGTTATTGATAACAGACGGCTAATGAGTCTTCTAAACAAACCACACAGGACAAACATATTGCTGTTGGAATCATGAAAGGCTGACGTCTTGTGATTGTCGCATTGGACAGACTGTAGCCAGACCAGAACCCTTCTTGGGAGTTGATAACGAGCGAGTTTATCAACGAAACCCTTGCTCATGTTCGTGGTAAAGCTTTATGTTAAAAACAATATGTCCACAAATTAGGAAGCTGCTATGAGTTTGAGATGTGATAGTGTCATCACATATTATAGGTGGGAGTAGGCTACACGGAGAAATAGGTGGTCAGCTTTCCCCACGCTTAGCCTGCCATCGACCCCAGGCATCGAACATTGTGTTTTGCTTCTTAGTTAGTCGCCATACTATCCTCGTTGCACATGAAACCATCCACACGTATTCGCAACCTCTCCTCACTATCTCCCTCTACGTGTAGCGACTGACGACTCCAGTTCTGTGTTGGTTGAGTATTCTTCTTTGGTTTCCCGCATGGCGCTCTTGACTAGCTTGACTCCATTTGACTTGATGCTCTTACATTCTTGTCAAAGTTGCAGAATCACATCCACCTTTTGAGGTATTTACTTGTGCTGCCTCCCTAAGGGTGTTCAGGATGTCAACCTTGAACGCCTCTCCCTATAGCAATTATCCCCCAAGCCAATCTGCTCGTTCGTTTTCTCTTACATCCGCATGCCCTAGCACACAATTGAAACCTATATTGACTAGTCTTGATCTCTTCGATTCAAACAATGACTTTGTGGCCTAACCGTTCACCATCCCACTTAGTACACTCGTGGGTCGCTGAGAAAACATACAGGGGTGGTCGTCTGTGTCTCTAGGCATGCTGGTGCCTTTGTTATTGCCGTGGTCTCCATTGTTAAACTCACTGCAAATGCGTTGGCGTCTTCCTTAACAGTTTTTCTTCCATCCTGGATCCTGAAAGCAAATGCAAACGATCCGGTCTTGGCGATGTATTCAAAACGCATGTTTCACAGCGCAATCGAACATTGCATCAATAGAACAGTTAAAAAATCAATGCAATGATTTTAAGCTTTCATTTCTCTTTTGTCAACACAGTGTTCTTTTCTCAGATTCCATATCGTTGATTTCCGATATTAAGCAATGACTTGCTGAAGCAACCATGCGTAGCATCTGTCCCATTCATAAAGCTTTATTATAATTTGAGAAATTCAGTAGCTGGAAAGTTTCCCGTGTGGTGTCATTATTTTAGTCCAATAAATACCTTGAATTTTGCTTGCACATTGAATCCAGTATTGGTACTGAAGAGAATTCTTTATGCCACCATTGAAACAATTGTTTTCCAGGCCAAGAGTGTTATGTAATGTAATTATGCCAGCTATAATGTCGCTAAGTATACAATTTGTATTCTGAACTCAAAGGATTCTCGATAATTCTGTTTCATTCAATCACCCTTTCTCTCGCTCCGTCTCTCTCTCTCTCTCTCTCTCTCTCTCTCTCTCTCTCTCTCTCTCTCTCTCTCTCTCTCTCTCTCTCTCTGTGTATTTCTTTCTCATCGTCCCTACATATGTATGTTCTGTCTATCGTTCAGTGTCTGCCTCACTGTGTCTTTTTGATTTTTGTCTGTTGAGTTTAGTTAAGAAACGAAATCATTGCAATCAGGCCATTGCCATATGTGCTCCGTCCTCTCGTTTAACAGTCAGGGAAGAGTCATACTATTAATCGTTCCCATCACTATCTGATTTGAAGTTCCCCTGGTCTTCCCTCTCAGTTTTGAGATTCTTCCATAACCCCTGCCGATCCCCCGCAATCTCATTCATTCCACATACGGGTTCTCAATCTGTTCCCCCCCCCCCCCCGCCTTCTCCACGTGATCCCACAAACACATGATCACCTCTACTCGGCCATAGGCAATCTACCACGAAGAGGTGCATTCCCTGCCAGCCCATCAGCCTGTTCATTCCCCGCACACCCCCGCAGCGCCAGGACAAAATATCCATACAATTCTCACAATCTGTGACCTCTGAAGTGATGATAGCTATTCCATACAAAACATTCCTTTCTCCACAATTCAAGCATACTCTTTGAGTCCGTAATGAATACAATGTGTGTTGCAGTAGTCTCATGTAACCATTGGAATGCCGCTGTTACTGCTTCAACCTTCTTTCTCATGCTGGAAGTCGTAGTCTCATACGCCAGACTTTCCTTTTTTCAAGACTCGTCAATTAGCCTTTGCAATAAAACCCCAGCCCCTACGTCTGTTTCTCATCACTTACCCATTGGTGTAGATGACTATGCCACCTTGATATGTGTTACTCTGGATCAGTTGTTGCAATTCAAACTCAGTGCGGCACGCTGCCCATTCTCTGCACTCACGACCCTCTGTTACTATTACATTGTGCCAGTCCGTCATGTCTTCCGGAAAATCAGCTCACTCTTTTTCACGATTAATGGCAGATCACATACTCACGTATAAATAGTTATCCCTGTGTCATCTAGGTCCTGCCTCGTCTTAGTCTATGACCCTTGACCATTTCGATAGCTTCATGCAGGGGGTGATCCCTATATGCAGCAACTCTATGGTACCAGTTGGCCTGAAGGACGCTATACCTATCCGTCATTGTTGGTAGCGCCAGGATATACCTCATGCATATAATTGGCGTGTCCTTTGTGCACCCCATGATTACCCGCATGTCAGCATTCTGTATGCGCTCCAACCTTTCAAGCTGGCTCTTTGATACTGTGAGGAGCCCCAAACCATACTCAATGATAGAAATTATGAACTGCTGAAAGAGCCTGTACAGCATCCTCTGATCTACCCCGGTTGTTTCCATCGCCCTCAATGCATTAAGTCCCCTACCAGCCTTCACCACCAAAGAATCCACATGATACTTAAAAGACAAACACCTATCAAAGGTAATGCCCAAGTACTTCAATATACTCTCTCTCTCTACTAAGAGGATACGATTTGTCTTCTGGCTAATATTCGACGTGCTTCTACACCCATGTTTCTGTCTTTCACTACGTGTCTATTCTTTATTGCCCTTTCCGTGATCTTACTTTGCTTTACCTACTCTTGTCTGTCATTTTCATTGTTCATCTGCTCTGCCTCTCTCTCTCTCTCTCTCTCTCTCTCTCTCTCTCTCTCTCTCTCTCTCTCTCTCTCTCTCTCTCTCCTCGCTCTCTCTCTCTCTCGCTTTTTCTCTGCTTGTCTATCTAATTATCAGTCTGTCTATCTATCACATCAATACAAAAGAACAGGCTCTATGTATCCCCTCAACACTCTTTTTCTGGTTTCAATTGACACACACACACACACACATATATATATATATATATATATATATATATATATATATATATATATATATATATATATATATATATATATCCTAACAATGTGTCTGTCTATCTAACAATCTATATGCCTGTCTATCTAACTATATGTCTGTCTGCACAACTATATGTTTGTAAGTCTGTATGTATGTGTCAGCGTTTCTACTTATCTATCTACCTACCTTTTGACCAACCCACATAACGACAATCTACCTGCCTGTCTTTCAATTCTCCAACTGGGCTGTTTGTCTGTTTATCTGCTTATTTATCCATCAGTCTGTTTTTCTGTCTATTATGGTTTATGTCTGTCTGTTTTTGGTTTTTATTTATATTTTCGTCTGGCTGTTCGCCTGTCTGTTTAGCTTTGTTAGCCATGTCCATCTCCGACCTGAACCTTTAGCTATGAAACAAGTACAATGGCCAGTCAGAGAAACGAAATTATAAGTCTCGACAATGTATATTAACTGTGCGAGGTCAAATAACAAACAAAGACGTCTGAACTAAAATAAAGTACGTTTGCCCTGAAGCAGTTTCGTGCTATATGTCAGTGGTGGGATAGGGCCATGCCATTCTTTAGGCCTGAATAGATGGAGGAATATTTGGATGGAGGAATATTTGGCTTGTCTTTTCTATACTTAACGAAACAACAACCTCAGGCGTCGACCCCTGGCAGGTCCTTAACAACTACGCCATCGCGCCCTCTAACACTGTACTGGATCTTTCTTATTACAACATTCGAAGAATACATCGGTTTGCTTGTACTTGTCACAATTCACAAAATTATGAACTGTTGAAAGAACCTTGATATTCTAGATAAATACCTATGAATCCGCTCACCAATTTTCAATAGATAATGCCAACCACCCCCCCCCCCCCCTTTCACAATTGACATTTCCGTGTAGTGCGAAGGGGAAAAAAAAACAAATAACTTTCACGGGAGACTAGAGCAGACTCTAGACACGGACAGAGAATTAACCGGTTGTCTAAAGTAATCTTTAAATCAGAGAATTATTATTGATGAGCAGGGAAACTGATCATTTACACCGTGAAACGGCTTTCACTGGCTATCAAACTCACATGACAGTGCTAGTGTCATTACATGCCAATATGTGAATCGACCCGTTAGACGTGTTTTATCGATTTCAGTGAGGATTTTATCCTCCCACTTTGTTCACATAGCACGATTTGATATAAAAGGTTAGTGCCTTTGACATTTTAACCAGCCAGCCATTTACTTAGTAGTGTCGTGAAATACTGAGAGTTAATGATTCCCAGATAGACGACTGTATACACCGACCACCCAGGTAGAAGAAGGGTTAACCATCGAAGCAGTAAGGGTAACAAACAAAGGAGTGACCAGGCGCATGCGTTTATAGGTCAAGACACGAAAGGGGGCCGCTAACCGCACATGTAAACTGTCGAGTGGAAAAATTGGTTTGAGACAAAGGCAGACAGTATTATTGGACAGCATATTGCGGTATGGATGTGAAACGGTTCAGAGCTGTAATTTTCCACTAACGATGATAATGAAGTCTGGATGTGAGGTGTCCAGCTAGGTCAAGGACTATGCGGCAAAAATGACCTATAAAGAGTGGCTACGTCTTTGTGAGGGAGTGTGATTCTTAGGTTTCGGGAGAAGAAGGATTATGAAAAGGGATGTGCTGCGTTCAGAAGAACGTTTGTGTATTTATGGTGCATTAGTACTCCCAATTCAGTAAAGGATGTTTATAAGGTATTAATATATTAGAGTATAGTTTAGCATAGGAATATAGATGGGCGTGAAGTGCATTTAACATTGCTTTCTATTAGTAGGAATAGTATAGACGTTAGGTGAATCTTCTATCCTATGTCAGAGTGGGTTTTTTCGGAAGCCTTTTCATTTCGGCTGGAGGAAAAGACACTCACATAGGAGAGAAGAGGAAGCAGACACAGATCTCATTATTAAATGTATATCACACAGGTTTCCATACCAGTGCGGAACTTATCAACTAAGATATAACACAGATGGCTGTGGTCAAGATCACTCAGTGTTGATAACCCACAAGAAAGCACTTTAAAGTAATAAAGCACGACACTTGTGCATAAGAAAGGAAAGAAAAGAAGTGTCATCGTAATAAGTCAGGAGGACAGAGAACGGAAAATAGAGATCATACAAACTAAAAACAAAAGACTCAAATGACTCAGTATCGAAGAGTTGCAAGGTGCATACCAAATGCCTATACCAATTACGAACTATCCAGTGTAGAACTTTTACAGGACAAAAATAGAGAATACTAGAAACTCGATGTGTTTTCCAGGATGGATTTAAGAACGCTATAAGAAAGCAACGAACATTCAGTTTAAGCTGACAGCATATAGTGATCTGTTTAAGTACATTGATACAGTGGTGAACATTTTTTCATTAAAAACAAAAAACGGATATATCTACAGACTCAAGCAGACGGAGCATTCAGGGTGAGACCGTTCTGTTGTATCTATGTACTGTCCTGTACTTTAGCCGAGAGAAGAGACGAGAGAAGACACGGGGACTATCTATCAACATCTTATCTGGCATCCACACTAGAAGAACATACCAACTACATAGACAATATCCATACATAAACCAGACATAGTTTTATTAATAAATCTTGTATTTATCGTTGAAAGGAACTGTTGTCGGAGTATGTGTTGAGGGAATAACAGAGAGAGAGAGAGAGAGAGAGAGAGAGAGAGAGAGTGAAAGAAATAGATATATGGAAGGGAAGACAGAAGAGAGGAGTGTAGACAAAAGTCAGTCAATAATCCCAACAGATGATAAGTTTTAAAGATGTGCTTGTTGATTCCAACCTCCTCTCGGGAAAATAACAGGACATAATTGGTGGAGCAGCGGGGTAGATACAGAATACCTATATGACCTGAAAGCATAACATGGCATATGCATAAAGGGGTACTTGCATATTGGCACAGGCATAGCGGAGTACCTGCATGTTGGGACATACTGATTGGAAGAAATATAAGTGTATATTGATGACTTTTAATGGAAGGACGTCCATTGGATATATGGTGCCATTACATTTATGGTAGAAACATTTCATTAATGCTGGTGACTTTACAGTGAGAAAGTTCCAGACAGAGTGAATGTGGATAAGTGGTAAGACACATTACATACCTAGTCACACGGTCACACGTCTACATAAGTCTTTATCCTATATCTCCTCTTGTGGATGAGAGAGTGGTTGTGATGTACTGTGTGGTGTTGTAGATTTATAATATTAGATAGACATAGATTAATGATATAGGGTCTAACTGGAATATAATTGTATAGTGAGTACTTCTTTACTGCCTTGAGGTGTCTTTACTCAACGTGCTGACTTATCTGCTGTAACTATGGCAACTCCTAAAGTAACTACAGCCGAACTGAGGGCCAACGGGGAGGCAATTGGTTTAGCTGGTTCCGAGCTAACGGATTACATACAAGAAAGAGAGCGAGAGTTTCGTCAAGCGGAAAGGGAGGAGCGTAAGGCCCAGTTGGAAGCAGAAAGGGAGGAGCGTAAGGCCCAGTTGGATGCAGAAGAAGCCACAAAGATCAGAGAACATGAATACCGCACGAAAGAGCTAGAACTCAAGACTCAAACTAAGGGAGAAATAGATGGAGTGGAAGGAAATTCTTCTTCACCTGGTGCAACCCATATGAGGGAACATGGTTACCATGCCATGAAGTTTCCCTTAGCTGTCTATGATCAGTCTAAGGAACGCTTTGACCAGTACGCATCTCGTTTCGAAGCAATGTCAGTCGCTATGGGGCTGGATCGGAGCAGATGGGCTCTTAAACTATCCCAGGGATTAATCGGTTCGGGATTTGAAGTGTACACACGCTTACCACCAGGACAGGAAAATAATTACGAGGAATTAAAAGCCGCTTTGATGAAGCATTTTGACATCACAGCACAAACGTATAGGAAGAAGTTTAGATCGTCTAGACGAGAGCCGGGAGAACTATTCGCCGCCTACAGTCTAAGTCTGAAATCCTATCTCCAGAAATGGATGGACTTGGCAGAATTCAAGAGGGATTATGAGAGTCTCGAAGAGATGATGGTGGTCGACCAGATGCGAAAGCAAATGTCGAAACCTCTCAGAACCTTCTTGGGAGAACAAGGGGCGGAACGGATTGATGGTGTGACTAAGCTGGCGGAAAGGTTTGTGGAAGTACATGGGGAAACTGAGGAACTAAGTACACAAACAAAAGGTCAGGAGAAACCAGAGAAAAAGAAACCTAAAAACTGGGAAGGAGAAAAAGTGGAACCTTATATAAAGCACACAGAGGAGAGTTCAGAGAAGGTGAAGGTAGGAAACCAGAACACCTCGAATTCTCAAGCGAAACGACAGTGGTCTGAGAAGTGGTGTTCATTTTGCAAGGCGGCCTCTCACAACACCAAAGACTGCAGATCGAAACCTAAAAGTTCTTACTTCGCAGCATGCAAAGTGATTCCTACATCGGTGATCACAGACAAGGCTGAGGTCGGCGAAGGAGAAAGGAACAAAAAGGACACACGGAAACCTAGGAAAGGAACAGGGTGCACACACTGCCAGTCGATAACACATAATACTGTGGACTGCAGATGCAAGGCAAACGACGCCAATTGCATAACCAACCTCGAGGAATTAAAAGAGGAAGGCAAGGAAACGGTCAAGGAGATGAAAGACACTCAGGACCAAGAGAGACCACCTGTGGTGGAACTGATTGAAGTAAATGGCCAACAGGTTGCTTGTCTCTACGATACAGGTTTGGATGGGGAAGCGGTGGTGGACGCCAGCCTAGTAAGCCCAGACCAACTTACAGGGGAGACCATAGAGATACAGCCGGCAATGAGGAGTGCTGTTACCATGACGCTGCCAATCGCCAAGGTGGAGATTAAATCCAGGTACGTCACGGGCATTATTCCAGCTGCTGTATTATCTGACTCCTTATTTCCCATGATCATTGGTACGAAATATGTCTTTTTGGGAATGCCCAAACAGCCAACCCACAAGGGAACAGTAGTCAGTGGATCTCAAGGGAAGGAAAAAAAGGCAGAGACACTATGCGACAACTCAGGGATAGGAGAATTGCATACTGCCCAGAGGAAGGATACTACGTTGCATCCTTGCTACAGGAAGCTGCAAAGAAGTGCTGAGCCACCAGAACGGGGACAGTACTTTCTGAAGAATCAACTACTCTATCGGAGAGCTGGGAGGGGAGATAACCTGCATGAGCAGTGGGTGGTTCCAGAGACCCACCGTCCTCACATTCTTCAGAGTGGACACATCATAGGCGAGAATCGACATATGGGTGTCAGAGAGACCTTGCAGAAAATATCAGGCCATTATTGCTGGCCAGGAATGACCGGAGATGTACGCCGGTGGGTGAAGTCTTGTTTGGAGTGCCAGAAAACACCACCCAACAAGCGAATTAAGAGGAAACTAGCTCTTAAAGTGGAAGACAAAGTGGAAGTGTGGAGTCCAGCAGAGACCAATATACTCCAAGTAGGATGGAAAGGACCTTATCCTGTGGAAAAGGTGGTGTCCAAGAACATCTACAAAATACGGATCGGGGAAGAGAAGAAAAATCTCCCTAGACATCTCATTAGGAAATATGAAGAGAGATCCGGGAGCAAAGCTTCGCACTTTATGGTGATGGCAGCCATTGGGACCAAGGTTAACAGTCCAGATGAAGACCAGAGATCGCCAGTACAACATAGGAGGGCCTATGGGACAGTACGTGATAGGTCAGATTTACCCAACGACAGGAGAAGGGAAATCACAAGTCAGGGAAAGGACAAGAGTGAAAGTTTCACCGGTAACCAAGTTCAGAAGGGGTGGGTAATGTCGGGAAAAGCGAGAATTACCCAGGACGCCAACCGAAGATTGGCTGACCAGATACAATATCGCCCAAGATGGTCCTGGAAGCAAAAGTCCAGGAGATTTGGGAAAGACGACTCGGTCCATCGAGGACGAGGTGGAACATCCCCAGAGGCAAAGCCGGGGGAAACCAAGAAGACATGGAAGCAGTGTTACAATCAGGATGGGACAATCTATCTGTATTGTGAGCCATCGCTTACGTCAGTGGAAAGGAGGTCGACCGGACGTACAGGAGCGAGGAGCCAACACTAGTTTCAGTCGTGAGTAGTATAGTAGGGTGTCAATTAGAGCGCCTACTGGATAATGAGGGGAGCCATGTGAGGATCCAATCATATCATCAACACGTGATGTTAATAGCTACTTCGCAGAAGCTCAACGCACGGTGGATGTGATGGACGTTGTTGCTGCAACAGGACTTCACAGTGGAATACATTTTTGGCAAGGAGAATGTAGGAGCAGATTTCTTATCTAGACATCCAGCTCCGGAGGAAGAAGACTAGGGTTGTGGATCATGGGAATCAAACCTACAGTGAGAAAGATTCGACGCGGTCTAATCTCTTAAGAGGGGGCCTATGTCGTGAAATACTGAGAGTTAATGATTCCCAGATAGACGACTGTATACACCGACCACCCAGGTAGAAGAAGGGTTAACCACCGAAGCAGTAAGGGTAACAAACAAAGGAGTGACCAGGCGCATGCGTTTATAGGTCAAGACACGAAAGGGGGCCGCTAACCGCACATGTAAACTGTCGAGTGGAAAAATTGGTTTGAGACAAAGGCAGACAGTATTATTGGACAGCATATTGCGGTATGGATGTGAAACGGTTCAGAGCTGTAATTTTCCACTAACGATGATAATGAAGTCTGGATGTGAGGTGTCCAGCTAGGTCAAGGACTATGCGGCAAAAATGACCTATAAAGAGTGGCTACGTCTTTGTGAGGGAGTGTGATTCTTAGGTTTCGGGAGAAGAAGGATTATGAAAAGGGATGTGCTGCGTTCAGAAGAACGTTTGTGTATTTATGGTGCATTAGTACTCCCAATTCAGTAAAGGATGTTTATAAGGTATTAATATATTAGAGTATAGTTTAGCATAGGAATATAGATGGGCGTGAAGTGCATTTAACATTGCTTTCTATTAGTAGGAATAGTATAGACGTTAGGTGAATCTTCTATCCTATGTCAGAGTGGGTTTTTTCGGAAGCCTTTTCATTTCGGCTGGAGGAAAAGACACTCACATAGGAGAGAAGAGGAAGCAGACACAGATCTCATTATTAAATGTATATCACACAGGTTTCCATACCAGTGCGGGACTTATCAACTAAGATATAACACAGATGGCTATGGTCAAGATCACCCAGTGTTGATAACCCACAAGAAAGCACTTTAAAGTAATAAAGCACGACACTTGTGCATAAGAAAGGAAAGAAAAGAAGTGTCATCGTAATAAGTCAGGAGGACAGAGAACGGAAAATATAGATCATACAAACTAAAAACAAAAGACTCAAATGACTCAGTATCGAAGAGTTGCAAGGTGCATACCAAATGCCTATACCAATTACGAACTATCCAGTGTAGAACTTTTACAGGACAAAAATAGAGAATACTAGAAACTCGATGTGTTTTCCAGGATGGATTTAAGAACGCTATAAGAAAGCAACGAACATTCAGTTTAAGCTGACAGCATATAGTGATCTGTTTAAGTACATTGATACAGTGGTGAACATTTTTTCATTAAAAACAAAAAACGGATATACCTACAGACTCAAGCAGACGGAGCATTCAGGGTGAGACCGTTCTGTTGTATCTATGTACTGTCCTGTACTTTAGCCGAGAGAAGAGACGAGAGAAGACACGGAGACTATCTATCAACATCTTATCTGGCATCCACACTAGAAGAACATACCAACTACATAGACAATATCCATACATACACCAGACATAGTTTTATTAATAAATCTTGTATTTATCGTTGAAAGGAACTGTTGTCGGAGTATGTGTTGAGGGAATAACAGAGAGAGAGAGAGAGAGAGAGAGAGAGAGAGAGAGAGAGAGAGAGAGAGAGAGAGAGAAATAGATATATGGAAGGGAAGACAGAAGAGAGGAGTGTAGACAAAAGTCAGTCAATAATCCCAACAGATGATAAGTTTTAAAGATGTGCTTGTTGATTCCAACCTCCTCTCGGGAAAATAACAGGACAAGTAGTATGAATCCACACAGAGATATCGCCAGTTAGTATCATCAAAACAGTTAGGTTTGCTTTTTCGCTAATTCACTGCCACGGGACGTTAGGTGTCCACATGTTTGCTGGTAGATTTGTCTGTCTTTTTTAGATACCATATGATGTTCAAAAGTAAAGATACAGTTAAATCCACATAGCTGTAAAGCAATTTGAAGAGATATGGATTTATTGTCCTTTATTGTTGCCTTTATTAATTTAATAATCTTCTTTGGGATCCACAGTAAATGCATTTTCATGGCCAACAAATTAAATATAATGTACCCAATTAATTTTACAATTTCAATCAGATATCGGTGGTAACGATTAATAGTATGACTCTTCGTTGCCTCTTGAACCATGGGACGGAGAGCGTATGAGAATGTCCTGAGTGCAGTGATGTCGGTTCTTAGTTAAATTCATCTCATCTCAACTCATTTTACAAGATAATAGTGTAATCAATCAATCAATCAATCATGTGCCATGCCGGAAAGCGTGGGCGGTCATGACTCGCCATTTCACTCGATCACCAGTGTCATGGATCAGCTCAGTGTTCCTGTCTCGACCATGCCATGTTGCCAAGCCATTCAGGTATTTACTTCTCGTTCTTCTCCTTGGTCTGTTCACTTCAATCTTGCCAGTTGTCAACAAGTTCTCCAATCCATTTCTTCTCATAACATGTCTAAAATATTTTGACTGTCTACGTCTAATTTCTTTAATCAATTTACGATTTTCATTTGTCTCCTGTAGTACTCGGTACTTGGTCATTGGTTTTTCTGTCTGTCCACGGTATACTTTACATTATTTTCCACATTTCTGCAGCCATCAGATATTTTTCAGCTTGACTGCTCATTGTCCAAGTTTCACATCCATACAAAAGAACAGGCTCTATGTAGCACCTCAACAATCTTTTTCTCATTTCATTTGACATCTTTTTATTGGTCAGTATGTTTTTCATCTTGCTTAAGGCTACTTTCGCCATGGCGATTCTTGTTCTAATCTCTTCAAGGCATCTCCCATCAGATGTTATGACTGTTCCGAGATAATTGTACCGATTCACTTGTTGAAGAATATTCCCATTTACTTGTATATTACATTGTGGTATTTCGCTCTTCCTTGTGACTACCAATAATAGTGTAATCTTGTGCATTATTTATACCGAATTATGACTCTTACAGTAGTGCAGATTAATAATGGACGCACAGTGTTTTGTTTTCACTACTATTTCAACAGGGTTCGAAATGAGCTGCAGATTTGGAAGCAGACCACGTTGCATTGATTCCCATGGTATGAGACTTAGACCGTTCAGAAAGCATTTAAAAACTACTGAAATAATCTTGCTTAAATAAATCACAAGTTGCCAATAATTGCTGAGGTTGTTTGCAAAGTCCAGTAAAGAACTCGAAGCTACCTAACTATTTCAATATACCCATTACGTCTCAAGGCGCCGAAAAGGGGCCTTTTGCTTTGTTGACTTAATATTTCAATACGACAATATTTACAATACTGTGTTGTTTACAACCCTGTGTTGTTGTATATTGATATCGGTTTCTTCCTCTAGAAGAAACTACACTTACAGACTTGCTGCACTGATGTAAAGATATGAAGAAATAACGCATAGTTTTCCATTCACATTATGATTTGAGATATGATTCATGTGGTGTTTGAATCCCATCAATCACTCTGGTTTTATTTTTCATCCATTTCCCGCTGATAAATGGGGCATATGCCCTAAGCTAACTGAACCCAAGCAGTTCTATCTTTCACAATCTCATACAGCCTCATTCAATTCTCTCCTCGTCGCAAAGGCATCGCATTTAATGGTATCACTATCACGAATTCTCTTTTACATGTTGTTAGAGCTTTCTATATTTCGTTTGCCCTGTGAATTCCAGACACATGACTTTCTAATTATAATATTCTCAGCTTTTCTAAATGTACATTCTATCCAGTGCCAGTGATTCATTTCGTGAATCAATCATTATATTATTTCATGTCGGTTCTATAAATGCATATTATTTCGTTTCACATCATGCTTTTAAGACGTTTTAAATTGTATATATTTGTGTGTTTGTTTGTATTCGTAAGGTGTTTTTTTTTTCTTCTTTCTTTCTATTTGGTGTATACCTTTTGGTCTATGCCTAGAAGCCGTCATAGTGTGGTAGAGAGTGGATTGGCTGATCAACATATCAGTTTTGGATAAATCCCTGAGCTTCTAACAGATGGGTTTCTTGTCCCAACTAGTAAACCTGCATTCAGAAGGTTCTCACAACATTTAGTGAAGGAAAGGCGCCGAGAAATGAACTTGTCACCCATCCTTATTATCCACGACCTAGAATACGCACAGGCTTCACATTTAAGGGTATCATTGCTTTGGGATATTCGTTATCATTGTATTTTTGCTGATCCGTGTTCTTGAATTGATTATGTGATTCTGCTTAGCGTAACGATATTTAACAATATGGTGTGTTGCATACAAGCTGATGTACACATTTGCCAGCGGTACGATATGACTGATGAGGTCAGAGCCCTTTGGATCACGTGAATAACGTGGAAGAACAAATAAATCATCTTAGCCTGGGGAGAATGGTGCTGTAGAGAATGACCAGGGGATCTATCTGGTCGACACAATACTCAGAGGATTGGCCCTAAAATAGTTAGTTGCATACCCTTTACAGGACGCCACAGTCAACATCAGAATCTGTTGGCTGTTTATGATTTCTTGGCAAGTTTACGTTTAGTAGTTTGCCAGTGCTTTCTGATCGTCCGGAACATATACCGTTTTATAGAAACCAACTCAAGCGGTCTGTTGCCAAATTGCCACAGAGCCGGAGTGACGGACACATAATCCGACTGCAACTGTCACCGTCAGTATTGAGACTCTTCGCTGGTTGTTGAACATGGCGCGTGTGGGAACAGGCCGAGTGCTGTGGTGTGAGTTCTTGATTCAACTCAACTCAGCTCAGCTCGACACATTTGCCAATTCATGTGTGGATGTGTGTATCCTTTAGAATTAAACCAACCACAAGCCAGTTCTCATTTACTGTTATTTCCCTTGACTGTGCCTGAAACTGACCTCATCAATTCTCACCTACTGTTATTTCCCTTGACTGTATGCGATACTGAACTCATCAGTTTTCATTTACAGTTGTTAGTTCCCTTGACTGTTCGTCATACTGAACTCTTCAGTTTTCATTTACTGTTGTTAGTTCCCTTGACTGTGCATCATATTGAACTCATCAGTTTTCATTTACTGTTAGGTCCCTTGACTGTGCATCAAACTGAACTCTTCAGTTTTCATTTACTGTTAGGTCCCTTGACTGTGCGTAATATTAACCTCCTCAGTTTTCATTTACAGTTGTTAGTTCCCTTAACTGCGCGTGATACTAAACCCCTCAGTGTTTTTGTTTTTTTCCCCTTCAAAATGTTGCATTCCTTTGCAGTATGTTGCAATCAGCTCTAGCACCAATTTGATTTTCTAGACAATGTTATGTTCAGCAGTCAAATCATGTAAATACCAGATATTTAAATAGCCGAAGCTAGAAAACACATACAATGTCATTTATTATTCAATCTGAAATGACTTTCAGGAGCTCCCTGTTGCATGCACAATTACAAGGTTGTACTACAGCATTCTACAAACAACGATATTCAAAATTGTCAGCAATGCTATTAAATACACTCCGGAGTATGAAATATACTTGCCGACAATATGCGACCAACCAATGGATGGATTTGGTTGCATACCGTTATTATTATTATTATTATTATTATTATTATTATTATTATTATTATTATTTGTAATGAGGAAGAAAAATATCTGTCTTTATTTCTGAACATTGCTGTTCAGGATGTGTTTTGTGAAATAATAAGTGAGTGGGAAGAAATGTGCACTTCTGAAACAACTGATACATTGGCTGATATTTATAAGCCACCAAATATTGATTCTCTCCTGCCAGCGTCTTGTGTTATTTTTGCCGATGGCTTATTTATTTATCCCATAATTGTGTAGAAATAACTCACCATCCCACACCCTCCCACCCACCCACCCACACAACAACATATGCATTGGTGCTTATAACATTATACATCACTATCATGCGCCATATCGAAAAGCGTGGAGGTGCATGGCTCACCACGCCTTCCTGTTGCTTGTTTAGAAACGGTCTGCGTCTGTGCCAGACTTTAACTCAATTCAATTCAATAATTTAGGGAAAACGTCGGCCTCGTTGAACCTGCTTTTGCAGCGTCGGTGATAATTGAGGTGAATTGTGATGTGCTGTCCTTGCTATGATGAAGGGGTCACCGACGCAGTTCAAACGCATACCGCGTTCGAAACACAGCTAAGGGCGATTTGGCAGCAGACAGCCTTGCGTTGCTTTTATAATATGTTATGAGTATGGGTCATTCAGAAATCAATGACTAGCTACTGAACGTAAACTTGACAAGAAATCACAGACTGCCACAAAATGCTGGGGTTGACTGGGACGTCCTGTAAAGGATATGCAACTTACTTTTTTCCATTTCTTTGTTCTCTTTCGAGGTAGTCCTAGAAAGGACTAGTTATATTTATTCCTCTGTGCTCTTCAGGGTCGGTTGGGTCTTATGGGGCTCACGTTGACTCGCATTTTCTTTATTGTATTGAACTGGTAGAGAAGGACCTGCCAGATTCAGTCTCCTCCCAGTTATTCGTTGCTTACTCTAAAAGGTCTCGTCTTGACCGCATTTAGTCCTCTCAAAGACTGGCCCTGAACTCATCTAGTCCTCAAAGAGACTGGTTTAGTACTCACAAGGATTAGTCGTTAACTCATTTAGGTCTCATAAGGACTGCTATCAGCCCTCACAAGAACTGTGTTGCCCTCTTTTAGTAATCACAAGGAAAAGTCGTGGATATATATGCTCCTCACAATGAATGTAACATTTGGTTAACCCTATATGTTTATATCTTCGCCTTCCTTCATTTCGCATTATGTTTAATAGCTGTTACTGTCACACAAAACACTGTCATTTGCTGCCTGTAGAACCTTGCTGTGTCATCTGTTACAATGTGGCATTGTGAAAAATTTGCAAGGATGTCTGTTTCAATGTAGCGATAAGAAACGTTTTTATTCTGTGTTACCAAAACCAGCGGCTTGTTTTCTGAGTATATAGGTAAATGTTTCTCATTTAAAAAAAACGATTACATGTAATCGGTAGCTAGTGAATTGATGTTGTTGATGTGAGAACCACTGGAGACAACTCAGGAATGTGATATTGACTGCAAGACAGCCCTGTGACAACGGGATTCCAATCTGGCAGATTATGTTGCTTTCATGCATTGATCACAGTAGTTAGACATATCAGGATACGTGTGCTGAATAGTGTAGAATGGTGGCACTTGGGTAAAATTACGCATACGTAAATAGTACACATCACACATGTCAGAAGTACCGTATGATAAACGGCAATTGCAACAAACAGGCGATAATCTGATTATTATCTTTGGAAAGCTGAGTTTCGGAAAACTGAAGTTGCTTTTGTTGAAACGATGATTTGTTTGCAGTAATGTGCAGATATGAAGCAATTTTCGCATTGTTGCGTTAGTGAATAAACATACGGCTTATAGTCAGTCGATGGGGTTAGAGTTAAAAGGGCCAACTTCAACGTATGGGTTTCTATAACATATACAAGGTAGGTCGGTTTTCTTTTCGCAGAAACGGTATGACTTGCAACGACCCACAGGGTCTGAAAAAATTGCACCCCTGAACCGAATGACAGCCCGAACACGAAACCACGACATTCGTAACATTATGCAGGCGGCTTAATTATTTCACCAAACAGGCAACCTAGTTCCCCACCCTCCCCCTGCTTTAACCAAAAAACAAAACAAAAAATGAGATGATCTCAACAGCCTTATAGACATGTTGGGTACGGGTGTTTTAGTGAAGCGGTTAGGGCTTAACACTGACGCTCTGGTATGAGCGAGGTCGGCTCCTGCCGTTCACTATGGGAAGGAACCACTAGATTCCTCTTCCTCCGCGCGCCCAGGTCTATAGCACGTTGTTGCCATTGCACTTTTCATACGCGCAGCAGGTTCCTGTAACGGACTCAAAGAAGATTTGGTGAACAAAAATAGTTTACAATACAGAAAGTTAGTATTCTGAAATCATGCAGTTATTTATAACACACTCTTCAAGGGTTGCTAGAATTGCTGTTTACTTTTCCAATATAAAAATGTGCAGACAAGTGTGTGTGTGTGTGTGTGTGTGTGTGTGTGTGTGTGTATGTCTATATATATATATATATATCACACGCACACACGCACGCTCGCAGGTAAACACACACACACACACACAAATTTGGACTCTCGCGAATCTTCTATTAAAAAAAAAGAATCTGTCTTTCTGTTGCAACGATTTCGATTTAATTAACAGTACAAATTAACCAGCCACACGTTAATACATTCCAGGTGTACCTTCGGCATTTATTCAACAGGGTCACCGTTGAATATATGTGTTTGTGTGTGTGTGCGTGTGCGCGTGTGCGCGTGTGTGCGTGCATGCGCGCGCGCGAGCGAGGGTTTGGTGTCTGTTTGTGTATGTGCGCGTGCTCACGTGCTCGCGAGCTGGTGTATGTGTATGAGTGTGAGCGTGTACTTGTGTGTGTGTTTGTGTGTGCATAGTTTATTTACTTTACTATGAAGCCGGTGCCAAAACCAACACCTGGATATTTTTTTTTTTTTTTAGCATATCCTTTACAGGACTTAGCTGTCAACACCGGCATCTTTCAGCTGTATGTTGATCTCTTGGCAAGATTACGCTCAGTAGTTTGCCATTGCTTTCTGAGCGGCCGGCTAACATACCCCGCAAGTCACCAATGCGATTCGAACCACTGCTGATTTGAACCGTCATCACGTTAACCGACGAGAGTATACGAGATTACGGAGAAAAGTCATAACCTCTAAGCCACGAAGCCGGCTACACCTGGATATGCTCAGTATTATTCCTCATCCGTGCTTCAAACAAAGCTGCTGTCGTCTTTACGACTCAAGACATTTCCTGGTACCAATTTTAAACTCAGTCAACCTGGTGGCCCTTGTTAATTTAAAACACCCAACCCGATGCGGGTCGAGCCCATTAAAACATGACATGCAAGCAAGCTTCTAGCTACTTCGTTACAGCTGCTACCATCTTGCGTACACTACTTAAATAAATGTTAATTTATACTTTCTTTACAGCAATCTGAACCGCCGAAATCCAGCGATTTACTGTAGATATTTACTATAAACCGTAGCAAAAAGCGATAACGATTCCAACAGAATAAACGGTGACCCTGTTGAATAAATGCCAATGGTACACCTTGAATGTATGAACGTGTGGCTGGTTCATGTGTTCTGTTAATTAAATCGAGATCGTTGCAACAGAAAGACAGATTATTTTTTAGTAGAAGATTCGCTAGAGTCCAAATTTGTCTAACCGGATGGGGGTGGTATGAGAACAGAAGTCACATATTTCAAGAATATAACTACATTACAACAGACTCTAACTGAGGAATACAGACTAAGGACAGAAGAAGCGTATACTATTGTTCATATTACGAATTGAATATGCGACAGATTGATGCAAACCATCGACGGTCTAACAGTTACACTTCAAAGAGAGATGTGATTTGCATATACGATAAATCGCTGCTCATATAATTAAGTAAATGATTAAGTAATATGCATTTTATGAGCCCTGGTAGTGCAGTGGTTAGTGTGCTTACGTACCAAGAAAGCAGTAGAATTAAGTTACCAGCTATGGACTGATTGTTGTCACCTACCAGACGGGCTGTTTGATGGGTTCGGTATCATAAAATAAGACCAGTTTCGTGTGCATAATTTAATAGTTATTAGACCTGACAATGTTTTCATATCTACGAAGCTAAAACGATCACATTCTACTTCTTGCTGCTTTGCTGAGGGAGCCTAAAACGATCAGTATCTACATATTGAGGAGTTTTAACAAAATGCTGCATGTCCTTCAGCACGACACTGCGACCAATTCCAATTCCAATTCCAATTTTCAAAACAAAAATTCCAAATTCGGCCTCGTTCAACCTGCATCTTTCAGCTGTGGTTATTGTTGAGGTCCGTGGTTTTTGTGGGTTCATTAACCATAATTCTTGTCTTGTGCTCTCTTACGAGTAAGTCCTATCTCGGACTAGTTATGTTGGTTTGTGTCTGTGACGTCAGCTGGGGGTCGGCGGCTATCCTTTGTGTTCGTCTCCTCTTGTGGTTTTCTTTGTTGGTGCAGGCTCCTGGCTCGTCTGGCTTGGCTCGTTGCAGTCCTTATAAGGACTCTTTGTTTGATGTTTCGTTATCTTTCGTTTTGTTGTGAGTTTGTGTCACCTTCTCGTAGTTGCTGTTGTATTCTTCATCCATTTGTTTCCAGATGAGTTGCATTTCCGTACGAAATTTATCTTGCCACGTGCTGAAGTCATTTTCTTATTGTTCGCATCGTTCACTTGCTCTTCCCTTTCTTCGTAATCAGCTTCATATATTTTTTTCCTCTTCCATAGAGGTATCTTGGCTGGACTACTGGCTTCTGCTTGCTGTTTATGATTGGTCAGAGGCTTGTCTCCATCATGCGTCGTTTGTCTCCTTTGTGAATTGTCTTCTTCAGTTCTTCGTTGTTTTTTTGTGGTGCTTCACCTTGCTCCATCTCATCTGTTGGTTTCGGCGTTCAGTAGTTCTCTTTCGGTCTTGATCATTTGTAGGATTTCCTCGGTTTCCTTCTTCAACTTAGCCATGCGCTCCATCTCTTGTTTTATATTGTGCTGGATCTCTTTCATGTCGGCCAGCAGCTTCTCATTATCGCTGATTGGTGCTAGCGTCAGTATTGCCTTGACTTGCTTCTTCAGCTCGTCTATTTGGTGCTGCAGTTGATCTCTTTCAGCTTGTGATATACCCTTGGCTGTCTCGCACCTCCGCCTTGCTTCGCTGTATGGTGTCTTTGTGTAGATGGCAAACTTTAACACGTCTCTGTGTCGTTGCGGGTATGGTCAGCCCAAGTATCTTGCTCCATGCTTGCCCAGGCATTTGGCGCACTTTCGTTTGTTGTTGGGTGCTCGGAAGTCCGTGTCCTGTTCCGACAATTCCCAGACTGATTATATAGACAATTGTATGTTCAGTAGCTTGCTATTGCTTTCTGCGCGAGGAGTCAATGTTTTAGGTCCAGCTTTAAGCCGTTGTAGTTAAAGGGCCAACCTCCCATCAGCGTCCTTGAAGCCTTTATCCTTTCCATCATTGACATCATTAGCATCTACATCTTGGGATGTTCACTGAGTCAGTTAGAAACGATTAGCATCTACATATTGTGAAGTTTGCTGAGACAGATAGAACGATCAGCGGATACGTGTTGCGGCAGTTGCCGAGGCAGACTGAAAAGATCAGTATCTATATCTTGGCAGATTCGTTAGAGAAACTGAAATGATCAACTTCTACATGCTGCAACCTTTCCTGAGAGAAACGGTGATGTTTATAGTTTACCCTAGATTGCAACGTTTATTTTTCCAACTACCTTTAAGAATGCATGGTATGGCATAATATCTATCTTGGCACAACAAAGGACAATACGTCTAAATAACTGACGCCAAGCTGCCATATAAACACATTAATTGGTATTGATTGGCCCTCTTAGAAGTAGACGAAACCAATAGAGATTAGAGGACATTGTACGCAACATAAACATTTAAAGCTATAGTTACCAAATCGAAATTCAAACACGCCATCTTCAAATGGC
>OY992876.1:183359610-183514610 GCA_963921405.1 Cepaea hortensis
TCAAAAGTCCTTTAACGTTCCAAGGTCGTTGTCCAGATAAGTCAGTCCGATATCGAGGCTCATGTATTTGTTTCGTAACAAAGAAAGGTTTTTACAAAGGTGGGGATGTTAACCCCACGCTTCAACCCCCAACCTGGAGGACCAGGGTGTTTCTCTTTGTCTGTTCTCTACCCTATGCAATAATATATTTAATGTGCCGCTTTAATAGAAAAATCAGTGTAGCAACTTCAGTAGACATAAAAACATTTACCAAGGCAATGAACCATTTCTGTATCTAAGCATCGATTTCTGCAGGCGCTTGACGTACTTCAAAAAGCTGTTTTGAAAATACCGTAAACAGCATCACGACATTTCATGAATCTGACATATACCACGGACATTTCTTAGCAACTGCAACGATCCGAACGCGTCATGTAACCCTGTTCCTCAAAACGTCAAGGAAATACTAGACATTTGACATATTGGTGATTTGTTAATAAGAGATTTTCCAGTTGCAGGTTTGAAGAAAAATAAGGGGGTTGTTGAATGTAAATTATATGCATACATCACACTTAACATGACATGTCAAAAACGCGTACCCCGAAAATTGTTGTCTGAAAGAATACAAAAGAAGATAATCATGGTATCCTATAATAGATGCATGGTGCTTTATAGGTTTGAATGTGGCCATTTATAGTCTATTGTTCTAACGAAGGAGATTCAATCAATGAAGCATTGCACAGTTTAGCAATCTTTTTACTCGCATGGTCTTCTTCTAGTATAGTATCTGGAGTTCATGACCTTTCAATTATCTCTGTCAGCTGTAATGACGTTGATGTTTTTTATAGTTTGTGTTGCTTATTTGCTGAAGCTTTCCAAATATATCTTACAATGCTGTGCTTTTATTCTCCTGCATAGTAATTATTTACATAAAACAATACGCGTTATGTGGAATTACCATTTATACATGCTCATGTCGTAACAGGAGGCGTGAAATGTAGTTCACTCGCACGCTAACAAGGATAGATTCAATTCACTGTTGTGTCTGAACACATGTGCTTCAAACCATTGGGGCTATGGCTCGACACAGCCTTATCAAAAGGTACATGTCACAAAATGGCAGTACAAGTGTAGCCATATTTGCGATTCATTTTATACCCCGTCATCGGTTCTGGATGTTTGTTCTTCCAGTGTCTACTCGGCTGGTCCAAAGACCATTCGTTGGTCCATTGGGGATCAATGTAACCAGCATGGTAGATTTAGAGGACACTCAAAGTGTAGGATCCCTGTGGGTGCAGTCGCAGCAACTAAGCACATACCACGTAGCTTTTATTGTAGAAACAGACGAGTTCCTAACACACACACACGCACGCACGCACGCACGCACGCACGCACGCACGCACACACACACACACACACACATATATATATACAAAGGCTTTTGTAATTCATTACTAGACATCTTAGAACTCACGGCTATATATATATATATATATATATATATATATATATATATATATATATATATATATATATATATATATATATATATATATATATATATATATGGTGTTTGTCCGTCAAGAATGATTATGACCATCCATTTCGTCTAGTGGGGTTCAAAGTATATAGCCGTGAGTTCTAAGATGTCTAGTAAGACCTATTTTGGCTCGAAATGTTCTTTGACAATGGAGGAAAAGAATGCTTCACGTTCCAGAAGGAGGATCTCCTGCAGCGGTATTTCTGTCCAGCCCTTAATTCACATATCTTGCAATCCCGTTACCTTTACAAGTGACTGCACCCTTGCGTAACGATCTACGCCACGAAATTCGGTCTTTGGCAGTCTCCCAAGTGTGGTCATGAATTACAAAAGCTGTTGGTGTGATCTTCAGAGTGTCTCTAAAGCGTTTCCTCTGATCGCCTTGGGAATGTTTACCTTAATGCAACGCGCCGTAAAAAATTTCGTTTAGGCATCCTATTATCTCCATGCGAATCAAGTGACCAGCCAAGCAAATCTGATTCTTCATTAGTAGAGTGTGGGTACTGGACATAGACCCTGTTTCTAGGACTTCAGTGCCTGGGATCTTGTCTTGCCATTTAATCTTCAATAGCTGCCCGGGGCAGACTATGTGGAAGTGGTTTATTTTCCTGGCGTGTCGCTGATAAACAGTCAAGGTTTCACAAGCACATAGCAGTGTGGATAATATGACTGCTTTGTAGACTTTCAGCTTTGTTTGCAGGCGTATTTAATTTCTGTCACATACATTCTTGTACAGGCTGCCAAAGGCTGCGCTGGCCTTAGAGATTATTGAATTCACTTCGTCGTCAAATGTGGCAGGTTGGAACACAATGCTGCCAAGAGAGGTGAATTTGTCCACAACACTTAGTCTATGACCATTCACTTTGATATTCGCCATGGTATGATTAATTCATGGAGCTGGCTGGTACATAACTACAGTCTTCTCGAAGTTGATATTGAGCCCAAAGTTGGCACAGGCATATGAAAAAGCTGAAACGTAGTGTTGCATGCCTGCTTCTTTTCATCCACGCGGTAGTTAATGTCTATTCAAGTGTCGTTGTTCTCGAAGGCATACGTTAGAATAGCTGAAAACATGAGGCTGAACAGCATTAGTGCCAGGACACAGGTTTACTCCACTCCATTAGTGACAGGAAAGGGCTCAGACAATTCGCCATTTTCCTGTACTCTTGCCTGCATCCCATCATAAAATAACAGCACTATTTGGGAAAACTTTCTTGAACAGCAATATTTCGCCATAATCTTCCACAGTTCTTCGTTGCCGACTGTATCGAAAGCCTTGGTAAGATCAATGAAAGTAAAGAACATTTCTGAGTTTTGTTCCTGAAATTTCTCTTGCAGCGAAAATCACGTCAATAGTCCCTCGTTCTTTTCTGAAGCCACATTGACTCTCAGGAAGAAGACCTTGGTCGAGATGGGCTATGAGGCGATTGAGAAGAATTCTGGCGAGTATCTTCCACGCACGTACGCACGCACGCACGCACGCGCACGCACACACAAACACACATACACACCAGAAACTCGACTGACACATACACATTGTTTGTATTCCCACACCTATGCACTATACTTTCGCTGTTCAAAGCGGATTTTTTTTCCCGCGTATCCTATTACATGACATGTCTGTCAACACCAGCATTTTACCGCTGTTGTTGATTTCTTGGCAAGATTACGCTCAGTAGTTTGTCCTTGCTTTCTGAGCGGCCGGCTCACATATCCCGTAAGTAACGGGTGCTGCAAGAAACGCTACCGATTCTTGCGCAGCTGCGTTTGGTCACGTCCCAGCGGATACGTATCTTATACAGTGCAAATCGCTTAAAGTGATCTCGGATGTGGCGAATTTCTGTTGTGAAGAACAATATTGTATTGCACGTTATAAATGCATTACTATATGCTTCAACTCTCATAAGAGGAATTTATGATAAGGAGAACTAATTCTTGGTTCCCTGGAGAGTTCGCCTTATCAGGTCTGCACTGTATTATAATACCAGCAGGATGCCGCGGTGGCGTGGTGGCTAGACGCTTGTCTGCCGGCCCGTTGGTCGTGGATTCGAACCGCATTGAGGAGTCCATGTTAATTTGATTCACCGGTTTCGTCCCGCCTAAAATAGGTGTAAGAAAATGCCATGGGTAGAAAATGTAGCCGACATAACACTAACCAAATCACCCACCAATTGTGGTCGGTCTATAAAGGTATAGGTCTAACACCATAGTGCACATTAAGGAGCGGAAAGAAGTACTTTACTTTGCTTACCTATGACACTAGGTAATCAAGGATACAACCTTTACCAGATTCTCGTGCTAACTAGGAACTGTAGTCGTTGACCACACAAGCTACAAAAAATAGACGCCCCCCCCCCCATCCCTAGAAAACAATGTAAGGTAAAGATGCTGTTCGTTTCTGTAAAGCTATATACTAAGTAGAGTTTAATCAACGCCCACCCACCCCACACCCTACGCACGTCCTACCTGGCAGATGTCACACATACATATTTTGTGTTTGGTTTGTTTGCATATCCTTTGCAGGACATCGTTGTCAACATCAGCATCTTTCAGCTGATTGTTGATTTCTTGGCAAGATTACGCTCAGTAGTTTGCCATTGCTTTCTGAGCGACCGGATCACATACCCCTAAGTTACCGACGCGGTTAGAACCACTACCGATTCTCGCCTTCGTCACGTTATTCACGAGAGTATACGGGATCACGGAGAAAGTCGCTAACTTTTAGGCTAGGGAGACCGGCATATATACATATTTAACATCTAAAAATAGGCTGCTTCGCGTGGTTGTGCTTCAACTAGCAGTCGTCCGTATACAAGTTAGTTTCGTGTCCTTAACAGGACGTCACAATCAGTCCAATAATTAATAGACTGTTTGTGGTGTCCAATGCAATTTTACATCCAATGGTTTGTCATTGCTTTCTGAAAGGTCGGCGCTCAATTCATTCCGAAAAACAATGCAATGCGATCTGCTCCCACATGGCCTTCGGCTGACTTCAACCAGTATTCAAAACAATGTTTTCCCGTGATGAATTTGAATAACGAAGACAGAAACAATAGATTGCACGATTTATTGCCTGGCATACTTCGCTGCATCTCGTCAGGTACATACTGCAGAAATCACACAACTTACGTGAATTAATTAGATAAATCCTTCAAACTGAAATATACACATGTTCGCACAGTAATGTCGATTGTCTACCACAGTAATTTTAAACTGACTAACATTTCTTTCTGCTTACACAAGGACGGCTTACGAAGGTTGATTAGTATAGCTTCAGCAAACTTTAACAATCGACTACTTTGTGTGTTGAACAACACACGGAAGGCACTGTCTCTTTCAACCACGTGACCACTCTCGAGCACATGTCTCCCGACCGATGAAGCCAGACTTCTGTGTGTAGTATCTTGTCAAACCAATTCGGAATATGTTCCGAAACCCTGCAATGTAACTGTCGCTCAAGTCTGCCTATGTAGATGGCCTCGCATCTGCATGTAAATTGGTAAATACAATTTGATTTGGCGTACAAAGCTACAGGTTCTTTTACTGCTGGGACTGGGATCGGTGTGTTTCTGTACCTGATGACTAGAGCTGCAGCACAGAATGTTCGCTCGACTGCTGTGGTGAGCCGGTCCCGCAGACGTTGCATTACGTCATCTTCTCGGAAGGTTAGCTGGATGAATACTTAAGTTTAGGGACTGTAGTTACTTCTGATTTCGGTTGGGGCTGTTGGCAGTGGCGCTTTATAAATCCTGTGGAGTACCCATTCAGGTTTAAGGCATTCTTCAGAGTTTTAAATTCCTCTGTCAGTGTGTCCTGGGTGCATATCTTCCTAGCACGGTCAAACAGGGTCCGTACTAAGCCCCGTTTGTACTGGACAGGTGCGAAGCTCTGAAAATTTAAGTATTGGCCAGTCCATGTTTCTTTGCGGTACACCGATCTTTGAATTGTGCCATCTGCTCTACGTCTCATTAGGATATCTAGAAACGGCAACGCTTCGTTGTGTTCGTGTTCCATAGAAAAAGAGATGTTTATATGTGTCTCGTTCATTGTGGGCTGGAACGACGTTGCTTGTAGCTCGTCAGTGGTGATAATTAGTATATCGTCCACGTAACGACGGTAAAAGGCCAAGTTATTGATGTCTGAGGATCTCTTTTCTTCTAAGTGTGCCATGAAGATGTCCGCTAGAATAGGTCCAAGTGGGCTCCCCATGGCCACTCCGTCAATTTGGCGATATGACTTGTTTAGAAAGTTGAATTGTATGTTGGCAGTACATAATTTTAATAGTCTCTCTAGAATAGATGATGGTATGCCTAGTTTTAGTTTGTCTCTAATGCGCTCGCTTATTATATTCACGGTCTCATCTAATGGAACGTTGGTGAATAAAGAGGCAATATCCATGCATGCCATGTGTTTGTTGTTTATGTCCATAGTATCCAATAATTCCACCAGTTCGAATGTATCCCTGCGTGTTCTTGAATCGAAGGACTGTCGTACTGGCTTTAAAATTACAGCTAGCCATCTCGCCATTCGGTGTTGTGCCGAGTTAACCATGGAAAGGATCGGTCTTAGTGGGATGCCGGGCTTGTGAAGCTTGGGTAGACCGTACATCTGAGGTGTTTGGGAGCCACGCGGTGTGAGCGTTTTTGCAGTGGCCTCACTGATGAGTCCTGCATTCACAAGTGACTGGATTTCTTTCCTCATTTTTGCATCCAGGTCCTCCGACTTGTTGACTGTTTGCTCTACTCTGAATTTAGATGCGTCTGATAATATACCATCCATTTTTCTCTGGTAGTCTGATATGTCCATCACTACTGCACCACTCCCTTTGTCAGGTTTCAATATTACAAGGGTTTTGTTGGCCTTTAACGCTTTTAAGGCAGTAAGGTGTTCGTTGGTCAGCGGACATGTCTGTTTAGAGGGTGTTGTGCGATACTGGTGTTCTAAATCTTCCAGTTTGGCCTTCAGCCACCCGACTGACTCAGCAGAAGTAGGTGATAACATGGAGACTTGATCAAACAACATTTCAAATTGTGCTTGCGAGTCAACACGGTTAATGTGTTTGGGCTTTATGCAGAATTTTAATCCGTATGCAAGAGCCTCCGTTTCAATGTTGTTGAGTACGTACGACGATAAGTTCCTCACATATACTTCTGAGGAGATGACGTAATGCAACGTCTGCGGGACCGGCTCACCACAGCTGTCGAGCGAACATTCTGTGCTGCAGCTCTAGTCATCAGGTACAGAAACACACCGATCCCAGTCCCAGCAGTAAAAGAACCTGCAGCTTTGTACGCCAAATCAAATTGTATTTACCAATTTACATGCAGATGCGAGGCCATCTACATAGGAAGAACTGAGCGACAGTTACATTGCAGGGTTTCGGAACATATTCCGAATTGGTTGGACAAGATACTACACACAGAAGATGGTAGCCTAGGCAGGCCGACACACCAGAAAAGTCTGGCTTCATTGGTCGGGAGACATGTGCTCGAGAGTGGTCACGTGGTTGAAAGAGACAGTGCCTTCCGTGTGTTGTTCAACACACAAAGTAGTCGATTGTTAAAGTTTGCTGAAGCTATAATAATCAACCTTCGTAAGCCGTCCTTGTGCAAGTAGAAAGACATGTTAGTCAGTTTAAAATTACCGTGGTAGACAATCGACATTACTGTGCGAACATGTGTATATTTCAGTTTGAAGGATTTATCTAATTAATTCACGTAAGTTGTGTGATTTCTGCAGTATGTACCTGAGGAGATGCAGCGAAATATGCCAGGCAATAAATCGTGCAATCTATTGTTTGTGACTTCGTTATTCAAATTCAACCAGTATGTTGAAAATGTGAAACTACGTTGACTACTCCCAAGCCGCATACGCCTACCAACCATATAAATTGATCACTATATGCTTGTGTGTGTCCTTTTCAAGAGTGGTTTTATAAGCAGAAGCGTTATTATTTCTTCCAATGACTGAAATCCCGCAGCAGCCCATCATACAGGCCCGACAACACAACCGCCACGATGTTCATACTTGTTAATCTCTCTGGTTCGAGAAAATGGCGATAAAGTAACTTTGTTTAATACCCACCTAGAGGTCAAACACGCAACTTCCTGTCCGCAAAACAAAACAAAAAAATCATCTCAACTAGTGAATTATATTGAAATTGTATTTGCAGAGCTTCAGCCATACCGCATTATGGTATATGTAACGAAATAAATAAGAAAACTGAGCATAAATTGTACGTTTAACATTACAGAAAAATCAATATCTTTACACCCGGAACGTTACCGTGGGTCTAAGATGATTTGAAAACACTTGACCTACTCATTACTCATATGGGAGCTGAGTCCATTAGGAGGTGACGGGTCCTATTGCCCCATTTTAGACATTTTTAATTATTTTACAAGCTCTGTGGCGAAGGTTTTACGAGATAAATTCGCATTCCCGCATATCGAGTTCGATACACAGCTGCCGACGATTTGGAAGCAGACCGCTCTGTGTTGGTTTTCATACAATAGTATCAGTGCCGGTCGTTCAGAAAACTAATGAATGTATATTTGCCAAGAAATCATAAACAGCCACAACATTATGGAGTTGACTGTGGCATCCTGTAAAGGATATGCAATCAACTTTTAAAATAATATTAATAGTTCATTCTGAACTCCTTGTTTACTTCTTTGTCTGTGTATCCTACGAGTGCCAATCAATATCGGAATTTTTTTTTCGTCTTGGAGTACAACTTAATACAGGGGACGACGAGTGGGGGATTACACTTAAAACATAACAGAATCGAAAGCACATTTATATATCACGCACAGTGTCGATCATATCGACGCACGCACTCCCTCCTGCAAGTGTCCTGCCCGTGGGGCTATTATTGTAACTCTTAAATGACGTGGGTTGTCGTCAGCGTTTGGTGCGGAATGTGTTTCTCTTTCGTAACCTTCTTTGGCGCTCAAGTTTATAGGCCAGTTATTGCCATTCGTTGCGTGTAACCCCCCACCCCCACCCCCGCATCCCGAAACTATGTGTATGCTATAAGCGGCTTCATTTCTTAGTAAACGAACTCAACACTCGCCGTTATACTAGGCAACTGGGGGAGGGGGAAGGGTTATACTAGGCAATTGGGAGGAGAGAGGAGAGGAGGTTTATACTAGGCAATTTTGGGGTTTATACTAGGCAATTGTTGGGATTACACTAGGCAATTGTTGGGGTTATAACTAGGCAATTATGGGGATTATACTAGGCAATTGGGGGAAGTGGGGGAGGGGTTTATATTAGGCAATTGTGGGGGGTATACTAGGCAATTGTGGGGTCTATACTATACAATTGAGGGGGGGGGGGTTATAACTAGGCAATTGTGGGGATTATACTAAGCAATTGTGTGGGTTATAACTAGGCAATTGTGGTGGTTATACTATGCAATTGTGGGGATTATACTAGTCAAATATCGAATATAGTGATGAGCTGCATATTGTGTTTGTAGATCAGGAAAAGTCTTTCGACAGAGTAGACTTACAAATTATGGATTATCCTTGAAGACTATGGGATACAAGGGCAATTGCTAGAAAACATCTTAGTCATGTATCACTCGAACCGAAGTGCAGTCAGAACACATGACGGTATATCAGATATGTTCACAGTCAATAGAGGATTGACACAGAGATGTGTGCTCTCTCCTTTGCTAGTTAATATCTACATGGACAGAATATCCAAAGACACTAGTCTTGATAGAACAGATTCAGAAAATTTAGAACTCTTTACACCAGATGAAACAACTACCCTACAGGAAATAAATGAACTTATACAATATTTACAGACGATCAGTGCCTGTTCACAGCGATGAGGGCAGACTAGAGAATCATATTACTAATCCAAGTTCTACCTGCAGCAGATAGAATATGAGTATAAACACAGCCATAACCGAAGTAATGCAAGTTAGCAGATCGCCAGGCCCACGAAGTATACAGATAAATAGCTCAACTCTGAAACACGTTAAAGAATACAAATATCTTAGAAGTATGATCACAAACGATGGCAGATTGGACAGAGAAATCGAAATCAGATGTCAAAAAGCAAGTGCACTTACATATCAACTATCACCCTTACTGAAACATCCAAATACACCCATGTCCGCAAAACGACAGATAACAAACAGCATATTCACACCAACCCTATGATTGAATATGAATCTCAAACTTGGACTTTATCCAAATCACACTTTCGCAAAATCAACACTTGCGAGATGAGATGCCTCATGAGAGTTGCCAACTTAACAATCCAAAACAGAGTAAGAAATGCTGTTATCAGACAGACAGTGGGATCAACATCTTGTGCCACATTTATTGAAAGACAGAAGATCAAGTGGTTTGGCCATGTCGTTAGAATGCAACACCAACAACTACCATCACTGGCCTTACATCATCTAAGATCATCTGCGACAAGACCAAGAGGACGTCCAAGAAGAAAATGGATTGACGACATCAAAGACATTGTACAATCACACGGAATGACAGTATCCAGTGCCGCCCACCGGGCGCTGGAGCGCAAATTATTCCTCCCCACGATGCTTGACGGCAGAAGTGGAAGATGATGATGATAATGATTATACTAGTCAATTGTAGGGATTATACTAGGTAACTGTGGGGATTATACTAGGCAATTTTGGAGATTACAATTCGTATTCCGTTAGCTAGGTGACAAGACTCTCGCCTGCCAGCTTGGTCATGGGGTCGAATCCGAGTCGACAAATTAATTTTTAATTGACCTGAACTGTCAGCTTAAAACTGGTACCAGGAAAATATATTGGGAAGTAAAGCCGGTCGCGTGATGCTGACCACATCAGCCACTGAGTGCCAATTTGTCTGTACAGATATGGGTCTAGCACCATATGTCCCATTGCCACACTAACAGGATGCTTCACTTTGTGTTTTAGGTCTCGGGTCAAGATTTTTTTTTTTTTTTTAATTGTTTGCATATCCTTTACAGGACATCGCTGTCAAAATCAGCATTATTCAACTGATTATTGATTTCTTAGCAAGATTACGCCCAGTAGTTTGCCATTGCTTTCTGAGCCACCGGCTCACATACCCCGTAAGTTACCGACGCGGTTAGAAACGCTACCGATTCTCGCCGTCGTCTCGTTACTCACGAGAGTATACGGGATTACAGAGAAAGTCGCTAAGCCATGGAGGCCGGCATATATAATGTGTTGCATGGAGGGCAAACATCAGAAATGGAATAAAGACAAAGGAGAAAATTATTGCAGATAAGTCACACACCGAGCGTGTGAGACGTAAGATGGCACATGATGGTGGAAATGACCACGTCTTCACATGCACCCACTGTGAACGAACATTTACAGCGCAAATTGGCCTTATCAGTCACATTCGCTACCGCCATAGGTAATATATATATATATATATATATATATATATATATATATATATATATATATATATATATATATATATATATATATATATATATATATATTGGAACAATAAGATGCCATAACCATTGACAGATTACTGCTGCAGCTATAGACGCATATTAGGCTGGCAGAAGTGCAACATTGAATTCCTCTAAAGTGCATGTGTCAACCTCAAGGCCCGCGGGCCACATCCGGCCCGCCGTACAATCATATCAGGCCTGAGAGGTCTCAACGGACGTACACATGTATTCGTACCAAGAGAGAATTTTAGGAAAAAATATGTTCTTATGGTCACGATATAAAGTGCAAATCAAAGTCCCTAATTCGCTTCGATTAGAATAAGCGAAAATAAAAGTTGTGTAGTGAGTTAGTGTTCGTCGTTATAGTTACCTAGCAACGTTCGGATGCTCGTTTTGGATTGGCGCATTAAAAAAAAAAATTAAAGTAGTGTAATCCCCGGATATTACATCGCCTTTTCCCGCTACGGCTAACCTGATATCAATCAAGCGTCTGTCGGTAGATGCACAATCTTTTTAAATCAAAGCTAGCCTTTAAAATGGCCAAGAGAAAAGTTGATTCTGAAAGCAGAGCCTTTGAAAGCCTCTGGGGGGCTGAATATATGTTTACTGATATTGGCGGTAAACCTGTGTGTCTAATTTGTGGAGATAATGTGGCTGTGATCAAAGAATATAATCTAAGACGGCACTTCACGGCTAAACATCAAGACAAATTAAACAGCCTGAATGAAGAGCAGAAGCTACAGAATGTAGAAGAATTGAAGAGGCATCTAACATCACAGCACAAACTGATGCTGCAGTCAAAGCAAGTTTTATTCTGTCAGAAGAGATAGCAAAATCAGGCAGACCATTTACAGAAGGAGAGTTTCTGAAGCGTTGCATGATGAAAGTGTGTGACGTCTTGTGTTCAGACCAAAAGCAGATGTTTGCAAAGGTAAGCCTTAGCAGAAATATGGTTGTTGATCTGGCTTGTGAGATGGCCACTGGTGTGAAAACACAGCTGATCGAAAAAAGGCAAAGACTTTGTTGCATCCTCCCTTGCTGTCGATAAAAGTAATGACACGACTGACACTGCACAGCTCGCTATCTTCATCCGTGGAGTGGACTCCAGTTTGAATGTTACAGAAGAAATATTGGACATGAAATCCATGCATGGGACAACAACAGGAAAATATATTTTTGACAATGTATGTCAAAGTTAACCAACATGAACCTGCTTTGGGACAAACAAGTTGGACTGACAATATATGAAGCACCGGCGATATGTGGCGAAAAAAAAGTGTACTAGTTGGAAGGATGCGGTTAAAGATGCAGGAGAAATATACTGGTGAATTGATAGCATATCACTGCATCATACACCAAGGATCGATGTGTGGTAAAGTGCTCAACATGGAAGATGTAATGAGCATTGTAACACAAACCGTCAATTTTATCAGAGCCAAAGGTTTAAATCACCGCCAATTTCAGCCTTTGTTTTGCAGGAAATAGGGTCGGCGTTCAGTTACGTGCCTTATGGTACAGAGGTGTGGTGACTAAGTCGGGGAAAAGTTCTCAGTAGATTATTGTTTAAAAAGGGTTTAGTTTTCGGCTTATTGAATGTTTATCCTGTCCGGTGTGATTTGAGTTTTGACCCGCTGAGCGATTGAGTTTGACAACCCTGCTCTACAGCATCAAATACTGCACTTTGAGAATGACGTGATAGTTTCTAGCCCACATGTTAACAAAGCAGGGTCTTCGCCACTGGCGGCCCTTACCGGACAATTCATAGAACACAAAGCCTTACACATTGGAAAAATATAATTCGAATGCGGATTAAACCAGGATCACGTCTTGGCTAGAAAGCGCACTAACTGCTATCCTGTTTTATTTCGGTAATTCATTTATTAGTACAGAAAAGGTTGGGGGGATTGACATTGATGTTAATGTAATAATACAATGTGCGTTATGTGCTTTATAATGTGTGTGGCCTTAGTTGGGTTGAGTTGAGTTGAGTCAAGAACCGACATCACTGCACTCGCGGCATTTCCATAAGCGCTCAACCCTCATCTTTAACAGCCAGCGCAGAGCTCCATTACTATTCGTGCCCGTTGCAATCTGATTATATGTCCTTCTTGCTTTACCTCTGAGTGACGACTCTAGACCAGTTGATCTGACCATCCCCTGCTGCTCAATTCTTTCTAAACCATGATAGTACATCTATTCTGCTGCATTAATCACAATCTCCCAGAGGGCCTTCACCACATCTGCCTTATCCTGCATTAAATCATCCTTTAATGATGCGACACCAGTTCATTGCCAACCACACCAGAGCGTCCTTGAGAAAAGATCCAGCAAATGCTTGTCGTGTCCTCCTTTAAAGTGTCGTCCCTGGAGTGAAGAGAGTCAACACCCACATTATAATATTTTTTCCCTTATCAATATCCTGGAGAATCCACCAGCTTCCGTCCAACACACTCCATCAGCCTATGGACACCTTTTCCTATCACTCTCTCACTGTTGTACTATGCCCCCTCTCATTCTTCCCCAACGCAACATACTCAACAACTCTTGCTTCTAAAAATTAATAAAGATTAATTTATTAAAAGAAAAGTGTAACGTATATGAGACGTGTATGCGAAGACAATGTGTGTCGTGTACTATAACATAAATGTATGTGTCAGCCTTCAAAGTTCAGGATCATAGTGTACACATCATGGCAAGGATCACACGACATCATTCGAGTCAGTACGATAAACCTCACCGAAGTCGTATCCTTCTCTCCAGACATGTCCTCCTCCAGGAACTCTGATGACCATGAGATCTGAATCCCATGTAAATATATAATCCGTGGAAAAATACTGTTATTGTTCCTAACACAACTGTTCCTAACAGTTTATAGAAACTCCGGCTTCATAATTCCGGCGCGGTGAAAACAAACATGGAACACTGTCCTATGAACAAGACTTTTTGTCTCTTGATAAATGTTCACTAGTTCTCACTATTAAACAGTTAGTGTCTATACTCCAATAGAGTCCTTTATTTTTGTTCTAGTCATAAGTGAACTGAATATCCATCACTACTGGTGTGTTAAAACTGGTATGACCTAAACTCATTCGGTATTTATCCGGTAGGATACATATACCATTTAGCTCCACTGAGCAATGTTGATCATCTTCCTCTAGCATAAGCTCTGTTGTAAAGTTGTTGGCCAATCTTCCTGCGCCAAACTTTATCCGGGATCGGATTTTTCCTGGGTTCCGTGTTCTTCATTCCAACCAGAGGGACCTGTAACATAAATCATATAACCGGTGATAGCCTCCCCGTCACTGATCTCTATTAGATGATCGTGGCCATCGGCCTCGCTCAGAAAATACAATGAACCTACTCTGTCATGGACAGATGATTGAACACATAGGTTATCATCAGGCCAAGACAAGAAAAAAAAATCACCAAACAGAATGCGGACCCCCGCCCACCAGAGACCCCTACTGGAATCTCCCAATTATCCCTCATTACTCAATTCTCAACTAGTAAAGCTTATCGACACTTCACTAATCTATTAACAACTAACAGAGCCAAGTATCACTTTCCTACTCTAGCTGGTTTTCCACTAACAGTGCTAATCATCACACTTTAGTTTTAACAAGGCTACAGCCTATATTAATTAGAACGAATATTATAATAGGTTATACCTTACGGCACTGCAGTTTACACTAAATTACATCTAATGGTAGCCATACAGGCTCGTGTAAACTAAATCAAATATCTCCTTCACACGTTAGATGTTCTAACTGCTGCAGTGACAAGCATGTCTGCCTAGATCCACATTTTCAAGTTCCCCTAGTTGGTCCCAACTCGGGTTTTTATGGCAACTCCTAAAGTTGATCACGTGACATTTTCCTTTATGCCCACACAGGTGGCATATTGGGCAGACCCTCCCTTGTCAGGGATCCATCCTCCCTGGCTCCATTAATGTTAGATTTGTCATCACTGGTTTTGACATCCAAAACAATCTAGAGAGTTACTGTACAGTTCCAACAAAGGGTTTCGATACCAAGCTGCCAATCATGGTTTTCCAAACAACCTTACATTGTGCACGTGACGTTGTTGATGTCCTGCAGGTGTTCCACTGTTTCCAATAACAAGCCCTCAACTTTCTGTCATGTGGTGACAGTCAAATCCGCCATTCCGTTTGATGTCGGGAAATACCCAATGACAGTCTGACCGTTTTCTCCCTAGTCGGGCACTTCCGACCTGTTGATAAACTGTCAATCTTCTGTTCAGTGGTGACAATCCCAGCCGCCATTTCGCCTGATGTCCGGAACTATAAATGACAGACAGTGCTGTTCCATGTACTGAGATGGGCAATTCTATGTGATTCTATCTGTTATTGAACTGTCAACGCGGTGTCTGATTCAGCGCACTCACTTCCCAATGATTACTATTTGCTGACCCGATGTAACTCGTGCAGCTGTATTTATTTACCGTCGTGGGGATTAGGACATCCAATTTGTTTTTACTGTTATAAAAATAGTTGTCGCTGGCAGATAGTCCGTTTTATCAGAAAGCCTCTATAATAATCAACTGGGTAAACGCAAGGTTTTATTTTGTGACAATGCTCACAATCCGCAACCTCTGAATCGATGCAAGCCATCCAGCACGAAACGTGCCAGTTTTCACCTTTGCCAGCATGCTTTGTGAATCAGGTACTATCACAAAATGCGCATACAGTTTTTTTCTCCAACCAGCAATCAGCAAGAAATGGGCACACAAATATAACTATTTGCAAGTGTCGGAAGTAGATAAGCCAAATTTTGTGGGCATGCATTTAGAAGAAGTAAAGGACGAAATGTGACAACATGGTGTTTAGAGGAAGAACGAGTCAGGAGATTGTCTTGAATGAAGGCATTGACCACTTTGCATCGTTGCATGTGGAAACACCTGTATAAAAATGATTGTCCAGGTGTGAAACAGTAAGGAAGTGAAGTACCCTTATGCAAGCCTTCAGGAACATTAGGCATATGAAACTAAACCCATATTTGTACAGACCAATCAGCACATGGATGATACAGTCTCACTTCGGCCGCAATTTCTTTGCTCACATTTTCTGGTACACATTTTAAGATGGGTTGACACATGAGCGCGGGTCAATATTAAACATTGGAATCCAGCCCAGCGGAATCGAATCAACGACCACTGGGCCAGTAGGTGACAGGCGCAACAGAATGCTGGATAAATAAGACGACCATGATCTGATCGGCAAGAAAGTGAAGAAGAAGTAGCAGATGTGGGAGGAGAAGACAGGGGAGACGAGGAGGACTAGGCGGGGGAGGAAGAAGAAGAAGAAGAAGAAGAAGAAGAAGAAGAAGAAGAAGAAGAAGAAGAAGAAGAAGAAGAAGAAGAAGAAGAAGAAGAAGAAGAAGAAGAAGAACAAAAAGAACAACATTAACAACACCGGCAAGTCAAAGAGTAGATGTTATTTCTATAATTATAAAAATCACGAGCATTTCAGCTATGAATATTTATGTACAATACACACATAACAAGAAAGAAAACCCTCATTTACTGTGCCACTCTACATAATGCTTTTTTTGTTTTGTTTTTAACCTCTGAATACTTTATGTACAATTTCAGACACGCAAATGTGTGTATACAGGATCGAACTACTGCATTCTTGTAAAATACAAGCCGATAAGAATCACATTTCTTTGCATAGCATCACCCCCCCCCCCCCCCCCTCCCATTTCTGCCTTACCACGAGTGGATCTAATATTCTCTTATATTGATTTAAAGAAGTGCATCGAGGGAGTGTGTTGCTGCGGTTTTCCCTTGCCAAAGGGCATACAATTCTATCCAATTTATGTAACCTACATCACGTAATCTGCACTTGAAATATTTGGCATAAATACCCAGTATACATTTAGAAGGAACTGGAACAAATTTACACGTTCAGATAAGCGCAATTTTAAGGACGTAGATGAATCCTGAACATTATATTTATTCAAATGAAACTCTAATAATAGATTAATTAGGAGCCGAGGAATGCGCTGCAAATATAATGCTACACACACAACTGAAAATCTAGTTGATGGAAACGGCATTGGCCTTGAATAAACGAATCCAAGTTTGATACGAGCGTTACTTCTCTTTAAGGAAGACATAATTCTCTTAAAAGGCAAAAGAACATGGTAGATAAAGCTCAAAAGTTAATATTGCTTGTTTGTTATTTTATTTATTGGCTTCCTTTTCCTCTTTGACAATATCTTGCTTTTATTTCTTCCCGCACCGATTTTCTTAGATTCCTTTTATTCTTTTATTCTTTCTTTCGTTGTGAAGTTTTAGTGCTTTTAGATCTTACGTTTTTTCTTAATTTTCTTGTTATGTGCGAACAGCTATTCTTTGCACAGGGGTTTGTGTAGGGCTTTAGCGTGAAATGGGAAATAGTGATTATATACCCCTTAACTGCAAACAAGTTTTGTATTCGTTCGCTCGCTTTGACTCCAGCGTAATCCGCATCGGACTAATTTTTGCTTATGGGCCAGCACTATTAGCAGTGTCCCACGCCATCAGGCGAACCCACTCCGATTTCTAATGCGCTTGTATTGTACGTTCCCGAGTCAAAAACGAGGCCTATAGAGCTGAGCGTCAACATGAATCAAATCGAGACAAAGAAACTCTCGATAAGCCATTTGTGAAAAGTTCTAGTCTAGACTGAGTGCTCAGAACTGGTGGAAGTCCGTATACTGAAGCTACATGTAGTTTATGATGTTTCGCAGTTGCTACAAAAAGTTATACTTGATTCAGTTATGAGAACTAGCTATGTTCACAAAGAAGTAACTAACGCATCATGAGAGCAGTTGAGATCTTATCATCAGGTATAACGACCATCTTTCCAAGATGATTATACTAAGTATAGTTGACTTAGAACGTCTTAGATGATTTCTAGTTATCTGCCTGTGGTGATTATTATTCGTGTTTTTATTTTCGTTAGTTTCTTTGTCCTTGTTTGCTTGGTCATGTCCTTGCTCTTCACCGTTATTATATCGTTCTCCTTCTTCTTCTTTTTCTTCATGTTCTTCTTCTTCTTCTTCTTCTTCTTCTTCTTCTTCTTCTTCTTCTTCTTCTTCTTCTTCTTCTTCTTCTTCTTCTTCTTCTCCACCTCCTCCTCCTCCTCCCCCACCTCCTCCTTCTCCTCCTCCTCCTGTTCCTCCTTCTCCTCCTCCTACTCATCCTTCTTCTTCTTCTTCTTCTTCTTCTTCTTCTTCTTCTTCTTCTTCTTCTTCTTCTTCTTCTTCTTCTTCTTCTTCTTCTTCTTCTTCTTCACCTCCTCCTCCCCCACCTCCTCCTCCTCCTTCTCCTCCTCCTCCTTTTTCTCCTTCTCCTCCTCCTACTCCTTCTTCTTCTTCTTCTTCTTCTTCTTCTTCTTCTTCTTCTTCTTCTTCTTCTTCTTCTTCTTCTTCTTCTTCTTCTTCTTATTCTTCTTCTTCTTCTTCTTCTTCTTCTTCTTCTTCTTCTTCTTCTTCTTCTTCTTCTTCTTCTTCTTCTTCTTCTTCTTCTTCTTCTTCTTCTTATTCGTCTTCTCTTGCTGCTGCTTCTTCTCTTGCTACTGCTGACCCTCCTTTGTCAATGATGGTTGTGTCAATTCGGCTTATAGACGTCCGTTAATCCAAGAATATTCCTGGGGATATAGCCCATACCAAATATCAACCAGGAAAACCAACTACCCAATACATTTTTCTTTTATCATTATAACCAAAGCCCACACTGGATTTACAATGTCTAGGCCATTTAACCGGAGGACTCTGCCTCCATTACGAATACCGCAGTCTAAAGCCCACCAATCATCGTTGCTATATTCACCAATGAAATAGAACTAGACGAAATGTCTACGCTGATTACTGAGTCAATAGCGATTACTGAAAGGGTGATCATGTTACCAGGGATAGTTCTAGGTTGGCTGGTTATTTTCTTCAGCAACCTTGCGGTGTTAAGTTGTCAGAAAACCCTACACACACGTTGTTGTTTTTTTAAAACTTTTATTAGGAGTGGTGAGAGGGGATGTTTTATGTTCGCTCACTTTGAATTCAAACGTAGTCCATACACGAGCTACTACTTCCTTTGCCATCAGCTGAACTCACTCCAACATCTGAGGTACTTTACGTCCCACAGTGAAGGACGAGAAGTCAACAATATAATTCAAGTGACCGGCGTAGGAAGTAAGAGCGTGTAATCTATTGCTGGACTCCCTACACTGAAGTGAGTCTCAGAAGAAAGTATACACACATGCACATAGTCGGCATGTTAGCTACTCAACAGACTATCCTCAACACATGAACGGTTTGTCCATAATTATTCAGATACCCCCTTTAATATCTTCCTCAACGAGTAGCGACTGAAGACGCCAGATCTGTCCGTTTCGGCTACCACGTGGCGCTATTGTTTAGTTTCATCTCTTTGAACTTGATGTTCGTCCAGTCTAGTCAAAGTTGCAGAATCACATCCAGCCTTGAGCCATTTACATTTATTAAGTCAATGCACATAACTGGTTAATACCTAAATACATAATTGCTAACTGACATTTGGAGACAGTCCTGAAACAATACACTAAGATATTCAAACAGCAACATAACATGCACGATTAAGTATAAACAGGTCCAAGCAAACGAAAGAAAGAGAGATACAATTAAGGATTCTTAGACAGCAGAAAGACCGAAAGACAAACCGACGGAATTCAAGTTATTGAGAAAATATAGATTGAAAGAAAGAAAGAAAGAAAGAAAGAAAGAAAGAAAGAAAGAAATTACAGATAGAAAACAGTACACGTTTAAGCCATTGGCTAAATAACATTAATATAATCTATTACATGAAATGTATGGACAGAGTAAACTGAAAAATAATACATTTTAAAAGCATAACACAATGCACAAAGGAGAAAAAAAAACAGAACGTTCCAAAACTAGACTAACAAAATTACAAAACAAAAAATATACACTTACCATAATTACATACACTCAAATGCCACTGTACGTAAACATATAGAAAAAAAAAAAAATAAATAACGGGCCAACAGGCGTACAATGGAAACAAACATATAGCCAGACTGACAGAAACTAAGACAGACAGACAGAAAGAAAGACAGAAGAAGAAAGAAAACGAACAGAAGGACCCCCATTTGGTATGCCGACAGATACATAGGCAAACGAATAAATATGATTGTCCAGACAGAAAATATTTATTTTGTAGATGGGTACATTGGGATTCCCTCCTTTCCGTTCCCAGATATTACAGTTTAGAGCTCACCTCGAGTTTTCTGGAAAAGAACGCCGTGCCCGCACAGAGAGCTTTCAAGATTGTCTGGAAAATAGAAACAATTTGACAGTGTTCAATTACGTATGGTCATATGTAGCGTGTGTGTGAGTGTATGTATGTGTGTGTGTGTGTGTGTATGTGTGTTTGTGTGTGTGTTTGTGTGTGTGTGTGGGCGTTTATGTATGTTCTTACTAAGCATCTAAACTAGCAATCATCAGCATCACGATTATCATCGTAATAATCGTTCAATCAATCTAAAGAATGGGGATGTAATGATATAGAACATGTACAGACTCATAGCATCAGCAGTGAGCTACAGGGCTGCGCCTATGTAACCCACACCATCTGTGTATGTCTGAGAGATGTAGTTGTCTGTCTTGAACGTGCTCTTTTTACCAGCCCCGATGATTTTGCTTCTCATTATCTTCAATAGTAAATTAAGTAAAGAACACTTGTACACATCTTGGGGTATATCGGGTATATAGTGCGAGCCCTCTGGTTCTGTAGACCGCTTGATATTTGTGAGTGGACAAACACTTTAGATTGGATCAACTTGAGAGCCCTGGTCAATAGTAACAAAATCCGCCTCGACCTGGATTCGAGCAATGACCACAGGCACCGACAGGAAAGTGTTATTTCCACTTGCCACTGCGGCTTTATATTGTCAGTTAGTCAGTTGCATATCCTTTACGTGACGTCGCAGTCAACCACAGCCTTTTGTGGATGTTTTTGATTTCTTGGCAAGTTTATGTTCAGTAGTTTGCCATTGTTTCCAAACGACCAGCACCCATGCAAGACGGTCTGCTGCCAAATCACACACAGCTGTATTTCGAACGCGGTATGCGAGATTAAGAACTGCGTCTGTACTCCCTTCGCTACAGAATATTGTCAGTATTAGACTTATTTGTTGCGGCTAAGACAACCTACACTTGATTGTATATAGTTCACTTCTTCTTCTTCTTCTTCTTCTTCTTCTTCTTCTTCTTCTTCTTCTTCTTCTTCTTCTTCTTCTTCTTCTTCTTCTTCTTCTTCTTCTTCTTCTTCTTCTTCTTCTTCTTCTTCTTCTTCTTCTTCTTCTTCTTCTTCTTCTTCTTCTTGTAGGTCTGTATGTATATTATCTCTCCACCGTCTTCTTGGTCTACCTCGGGGTCTACGGTCATTTATTTCTTGAGTGTAAGCGAGTTTTGTACCCTATTATCTTCCATTGTTTCTATATGCCCCAGCCATTGCAGTCTATTAGCCTTCATGATACCAGTGATTAGCGGGGACTTAAAAAGATCATAAATGTCTTTGTTGCTTCTTCTTTTCCACTCTCCACTTTTTGTATCCCTAATGGGCCCAAAGTTGCATCTCAAAGGTTTGTAACAAGGCTTCATCTCCTTTAGTTGTACTCCATGTTTCAGAGCCATACAGTACAACTGGTCTAATCAGTGTTTTGTATATTGTGATCTTGTGTTAACGAGATAGCGCGTTTGATTATAGCAGATGTTGTAGTGCATAGTATATCTTATTTCCAGAGTTGATTCTAGCTTGTATTTCTTCCCTTATTATGTTGGAACATTTGAAGATTGTACCCAGGTATTTGTATGTTTCCGTTCTTTTAATGGTCATATTATCTATTTGAATGTGGCCAGATTTTTAAGCCGTTCCTTCTCTTGAAATTACCATATATTCTGTCTTATCTTGGTTGATAGCCAGCCCCATTTTTTGAGCTTTTTTCTTTAGTGAGTCAATATTTCCAATTGTTTTTTGTTCATTTTCCCCTATAATATCTATATCATCTGCATAACCAAGCAGTTTGGATGTTCCTCCAATAGCACATTCCCCCTTTACATTTCTTACAACTTTCTCTAGAGTTAGATTGACAAGGAGCGGCGATAGTGCATCACCCTGTTTCAAGCCAGGTGTTATTTTGAAAGGGTCTGATTTCCTGCCTTTATATGTTACTATATTATAAGTATCTTCCATGCATAGTCTGGTCATGTTGATTAACTTCCTTGGTAGTCCAAATTCCCGCATAGCATTCCATAGACTATTCCTATGGACACTATCATAAACTTTTTTAAAATCCACAAAAATGTTATGAGAGCCCTGGACAATAGTAGTTTTATATTCCCGACTTTTCTCGGCTACTTGTCGTAAGATAAATATCTGATCTATTGTTGATCTGTTTTGTCTTAAATCTGCCTGGTAGTCACCTAATATGTCTTATGAATATGGTTTTATTCTATTTTGTAATACCGCGGATAGTATCTTATAGCTTATGGACAGGAGTGATATTCCTCTATAATTTTCACATTGGAACTTGTCTCTTTTTTTAAAGATAGGTATCAATAATGACTCCTTCCAGTCATGGGGTAATTCTTCTGTCCTCCAGATTTTTATTATTAGTTCGTATAGCTTTAGATGTAATGCATGGCCACCTGCCTTTATAAATTCAGCAGCAATTCCATCAGCCCCAGTTGCCTTATTGTTTATAAGCCGTGTTATTACATATAGGATTTCTTCAAATGCAGATTCTTCAATTTGTGGTTCACACGTTAGAACCGCTTCCTGTGGGAAAGTGTTACTTGGAGCTTCACAATTTAGTAATTCAACAAAGCATTCCTTCCATGTGTTACACATTTCCTCATTGGTATTTATCATATTCCCATTTTTGTCTTTTAAACCATATGTGTTGTGTTGGTGCCCTCATTTCATTGACTTCAGTTCTTAAGAAAACTGTCTGGATTAGTTTTTTTGGTGATTAGTTTCCATATCTTTGATTATATTGCTCATATATTCTCGATTCTGCTGCCGAACTATCTTTGTAGCCTCTTTACATTCAGTTCTATATTGCTCTTCATTTTGGATGTTGTTGATATCATTTAACCAGAACTGTCTGGCATTCGTTTTCCTAATGACTGTTTCTTCACATTGTTGATTGAACTATCTGTTCTTTCTATGCGTGGTTAACACACCGAGACATTCTTCTGCGGTAGTTTGAATTGTATTCTTGATGTTCAATCAAGTTTGGTCAACGCTTTCCTCCAACGGGTTTTGTAGAATTTCAAGTTTACCTTTTATTTCATCTGCAAATTTCTCTTTCACTGTACTTTCTTGTAGTTTTTCTCTGTTATATGTTGGGTGTAACATTTGTAGTTTTGTATAGAATGCTCTCTTAAGTTTTATTTTAAATTTTGCTCCAACGAGGAAGTGGTCGCTGTGGCACTCAGCTCTTCTATAACTTCTAACTTGTTGTATGTTTGATGCATTTTTGTTGATAATTAAAATGTGATCTATTTGATTATAGGTTCTCTTGTCACATGATTGCCAAGTTTGTTTATGTATATCCTTTATTTGCAGTCTGGTACTGCTGATCTGCAGTCCTTTGGCTTCTGATAGGTTGATGACTCTCCATCCGTTATCATTGAAGTTGTATGTAGGCTTTCCATACCGGCAACCTTTTTTATAACCTTGCTCTCTACCTATTTTTGCATTGAAGTCTCCCAGCACAATCAGGATATCCTGTTTGGGGGTTTCTTCTATGACATCTTCCAGATCATTATAACAGTCTTCTTTAACATCATCTTCTTTCTCTTCGGCAGGTGCATGTGCATTAACCATCGTTATATTTTTCCATTTACATTTTATTCATAATTTACTAATCCTGTCATTAACAGCTTTAATGTTTTGAACGTTCCCCCATAACTCTTTTTTGATGACAAATCCTGTTCCTAATTCATGTTTATCTTGGGTGTTTCCTCCATATATTACAATAATTCCATTTTGCTCTAAAGTACCCTCTCCTGGCCGCCTTATTTCTGGAATTGCTGTTATATCCATGTGATATACAACCAGGTCCCGGGTTAGTTCTTCGGCCGCTCCAGCTCGATATAGTGTCCGTACATTCCATGTTCCAAATCTTAAAAGTTCTTTAACGTTCCATGGTCGTTGTCCAAATAAATCAGTCCGAATTCGAGGCTTATTTATCTGTTTCGTATCAAAATAGTTTTTATAAAGGTGGGGATGTTAACCCCACGCATCAACCCCCAACCTGGAAGACCAGGGTGTTTCTCTTAATTTTTAACCCTTTGATTTTTGACCCTTTGACCCTTTGATAACCCTTTTTAATTCTTAACCCTTTGAAAATAAAGTTTGTTCGTTCGTTCGTTCGTTCTTTGTCTGTTCTCTACCTTTTGACCTGTCCGGCTTGGGAGGCCCTGTTGGTAGCTACGCTACCGCCGGCATAGCTCTCAGGGTCATTGAGAAAATCAGGCTCCCCCACCTCGCCAAGGTGAAAACACCGTCGGGGGAGACCTAACAACACTATCGAAAACAATTCCTTTTACTGCCTGTAGAATCTTGCAGTGTAAGGCAGGAGGGTCTAGACCAGTGTTTCCCAACGTGGGGCCCAAGCCCCACAGGGGGCAATTCGATTGTTAAGGGGGGGGGGGCAATTCGAAAATGGAAGAGATCGGCTGGATATAACAAAACAGGGAGACTTGAGACGGAAGTTAACTAAATTGGAGCTTGACATAAGATCTCTTTGCAGCAAGCATCAAGCGCAAGGATCTCACTCAATTTAAATAATAAATAATTAAAATAATATAGAAAAATCTTTCATTAAAATTATTTTGTACTTGAATTTCAGTTCTCCATTATATGTTTTAAAAATTTACTTACTGTAAGAGAGCTCAATAATTTCCTAGTGATTTCTTCCTAAAACCTATGAATCAAGTTTCTTTAGGGAACATTGCAGTTTTTGAATATTAAAAATAATGTATATATTGGGGGGGGGGGCGGATCGGGGGGGGGGCACGGTGGCGGTGCGGAGCGGGGGGGGGGGCATAAGAATTTTAGAAAGGCTTAGGTGGGGCATAGCACAAAAAAAGGTTGGGAAACACTGGTCTAGAGCCTGAGTAATTACGGCCGCCTGGTTAGTGCAGTTGACGTGAACTGTGCAGGTTATGATTATCTTTTTGACCCCCACAGAAAAAAATAATCCACGCCTTACCGAGGATTCGAATCCGGGTCTCCCGAAGATGAACGCGGCATTTTTAGCCATTCGGCCAGCCGCTCCTAGTGAAAAAACATATTACCTAAAAACAATTTATGAATTCTAATGTTAAAATATCTGAATCTGCTGTGTATTTTAGCTTTGGTTGAAAGTTCATACCCTTTTCACTTGTTTGTTAACATGGAGAAATAAATAGACATGGATCAGTCTCAATCACTCCCCCAATTTGTCAATACGCCATAAAACAATGAATCAAATATAGCTTCGACATTAAACATTGAATCTAATCGACATATTCTAGTCCACTTTTAGATGATGTCTACCCATCCGTAGCTTTGTCTTTTTGCAATCTTCCTCTCTACCTTTCAATTCAAAACTTTCTTTTACAATGAGCTATGATTGTTTCTACACAGAGGTACCGCAATTGTTTGGCTTAATTCAATACTGTTTCTTAATAAACAGAACGTGCCATTTATCTACGTTCTTTTTGAGGTTGATATATCTTCAGAGAGTGACACCGCCGAAGTAGATTTTATAATTGACACAAAATTTAGAATTTATAATCAGTAACCAGGTGGTTCCTGTAGCCGAACTTGCGCAGTGGGTAGTACATTTGCTCGTCTCTCTTGTGGTTTTATGTTCTAATCACCATAATCTGATCATATTAATGAGTGTGTGTGTGTGTGTGTGTGTGTGTGTGTGTGTGTGTGTGTTTGTGTGTGTGTGTGTGTGTGATGTGAATTAAAATTTTAAAAAGCTCCTTGTTAATAGCTCATATTTGTCAATACGTGTCTGTTCACGACTGGTGATCGGAATGTATTGCTCAGCGCTTAGCTTTGGCTTATACATGTTGGTTCCACCACATGTCAACATGCGAATTAACAACAGTTACTTGTAGACATCTGAAATGGTATATGAGCCATACATAACACTTAGTCTGGGCTGGCCACTCTAAGCTGGAATTGGTGAAATGTGTGCTATATGTGAGCCATTTCACATAGAAAAACACGAGTGGAACACTGTTCACGTGTAGTTATATACATCTTATAAACCATTTCATTGTTATATTTCCAGTTTGAACAATCTTTTGGTGTGTAGTCATCACTGGATTATTGTACCATTCACTTATTTGACCCAAACAGTGTCCCATATACGCACAATAAAAACACAAACATACACACACACATACATACATACTTACGCACGCACACACACACACATACAAACACATACACAAACGCACGCATACACACACACACACACACACACATTAGATAATCGTCCTGATCGAGAATTCATTCACGTGGAATTCGCTGTCAACAGAAGTACCAGATATCCCAGAGCGAAGATGTTCTATTACACGTACTTCACCACCGAAGCTCGGCTAAGTTCTCTAACACTTAGTTTATATATCAAAAACATCTGCACTATGCTTGGATGTCATTATCAGCTGTAATCATAAGTTTAAAACAGTTCCGATTGCCACATCGTCGATGAAAACATCCTTGACACAAGCACAGGTGAATTAAACGAAAGCTGGGAGAAGATGTCGACTTTGTAATGTTATGTAACCAGTTTCTTTACACCCTACATTTTATACTGTTTATATTTTATGCTGTTTATATTGTTTTATGCAACTACGTTGTATTCATGTATTTGGTTTAAATTCTTCTTGAGACAGGGATTTATTTTTTTTAAATGACCCCAGGGTTCCCGGGTGGATCCAGTCTCACAAACGGCTCTCAGAAACACTAATATGTTAAAAGACCACCGCCATGATATCAGTCACTTTATAAGCCGAATCCTGATTAGTCCTACAAATTGAATCCAGTATTATTTGCGTCAGGAATTTGGCACCGGATAGCAGGTTTGCCTACGAGCCATGTGATCAAATCTACATGGAGGTGGAAATTTACAAATGGGCTAAACAGCATTTTAACTCGGAAACTGAAATACTTTGGGATAAATGCATCAATGTTGGTGGAAATTATGTTGAGAAATAAAGGGACAATGTATGTATACAAATAATGTTGGTGGAAATTATGTTGAGAAATAAAGGGACAATGTATGTATACAAATAAACTGGTTTCGAGTTGTTATCATATTTAGTTATTTTTCTACAGCCATTTGGGACTTACTTATTAACTTACCCTCGTAAAAAAAAAAAACGTGGTGTCTCGGAAACTGAAATACTTTGGCCATATAAAAAAAACACGGTGTCTCGGAAACTGAAATAATTATAGCATATTTAAAGCACGATATTACGGAAACTTAAATACGTCGCCTGCATAGTTAGCGGCCAAGATAAGACAGAATACATGGTAATTTCAAGAGACGGAATAGCTAAAAACTCTGGCCACATACAAATAGATAATATGACCATTAAAAGAACGGAAACATACAAATACCTGGGTACGATCTTCAACTGCTCCAACATCATAAGGGAAGAAATACAAACTAGAATCAACTCTGGAAATACGATATACTATGCACTACAACGTCTACTAAAATCAAAGGCGCTATCTCGTAACACCAAAATCACAATATACAAAACACTGATCAGACCAGTTGTGCTGTATGGCTCTGAAACCTGGAGTACAACGAAAGGAGACGAAGCCTTGTTATAAACCTTTGAGAACAAAATTTTAAGACGCATCTTTGGACCCATTAGGGATACAAAAAGTGGAGAGTGGAAAAGAAGAAGTAACAAAGACATTTATGATCTGTTTAAGTCCCTGCTAATCACTGGTATCATGAAGGCTAATAGACTACAATGGCTGGGGCATATAGAAATAATGGAAGATAATAGGGAAACAAAACTCGATTACACTCAGGAAATAAATGACCGTAGACCCCGAGGTAGACCAAGAAGACGGTGGAGAGATAATACATGTACAGACCTACAAGCACTTGGAATCAACGACTGGCAAGAGAAGGTCCACCAGAAAGACGAATGGAGACGGATTGTATTTGCAGCAAAGAACCTCAATGGCTCGGAAAGCTGAAGAAGAAGATAGTTAGCGGCAAATGCTCTAGTCAGGCAACTTTAATTCCTCAGGTTCAAGACCCTCCTGTCCTACACCGCAAGTTACCATTGTAGATGACAGAGGTCCCGGAAACCGAAATACTTTTGCCGTTTTATAAACACGGTGGTTTGCAAAGAACAATGATAGAATACATGGTTCCCAAATGAGTAGGCAAGTGTCGACTGCTTTACAGATGGGAGTCCGATCCCCAACATGGAGAATAGACATTTAAACCGTTAAGGCCTCTGAGGTGTTTACGCTTGTGGCTACGGTTTGCATTCGCAGTTTCCTCATATTGGACTGGTGGTGTGTGTTTCCGTCGCCCTGCTACTGAGTGAGTGCGTGGCGCAACACTGTGAGGTGTCAATTTCGTGTGGGCTGCTTTTACATCAGTCCGGTTGTTTGTGGCGTGAACTGCATGTTCGGATCGATGGCGGCCGGATGTTGCTGGTTTGTCTTTTCAGTTCACGAGTGCATTTTTTCAGGAGACCTCTGGGAGTCGTCGCTGGTGCTACGGAGTTATTGCTGTCTGTGGCGGTTTCGGTGGGTCGCCCTGCAGAAAGAGACCGAGCCATATGGGATAAATCCTAGGTCAATGAAGTCTTTCTGGTGACTGCCGCTTCCATCGACGATGAACTGTATTTTTCCATGGAGGACTTTTCTGTTGGCAATTTCTGACGGTGGCATTATGCACAGTACAGTGTACATGTGCGAGCTGTTGGTTTGCCGAGACTCTTTATCTTTTCCACTTTTCACATTGGACAGCGAGGGGCATGTTGTGTGATATTCACAGGCACAGGAACAGAGCATAATTGGGACGACCTGTTGCCGTGAAGTTGGATCCCCGACTAACTAACTAACTAACTAACTAACTAACTAACTAACTAACTAACTAACTCACTCACTCACTCACTCACTCACTCACTCACTCACTCACTCACTCACTCACTCACTATCTATCTATCTATCTAACTCAGTGGCACCTTTCCGTCTTGATAGACGATAGTTTGTAAGGGATGGAGTTATTGCCTCTCCATAGCACAAACCCTGGGCTAAAATATAGAGATCATGTGTTGCCCATGCAGCATGATCCATCTCTCGGCCTGCCTAGTTCACTCCAGAGGAAAGGTAACACCTCTACATCTGGAACAAGACAAGCTGCAGAAGCTGCCGGATCAGCAAAGCAATCCTCTAATTGTCCGAGCTTTGATCCTAGACCAGCCACCAACCAAGGCTTAGGGCCTGGTCTGCCCTGCCATGACACTTTGTCTTTAGGTTGCATTTCCTCGCACCAGGGTAAGGCTTTTACCCTCCCAATTGCGCTCTTCCGCCCGAAGCCGTTGGCACAATGTGGGGTGTCGGGTTTGGTAACCGCCGCCCAACGTTCGGCGCTAATAGAAAGCAGGTAGTACCGTCTACTGTTATACGGTAGCTCAGTCATATCTGACTAAGATCTGACACACCTAACTAACTAACTAACTAACTATCTATCTATCTATCTAACTATCTAACTAACTGACTAACTAAAGATGGGAACAGGAGAAGAGAGGGCATAGAGAAGACCGTGACGACTGGACAGATCAGTGGTAGCAGATCCAGAAATGGACTCAGGGAAATAATGCATGGTGGTTTAAAGATGATGACATGGGTAACTGTCATCAGTATGTTTGATCCAGAACACCAGTTGCTGAGAATCAGGGAGAGGCATGAATGCCTACGTCATTTAGCACAGCATAATAATAATAATCATGGGAATTGGCAAAAGGAGTTAGCGTCTATTCAGTGGGTCGTGATGAGAGCGGAGCTGTGTTAAAAGACTGCAACATGATGATGATATCACACCACATAGAGGATAAATGAAGTTAATATGTGAATAGGAATCTCGGGGAAAGAAAACAAGCATAACAATAAATCTAGTGTCGACGTCAGCATAGGCAAATGGATAAGAGCGTTCACTCTTAAATATCCCTATACTGATGCCGAGGTAACGGGTTCAACCCCTACACCGGTCAGTTGGACTAAAACGTTGACTTCTCGTCCTTGACTAGGGGACGTAAATTACAAGTACCTCAGATGTCGGAATGGATTCGTCTGATGGCGAGGGACACAGTTAATATGGGACGCTAATCCACACTCAAAATCAGTATAGTGAAACAACATTAGCAGCACGTGTATGGACTATGCTTGATTTCAAAGCGAGTGAACGAAAATAAACCCGTTGTTCATTGGTCTTTGATGAAAGATTATCATCACATTTAGTATTCCCCAGTGTTTAAAGATGGTCTTAACTCTTAACATTTTAACCAAACGCCTTTAAAATCAGATATTTGTTTGTTTTTTTTGTTTTTTTATTTAGCATATCCTTTACAGGACTTAGCTGTCAACACCAGCATCTTTCAGCTGTATGTTGATCTCTTGGCAAGATTACGCTCAGTAGTTTGCCATTGCTTTCTGAGCGGCCGGCTCAGTATCCCGCAAGTCACGAGCGGGGGTCGAACCGCCTCAGCTCTCGCTCCGCTACGAGACTCTGCGTGATAAACGGGATTACAGAGAGAAAGTGTTGTAACCCCACAGCCAGAGAGACCGGCAGATATTTGTTTACTGAACACAAATTCATGGAGATAGAAAGGGTTAAAGTTGCAACTGCTTGTTACAGAGACATTTTCATAGGCAAATCATGAATTAGAAGTGTGGGAAGTTATAGCGTAAGGAAGAAAATAAGGACATTAAATAGAATTAACACTTCATAAGAAAATGAACGTGGAGTTCGACTAATAAAATAAGCAGTGAAACTCCTTTGTATCCATGCAATCCCACTAACTTTGTACGCACCAACATCCTTTAATCGTATCAGACAATTGTCCAAAATATATGACCATCATATACTTGTTGTGGGAATAATTGATTGTTCGCTTATTCTCCTAATCCTGACCTAATTGCCATGCCTTTGCCAGCCCATTTCCTCTAGAGTCCGCTATAAAATGGCAATCCTCCGACACAGGTCAATAAATTACCCAATTCCGCTTTTATCTGTAGAATGCAGCAAAGTTATTTATGGTTTGCTATACAAGGATTGTCGTACATGCATTGATTCCTAAAGAAATAGGTTCATATATGCATAAGTACAGTTTGTTTATATACAAACAAGACTAAAAAGAAGCATTCGTATATTCAAAACAAAAACATTCAAGTTCAGAGGTTCTAGAAACATTGGGAATGAAAAGAGAATTGATGAAAGAAATTAAAAAGAGGCAAGTGAAATAGTCGGCAACGTTAAAAGGCATAATACTCGTTAAAAAAAAAAAACCCATACTAGAGTGCACGGGTTGACAGCAAGCGTGCAGGAGGTAGACAACGATACAAGTAGAAAATAAAATCAAGAGATGGACGAATAGCAGTCTGACTGAATGTACATTCAAGACAAGAGACGGTGTTGGAGACCTGTCTGTCTGTCTGTCTGTCTGTCTGTCTGTCTGTCTGTCTGTCTGTCTGTCTGTCTGTCTGTCTGTCTGTCTGCCTGCCTGCGTGCGTGCGTGCGTATGTGTGTGTGTGTGTGTGTGTGTGTGTGTGTGTGAAAAAGTAGAGAGGAAGCGTACAACAGAAATAAAAGCTGCATGCGGGAAAAGAATGTGTAAAAATGAACTGCAACAGGTCTGTGTACATGCACCGTGAAGACAGCTCAGGGTCGATGAAACTCGAAACAGCCGACCTTCAATGCCGATATAGGACTTGATGATGATGAAGATGATGATAATGATGATTATGATAATGATGATTATGATTATTTGAATAATGGTGATGATCATGATGATAATCATGGTTTGAATAATTATGCAATAAAATGACTTTACAAACTTTAATTCAGACTCCGTGAGATTCTATGAAATATCGTGGCCTACCCTGGATGAAAGGACAGTGCCAACGACATACCCTAGTGGCATCATCGTCGTCGTCATCATCATCTTCTTCCACTTTTGCTATCAAGCGGCATGGGGAGGAGTAGTTCCCAGCGAGATGGGTGGCACTGGGTAGTGTTATTCCAAGTGATTGTTCAATGTATTTCATGAAGTCAATTAATTTCCTTCTCGGGAGTCCTCTTGCTCTCGTTTCAAATTTGCATGGATGTGGCGTCAGTGCTGGTAGCTGATGGTGTTGCATTCTAACGAGATGGCCGAACCATTTGATCTTCTGTCTTTCAATAAATGTGGCACATTGTGTTGATCCCACTGTCTGTCTGATAACATTATTTCTAATCCTGTCTTGAATAGCTAAGTTGGCAGTTGTCTTCAAGCATCTCATCTTGCATATGTTGATGTTGCGTCAGTGTCATTCGGATAATGTTTGACATTGGCAGCATATGGTTGGTATGAATATGCTAATTATTATCTGTCATTTTGTGGACATAGATATAGTTTGATGCTTCAGTATGGATGATAGTTGATATATAAGCGCGCTTTTTGTGATATCTGATTTCGATATCTTTGTCTATTTTGCCATCCATTTTTTCCCGCGTTTCCATCCTGTTTCAGGATATTGCGGTCAACACCAGCATCTTTCAGCTGTATGTTGATTGCCAGGCTAGATTACGCTCATCAGCACGCTACGACTTTCTGAGCGACCGGCTCCATACTCTCATAAGTCACTGGCGCGACTCGAACCACTTCTAATTCTCGTGCGCTCACGTCAACCACGAGAGTATTCGGAGTTAACGGAAAAAGCTGCTAACTCCTCGGCCAGGGAGCCGGTTACTGTGATCATACTTCCTAGATATTTAACTTCTTTAACTTGTTTCAGAGATGTACTATCTGTATCGATACATCTTGTCCTAATATTAAAGAAGAGTTTCTCATAAAATCAAAACATAGTAAATATATGAAAGACAATTACATAAACCAAATACACAAATCAAAAATAGCTGCGACTCCCAGTTGTTTTTATACGATCCCCCACCCCCACCCCCACCCCACACACACACACTCCCTTCCCCCAGGCGGTGGTGACAACTGCTCTGACAAGATCCTACCAAGTATGTGATAGGCAGAGCAAACAAACTGTACCACATTACTCAAGTGTGTACATATTTCCAATGTTCTTTCTTCTTTGGTATCCATCTGAGCCGGCTCTGTGCCGAAGGAGTTAGGAATACAATTCATAATCCCGCATGCCGCGATAGAAATACAGCTGCCGCCGATTTGGAAGCAGACAATCTTGCATTGATTTTCATACAATGGTATGAGTACCGAGCATTCATAAATCAATGGCAAACTAATAAATGTAAACTTGCCGAGAAATCACGCACGGCCAAAAATGCGCGGGGTTGACTGCGACCTCCTGTAAAGGACATGCAACTAACTTTTTCAGCGTTAGAGGGCAAACAGTGAAGAAATCCAAATAATACATTTGTCTCTGCAGTGTTCCTAATGAACAAATACAATTGTTAAATTATGTAATCAAATAGTATAAGTATCCAAGAATTGCTTACTTAACGAACCTCAAAATCAAAATAAAACAAAATTATTAGAACTGCCTTTGAAATAGCCATAACCTTGCAAGAGAAGTTCTGGACACAGGGCGATCCACATAGATCCAATAACAGTTGTGATTCCCTGGCTGGAAGTGTGACGGAATACATGTATTTGAGAATTATCGCCTTTTCATTCATACTAAAAATAAACAAATAATCGATATGTTCCTTTATTGCATTGAATATGCTATAATTCTGCTATTCATGTGTAATGGGAAGAGAACTTTCGTAATTGTCTGTTGAAACATGTTAACTGATTCAGTGTCAAACAAAAATGTAGCTTTGGACCAAACATTTTACACAATGAAATGAACAAGTATTATGAGGTAAATTTCCATTCACCGAACATTGAAACTGCATACGATGTCTCGAAACAAAACAAATAACACGATGGCCATAGTATGGCGATATATCATCCCTCTGTCCGAATGGAAAGTCACATGTGATATATTATCCCTAGGCTTTGAACCATTTAATAACGTTATGCCAACGTCAACAAGCAGAAGATTAAAACATCGTGACAACCTCGAGGTGATTGCCACTTTCTTTGACTGTCTAAAGATGAAAAATCAAGTGCATGCGGATTGTAAGATAACGATTGTGGATTACACAGCACAGCCTGCGACAAAGTTATAACTTTATCCCTAGTCTCGTTAAATCCCTAAAATACATCAAGGGAATTAACCTAAATAATTCCTGCAATTTTGATCATCTGAAACGGCATCTATAAAATACTGTGATTTCCATCTGCCATCAAATATTTTCATATTTTCCCAAGAACAGCGGAATCCTTTTAAGAGTTCATATGAAACTGACATTTAAGGTCCCAGTTTGCCGCAAGTTGGACGTGTTTACCCCAACACGTTAACTATACATGGTAGAGGAAATCAACATTATAGTTTTTTTGTTTATTTTTAAAGACCCTTCCTAATCTGTGTCTTGATCGTATTGAGCATATGGCATGTACAGTAAGTAAAGGATCCGTATCTGTATCTTGATGAGCATTGAGTATATGGTATGTACAGTAAGTGAATGACCATTATCTGTGTCTCGATGCGTATTTAGTATATGGTATGTAAAGTAAGTGGGCGACCATTTTCTGGGCCTTGATGCATGTTGAGTACATGGTATTACTGTAAGTGAAGGACCTTTTCTCACTCCCCCAAGCACATTGGAGACATGGTGTTAACCAAGCTCCCCTCGGAGGCCCATGAGACCGGTCGTCTTTACTTCCCGAGATATTTCCTGGTACATATTTAGGCTGCGTCGATATGGCAGCCAGTTCAGTTTAAAAAATTTGAATCCGTCCGGATCCGGATCTAACCCATGACCATGGGGCGAGCAGACGAGAGTCTTGCTCCTACATTACTGCGGCAATCAGGTATATGGTGCTATGTCCATATTTGTATAGCCCAAAAGCACATGCTGTGTAATTTGATAAATATCAAGTTTTTTTTTTTTATTACTGCTTTTATTTCCCCAAATATGTCATGATGTCCACATTAAACTGGGTCGACTCTGAGCCTAGGTAAAGCACACAACAAACAACAAATTTCCTGTGTCGGTGGGAATTGGAACACAAGACCATTGGTTTCACAGTCAAGCGTGTTTGCCACTGCACAACCAGAGCTCCCCCTTTAGAAGGCTATCTCGATCTTACAATCTCATTAGTTTGTAACGAGACTTGGGGAGGTGAGTAAAGGCTGTCTGGCGGCTTAGCTTACAGGTCATGTCAACGGCTATGACTTAAAGGTCATATTCATTAAGGGAAACATTTTACAACATACAGAAACTTGTCGCAACCTATGCCTCCGTATCCTTGAGCAGTGAAGCGGATGTCTAGCCAAGGAGTAAAATGAAGATGTTGAAATTCTCATTGCAGATGTCAACATTTCTTCGTTAGTTGAAACACAAGAGTAGATCGCTGCCCAGGCAACGTTTAAAACAATACAACATATAATAACAGCTTATGTATAATAAGGAATAAGTGGACACCGTTAAGTAAATAGATGACACCTTGTAACAACGATGATTAAAAGAAAAGATTTAAAGTACGAGAGAATCGACTTATTGCACCGGGTATTATCCCATATTATACTTGGTCTATTTCTGCAAGCCGGGGTGCTAAGTGCGACGCACAAAGCACACCCTCCGTAGTTCCAGCGACAACTCCCAGGAGTCTACGAGAAAACTGTACCAGTGAATCGAATGGCGGAGTCACAAGAACATCCACAACCTTCGGCGCGAGAGGCAGGCGTTTTAACTACTTCGCCACAGATATAATGATGATTAATTTACATTAAGTTTGAATTCTTTCATCAAGAAACAATAATGACCCAAGATTGGGCTAGAAGGTAATTTAATTGACTGTTTATAAAGTAGACACAGTATCTCATATTCCTCTCTACGGCGATCTTTGTGTATTTCATGATGATAATGCTTGGGTATGACTGTGACATGTGTTATCCATAGCAAGTTGTACCATTCTCTAGCCCTATAGAAGCGGCGGTAGTTCATTGTCTAGCATGCTTGCCTGCAGGGGCACACCGCAATTACGTCTGAAAAAACACTCCAGGTGAACTCAGCAGAAGAAGAATTTACATCGATATTCATTCATTCATTCATTCATTCATTCGTTTGTTCATTCATTCATTCATTCATTCATTCATTCATTCATCCATTAAGTAGCATGTCCTTTGCAGAACCTCGCTCCCATAACAACCTTCCGGAAAACTTCTCGGGCTTAAGCAAGATGTCCCCCGTCCGATACACCCATCTTGATCATCTGCCACATCCTGCACACATCTTCTCTTCCTCTCTTCCCGTGCATATGCCCCTCCATTATTGTTCTTTCCAAACTTTCATGACGTTTCATGTGACCAAAATATTTCAATGTTCTTTGTTTTATCGTCTTTAGTAGCCAACCACCTTCTTCAATATTCATATCTTGTCGTATGGATGCATTGTTTTCTTTTCAGTATCCAAGATATTCTTAGAACCAGTCAATAACATTTATATTTAAAGGCATTTATGCGTTGTTCAGCTTGTTTAGTAAGTGTCCAGGTCTCACAGTTGTATGTTGCAATGGGAACTTTGCATGCTCTTGAAAATATAATTTTTGTAAGTCTATCTGTCCCACGCCATAATTTATTCAGCTATTTTAGTCTTTGAAGAGCAATAGACATACGTCTTTCAATTTCTTTCATTGTGTCACCATTATTGGTAATTAATGACCGGGGATATTCGAAATTGTCAACCACCTCCAGTTTTTCCCCATTAACATATATTTCTTTATCCATATTAGTTTTATTTGTGTACATTATCTTTGTTTGTTTGTTTTTTTTTGCATCGAGATGCGTGCTAAAATATTGATCTGGGCTCTCAAATTGAACCAGCATAAAATAAGTACAAGGAAATATTCTGAGAAGTAAAGGGAACCTGCGTGATATTGACCATATCAACCATCGAGAGTGGTTGGCCTATACACACAAAGGGCTGGGACCATATACCCAATTCGTCCTAAAGCTATATAGAGGGCCAACACCATATGCCCAACATATATAGCTAGTCCCACTACGCCTCAAGGCGTGTACACGAACATTTACCTTGTTTGTTTACTTTTACTTGACCGTATGTTTCTAGGTTTTGTTTTTAAAACAAAACATTCCATCACAGGCTTCCCCTGGTCCTCATGCAAAGCAAGAGTACAATATTGTAGTATACATAAAATTTGGTGGAACTGCGGTAAAGCTGTGAAAGTTTAAACAATATATAATGACACAAAGTAGTGCAGCTTTACATAACAGAGTTACGACACATACAGAACGTTGCGGCGGTTAGCCTTCATCAGCAAACAAACACATTCACAAACACAACATACAGTCAAGGAGAATTCCTGTGACTACATTAGAAGGTGATGACAGGGCGAGAGGAACAAATGCATGGAAAAATGGAAGCAATGAAGAGAAAATGAGAATTGACAAAATGTTAATTGAAAAGAATGTTAGTCGAAGAAAATGTTTAATAGAAAAACTGTTTCTAGAGAAGAACAAAACTGTATACTCACCTCACGTACGGACCTGTGAATGTCTACGGAAAACTCGGGTGTATTAGTATAACGGTGCTGGATGTTACGGTACAGTGAGCACATAGAAAGAAGGGGGCGGGGTAGGAGGCGTGTAAAATTGACCACGACCCCATTGTGTTGTTGGTCTGGGTGGACTGGTGTGCAGGAACACGTGTACTTACATAGACACACTTCAACAGACAAAATGCTAGTGTATGTGGACATGCAAGAAGAGAGAGAGAGGGAGAGAGAGAGAGAGAGAGAGAGAGAGAGAGAGAGAGAGAGAGGAGAGCGAGAGAGAGACAGACAGAGAGAGACAGAGAGAGACAAAGAGAGGAAAAGTGCCTGCGACCTACCACATGGGGTATATTGTAACCTACGAAATAGTCAGTATGGTTGCTAGTCATACAACGCGCTTCAGGAGCCCCTCGCCCAGTCCTAGAGTTGTTGGGGTTGTGTAAGTTCCAACCACTGGCAATGCACGTGAAGAAGGTATGCACAGAGAAGCCAGATGTAAGAGGAGAGAGAGAGGGAGAGAGAGAGTGAGAGAGAGAGCGCGAAAGGGGGGAGAGAGGGGGAGAGAGAGGGAGAGAGAGGGAGAAGAGAGAGGGGGAGAGGGAGGGAGAGAGAGAGGGAGAGAGAGAGAGGGAGAGTAGAAACAGTTTTTCTATTAAACATTTTCTTCGACTAACATTCTTTTCAAATATTGTAGTATAGAGCGACGCTTACATTTTGAGAAGTTCGAAAACGATTATTTGCCTGGCTAACATGTGAATGCGTTTGCTTATACCTATAGTTTTCTTCTCCTTTTCCTTCTCCTACTCCTTCTCTTTCTCTTTTCTTCTTCTTCTTCTTCTTCTTCTTCTTCTTCTTCTTCTTCTTCTTCTTCTTCTTCTTCTTCTTCTTCTTCTTCTTCTTCTTCTTCTTCTTCTTCTTCTTCTTCTTCTTCTTCTTCTTCTTCTTCTTCTTCTTCTTCGATTTCTGCGGCTGCTGCTGTGCTGCATGCTACTCTTCACCCTCATCATACCCTTACCTTTTTCCTCTTCTCCAGCATCTGTTGCCTTTGCTCGCGTGTCTGCAAATCATCCTCCCCTGCCACCTTATCCTCCACATCCACTACTTCGACAACAATTATATGTGTATAAAAGGTATATGCGGTTACTTCTGTAATGATATCAGTTCTGAATAAGCCTTCCTTCGTCTCTTTGCTATTGATTTTAACTCAGTTTTGGAGGATAATTTCTAACAAGAAACACTGGCGCCGTAACACCAATAAAAAATGAAAATGTACAATTAATTAATATTTAGTAAAATGGTCACAAAACGGGAACATGCGTGTGGTTCTGTGATGTGCTAGTACCGTCATACTGTGTAGGATAGAGTGCATGGAGGAATATGTGGCGAGTCCTTAACTCCGGTTGCGAAAGGAATCGAACACTCTTCCTCCGGCACTCATGCTCTTGCCAGCACAACTTCTTAGCTGTTACATCAGCGCGCCTGATGCGTTGCTACTAACTCAATCAATATTATCAACATCATGCCTATGAAAATAATACCTGATTCCGGACAACAATTATCCAAACAATAAGTAACTTCCCTTTCAAACCAGAAATATCAACTGTTCTAAATACACCCATCGAGTTCTGATTTATTTAAAAGCAGTTATAATGTAAAAGTATTGATATACATTCACTCCGTGCAAACAACTGGTCAAACGCTAGACATGAGAACAGCTGAGTTGAAACAAGAACGTGTATGTACTCAAATCCATATTGTTATAAAGGTACAGCTTAAATACAGTATAATGACTGCTATCTCCTGAAGAAGAAAGCAGCAATTTTTGGTGACGTCTGTGCACAATGTTGTGCTATTCCAGCTCCGTGTGCGGGTAGATTTACTCGGGCAGCTATTTTACGCTGACTTGTTAAATTCAATAACAATTTCTGGGAAATTATTCCGTTTAGGGCGTAGTCGTGTGACATTTTTGTAAAGTAGTTGGATCCCGCAATAAAATGAAAATACGGGATTGTCTTTATCTGTATGATGCAATTAGGCTCTTGGTGGTATTTTTGTAGATACATTTATCGCAACATTATGTCTTCGATATGTTCTATATGATGACGTGATGGGCATTGATCATCTTCAACAGTGCCTTCAGTCTTGTTGGATTGTGAGAGTCTAGAGGTCATCTCCCATTTGCCTTGATACATTGTGAGTAAACGTCATATGTCCCCCGTACCACCATCCTTAATTGCACATATTGATTTGAAGTTAACGTCATTTCTCTCCAGTTCTGATACATGCTGAGGGAGTTAACATTCTCTCCCTTCCTGGTGCATTGATAGGCAATTAACGTTATTTGTCTCCAGATCTGAGGCATTTTGAGGAAGTAAGGTCATTTATCGCCTCTTCTGATACATTGATAGACAGTTAACGTAATTTCTCCACAATTCAGATACATTGTTGGAAAGTTAACGTGATTTCTCTCCATTTCTGATACATGCGAGGGAGGTAACGCAATTTCTTCCCTTTCTGATTAATTGTGAGAAGTTAACGTCATTTATCTCCTTTTAACAGGCTGATAGGCTGGCAGGGAATGCACCTCTTGATGGTAGATTACCTGTGGATGAGGGGGAGATGGTCGTGCGCCTGTAGGATCAAGTTGAGAAGGTGGGGAAAACAGATTGAGAATCCGTTTGTTGAAAGGATGAGATTGCGGGGGATTTGCAGGGGTTCTTGTAGAATCTCAAAACTGAGAGGAAAGACCAGGAGAACATTCAATCAGATAGCGATGGAAGTAATTAGTTGTGTGTCTCTTTGCTGGCTGTTGGAAGAGGAGACTATATGCCTATGGGAATGTCCTGAGTGCAGTGATGTCGGTTCTTAGCTCAACTCAACTCAATCTCTCCCTTTCTGATACATTGTGAGGAATTAACGTAATTTCTCTCTAGCCCTGATACAGTGTGGGGAATTATCCTCATTTCTCTCTCTCTCTCTCTCTCTCTCTCTCTCTCTCTCTCTCTCTCTCTCTCTCTCTCTCTCTCTCTCTTTCTTTATGATACAGTGCGAGGAATTAACGTCATTTCTTTCCAGTTCTGAAAAAGTATGAGGAATTAACGTCATTTCTCTTTGGGTTCAGATACAATGTGTGAGGAATTAACGTCATTTATCTTTAATTAAGATGTATTGTGAGGAATGATCGTCATGCATACAATGGGGATGGGGGAGATATAGCGTCATGTGTGTGCCGTTAATTCTCCGCCTAGATATAAACATTGTGAGGGAAAATATTCAATCTTCAAGCTGTTCATGACAATATGATTGAGAAGTCATCAGTCTTCAGCCATTGTAAAGGATTATAAGTCTTCTAATATAGACTATGTTCATATTATTTGACACTGTAATACAACACACGCAATCCATAATGATCAAGCCGTTATCCACAACATTGCGTCTGTTTGTATGCACTTACTGTTCCATTGCAGACATATAATTATTCTTGATGGCGGTTTCCGTGAAGAAAATGTCGATTTGTCTGAAAGCATACGTGGCTAGCCTCATTTAACCGATAGCTGGAGCGTTGTTGGAACGGTTAGAAAGTTTCGCTGACAATGACATGAATTCGGTCGGAAAAGGTACTAAACCCGGCTCGTCGCTAGCTACATGAAGGAAAGTCTGGCGATTGATTCCCCGTTGCACTCCGGCCTACGACATTTGATGCTTCTATCACTTCGCAGATACATAGCAGGTTCCTGCTTCGCAGCTTGAATTTTATTTATGTTACTTTTTATCACGTAACCAATACAGCCCAAGGCGCGGACAAAAGTTTGACGATTACTTTAATTATGTGTGATAGTTAAAAGCAACAACCATTATACCGAGTATTCATAGATATGCATGATCAACAATGTTCTCAAGCAAATACACAATAACTTGTAACAGCATACAGACTGACAGAACGAGAAGAATAGGAATGATGATGCAATTGACAGTTCGTATGGGGCCTTCTCACAAAAGTACTGTAAGCTAATAGAAGTATAATCTTTAATCTGCACCAAAATGGAACGCATAATAAAATAAGCTAGAAATCGGACAGTAGAGGTTGACCACTACAAATGCTGAACTTAAGATGCATCTCTAGAAATTTAGCAGGCCAACTGTCAACTTGATATGTCACATTTCCTTTCTTCTTTTTCTTCGTTCGCATTGAGACGTCAAAATTAATAAGTTCAAAGAAAGAAGCAGTCAATTTAAGCGTATTGATATCCGTATAGAGTTTCTCCTCATATGGAGTGGGTGTTGGCCAAAGTAAATTTTTTTCCCCTCCGGTCTGCATATGATAGGAACCACTGAATCAACTATTTAGCTGTCATTGTACCAGCTCCACAGTTACATTCCACAGTTACTTCCGGTCGCCAACATGGCGGTTAGGCGTTGAACCGTTAAGGCCTGTGGCGTGTTTATGCTTGTAGCTACGGTTTGCAATCGCATTTGCCTCATGCTGGACTAGTAGTACATAGTTCCGTCGCCCTGCTACTGGGTGAGTGCGTGGGCTACACTGTGAGCTGTGAAATTCGCTTGGAATGCTTTTACATCTGTCCTGTACAGTGACCTGCATGTTCGGAACAATGGCTACCGGCATTTGCTGAATTGACTGATTTGCCTTTTCTGTTCACGGGTGCCTTTTTCAGGAGACTCTTGGGAGTCGGCGCTGAAGCTGCGGAGTTCGTGCTTTGTGCGACACTTTCGGCGGGTCGCCCTGCGGTAAAACACCGAGCCATGTGAGAAAACCCGGGTCAATGAGGTCTTTCTGATGGCTGCCGAGTCCATCGACGATGAAATATGGTTTTCGTGGATGAATTTTGTGTTAGCTTTCTGGCGGCGGCATTATGCACAGTGTACCTGTGTGGGCTGTTGGGTTGCCGGGACTCCTGTCTTTTTCACTTTTCAAATTGAACAGTTGGGAGCAATGTGTGTGATATTCACTGGCACAGGAATGGAGAATAATGGGGACGACCCGTTGCCGTGAAGTTGGAACCCCAAATAACTAACTAATCAACCAACCAACCAACCAACCAACCAACCAACCAATCAACCATCCATCCAACCAACCAACCAACCAACCAACTAACTAACTAACTAACTAGTTACATGCATCAGTATTTCTTATCTTTAGTTAATTAACCATGTGGTATTTCACTCTGTTGTGATCTGTCTGTAATCTGCAGACTGTAACGTGTTCTTTTCGGTTGAGTTTGTAATATGGATCATCTTTCTGGTGATTTGGGTGCTCTGATGTCTACTTGGGTCTATAAATGCTTATTATAAATCTCTTGGTCTCATCATAGGCTGAAGTAGTCCCCCACCTTCATTTATTGGTCGGGTTTTCATTTCCAGGTATTTTCAACGAGAAGGAACCCTTTATATATTACAACGCTTTTCGATTTTTGTATAGTTATGTAGTGCTGCCGCTGGGTCTGCTAATTGTGCGCTGTTTCCATTCTTCAGTATTGAAAAAACAAAAAAAAAAACTGACTTAGCATCTGTAAAGAGAGTTTATTTGTTTCTCTTTATTTTACTCTGTCAACAGTATTTCTGCCGCAGTTTTTATTGCCTCTGTCTCTCCCCTGGCGTTACTTGAGAACTATCCAGTAATGGCTGTATCTTCTTTGCTCCATTTTTAAAATCAGGAGAATCTCCCACCTCCATTATTTATTGAGTTTTTACTGATCCATCTATCCAGGTGCTGCTTGGGTAATGTTCTTCTGTGTAGTGTAATGTTTTTCTTCTTTCATATTCATTCTAAATGTTATTTTTATCATCACCAGGAATCCTGTCTGTCATCTAAGGCAGGCGTTGTTGTCTCAAAGTTGGTAATCTGCTTCCGTTGTTTTGGTGCCGTGTATTAGATCTGTCCTAATGTTTCTTTTCACAGATTCTACAAAGTTATTTCGCTTTAGTCCTCCCCTTTCGAGACCATTACACATCTGGTGGATGGGGTAGTATGTCAGTGCAGTTCCTTTGAGCCAAAAGAAATCTGGGACTTAATCTGGGTCATTAGAAATATAATACGTAATTTGTGGTTTACTGTCGTTGATTGGTTGAGTGGTTATGAATTCTTCGGAAGTCTGAGTGTTAGCTCGTACGTTCGGTGTATTGGCGCTCAAGTCGTCTGCGCCCTGAAATGGGCTTGCGTCTATTAGAGTGAGGTTAGGTTAGAGACAACTCCCCCACCCCACCCCCTCCCGGTATGAGAATACCATTTCCATGAGGGATATGTAGCATAGATCTCCTTCCTAACTCAAAGCTCACAGATATCTTCGGAGATGTATATTACACAGCAATCATGCCATGATTCAGCACAACACAAGCGGCCATGCAGGGGTTAAATTAATCTTGGTAATGTTTGCCCCAGTTGTCCAGTTATTTCATTGTCAATTTGAACCAAAGGCAATATCCGGAGAGAGGTTTTCATTCACTAGAAATATGCCACTCGATCTAGTCCGCTAGAATTGTGGTCCATAATTGTGTCCAATATAGATGTAGCATTCATTTGGGTCAACCAGAAATGTGGAACTTTCTAGGCCGTTGGTGTACTCCGAGAATCACCCACACGCAGAGAAACGGATGATTGCAACCATTCAGAGAACGAGAGCTGGTACTAGATGTTTTTTTGTTTTTTTTTTGCATATCCTTTACAGGACATCGCTGTCAACACCAGCATCTTTCATCTGTATGTTGATTTCTTGGCAAGATTACGCTCAGTAGTTTGCCATTGCTTTCTGAGCGGCCGGCTCACATACCCCGTAAGTTACCGATGCGATTCGAACCACTGCTGATTCTCACCGTCATCACGTTACCCACGAGAGTATACGAGATTACGGAGAAAAGTCGCTACCTCACCTAAATATGGTGGTCCGGGAATCAGGCAGAATTACTGCAATCTGGCCGAGAGAGTGATCATCGAAGAGGGGAGGCAAATCACTGTTGAGAATAAAAATGTGATGAAGTCGGATATACCGGTCATCATCATCTCATGCAGATAAACGCAGATGGTTAAAGTTCCCATCTCACACGATCAGCTGAGCCATGGATCAGGTCTGCGATCTAGTTTCAATTGTGCCGTCGAGTCATGTGTCACTTTTCTTTCCATTTGGTCTTTTACCATCAAATGTGCCAGTTGTAACCAAGCTGTCAAGGTTATTTATTCTCATAACCTGCTCAAAGGTTTTGATTACCTACATCTAATGTGTCAATTCACTTAACAGATTGCATTTGCTTCTTGAGAACTGTCTCATCTAGTATATGTCCGCCCATGATATCTGTGGCATTTTCCTCAGAAACCACATTCCTACTGCCATTACATGTGTCTCAGACTGCCAGCTTATCGCCCATATTTCATAGGCATGGAACAATATAGGTTATATATAGAGCCTTAACATACTTTCTCTCACCGTATTCGTCAGCGTTTTATTGGTATCTTTTCCAACGTGTACAGGGCTACTTTTGTCGTTGGAAAGCTGCATAGTCAGCAGTCTTGCCTTAAAGGAATACAATACAGCCAGTGGCTATTTAGAACAATCATCGAAGAAGAAATGAGACGGAGGATAACTCACAGACACATGGGTTGTTAACTATAAGCCTCAATCTTTAGACGACCATTTTGGCTCTCTCACAAATACTACGCCAGGCTGACATATTGCAGCGTGTCACGTTATTCGTGACTAATAAACGTCTAGGAGCTGCACAGGGCGACATTGATCGACGTGACCAGCTCTGGGTTATGGCCTAGCTGTTGTAGTGTAGTTTAGAAAGAGCACCAGAAAGAAACCATAACTTTCGTGCACCATAAATACATCCCTTAATGTCATGCTCGCGCGACTATATCAGTATTAAAAATGGATCCATCTTATTTATAATATAGTAGGAATAATTAATACATACGCATATGCTATGATCACTGTCTACTGTAGTAAGACTACTTTACACACATACACGCGCGTGCGCGCACACACACATGTGTGTGTGCGTGCGTGCGTGCGTGTGTGTGTGTGCGTGCGTGTGTGCGTGCGTGTGTGTGTGTGTGTATGTGTGTGTGTGTTTTTTTTTTAATCTTTCTTATGGAAGGGTTAGTGTTAATATATAGATGTTCTATTATTTTTTTTTCCTGATTATTATAAGATTAGAGATGTTTCATGCAAATAAAGAACGAAACGAGACAACTAAAAATTGTATTTAAATAACTGAAAACATATGCAAAACAACAACTGTCCCAGATTAAACTAGCCTCAGATGGGTACCAAGGTCAAAAGTAAATGCGGGTGACTTGCTATTTACTACATCACCTATCTATGTCCGTTGGTCTAGAAATGTATTTATGTATAAGAGATTTCTCGCAAATTACACAGAACCAGTGTTAACCTAAGGCTGTTAATCCACAAAATACTTCGTCTCTGAAATTGTATTTTGTATAAGAATGTTGAAAATAATTTGGAGCAGTCAAAATGATCTTTCTAGATGTATTCAAGAGGCTTGGGCACAACGGCGAAAAAAGTAGTAGTCAAAACTTTTAGCCGTATTATGCGAAGACCAAAGTTGGAACATATTTTTAAAAAAATAAACCATTAATAAAAATTGAAGCAGAAAAAAGCAGCCTGTCATCGTGTCAAAGACAGCTATAATTGATACATTTCGTTGGAAATCACGCGATTTCAGTACACATGATCGTCCACGCCAGTTGACAAGCCGGGAAATGATGATGCTCTTCCAGCTGCAAGCAAAGCACATACCAATTATTTCGCTATTAAGCTAGGAATCGGCATTCTGTTACAAGCTTTCCGTCAGTAAGAGGTATATTCTGGATTCTAGCTTACTACTGCCTCCATATGTGCGAGGAGGTTCTGTACAACATCACTATGTATTTATGTATAAGTGTTAAGTCACTTAGTTCCATGTTATTTACAGGACTTTTCAATCAACCCCAGCATATATTGACTATATGTGTTTTATTAGGTACTGTTAGTTCAGTAGTTTGCCTTTGCTTTCTGAATGGATGATGTTTCATACCATTGAAATCAATGCAAAGCCGTGTGGCATGATGTCTTCAGACGTTCGCATCCCCAGTCCATTTACATTTCTCAATACTCAGTAGTTAACCACGTAAGCCGTCGTGATACCCTAACTAAAAATAGAATGGTAGATTCTAGATCGAGAGAGGGTAGATGAATGGTGGGGTCTCAATTTGATTGGGTAACCCTTGGGCTGGTAACGCTCCTTAATACATAATTAGCCCGCCAGTCGAAGCCTTGATTCCATCCCATAAGGACATGTTCAAGATGCAGTGGTAAAATTTGCCCAAAAGCATTCTTTGGGAGGTGGTCATCTGCACTCCAGGTACCTAAATCATTTAATATGTTATGTGTAAACCTGATGAAGTGAGAGAGAGACGAATGGCCGAGTATTTTCTTGAGAAAATGTAAAAAGAAGACAGGACTTCTGTACAGTGACTCTAAAACTGCCGCTCAAAACCTGTCATGTCTACCGCAGTGAAACATTCTTACCATGTCTATTGTCTGTCTGATTTGATGATTTGCATATGCTTATGACTGTAAACCACGCTCAATGCATATGGCAAAACCTTTGTGCGCTCTGAACATTCATTGAGTGCCTTTCATGACCATTCTTAACCAAACTGTACATCACTCTTGAGAGTTACCTTTGGCAGTTATGTTTCAGAATGTGTGATGCTATATACTGCATGTAATTTCTCCCTTATAATGGCTGAGAATGTTTGAATGAATGAGATGGTAATTATATAATTAACTTCTCATATTTGTAAAAGTAAAGACGTTTGCAGGACTGCATTGCACTGTGGAAAAAACCTACAGTGTTTGTCAGCTGAATACATGGGAAGGCTCATGCTATTTGTCAGGGAAAATTCATGTTTTCTTTCATTATGTGTATTCCACATGTGAAAGCATTTCTAGTGCATGATTTCTGCCATACAATGCCTACTTCTTGGTGCTTAATCACACTGTCTGTTCTCATGGTACACCGGTCCCTGTGATCTACTCATTGTGAGAATTTACAAGATAATTGTGTGAAGCTGCCTCTGATTAGGAGTATGTGCCTATGACTTCACGGTTTTGGGGATGAACCTGGAGAAAGGATATCACCCCAAACCCCCAAATAAAATTGCACTTCATCATCAGTGAGAGGCGGGTGGTCGAATATCACACTCCTTTTCTCCTCCCATTCCTCTCTGAATCTGTGATAGTACTGTATAACTGTGACAATGGTTCAATAGATGTAAAACACATGTTGTGCCTTTGTTTATTAACAGAGAATGAGAGAGATGGAGGAGGCTTTTCAATTACCAGGACAACTCCAGGGGAAGTCCTGAGCTCTAGTCTTCAACTCCAGCTGAAAAGTCAGACTCCAAAAAGACCAAAATGAATAACAGGTTGCAAAGATTCAGCCTGAATCCACTAATTCTGGCCTATACAGATGGCACTGAAGAAAAGTCTTTCTTAAAAGCCTAAGACAGGGATACTCTCCAATTTTGTAAAAGCCAAGGCTATATCTTCAAGATAAATTCAAGAAGAAACCTTAAGAGGAGAGATCACCTGGTTTTCAGCATGTCACTACTGGCTAAGAGTGGACATTAAAGGTGCACTTGGAGCAGACTATATCACAGTTATTATTAATATTGGCTGAAAGCTAAAGGAGCAGAAGTTAATACATAGAGCAAATTTCCAAAAATGGATTAGTGATAAGTCGGTGTGGTGATTCAGTTCCATCAGAAATCTTAGGAGTGATAGACTGTGAAGAAAGACAGCTGGGACATATTGTTTCTTTTTAGATCTTCCTCCACTGGAAAAGCAAAAGAACAGTCTTGGGTGTCAACTTCATGAACAGTCAAATTTAGGTGAGATAGACAAAAAGAAGAATGCTAGGACATATTGTTTCTTTTTAGATGAACAGTCCTAAGTGTCAACCTCATGAACTCACCAGTGAAAAGATAGAGCTTTAAAATTTCTTTCAAGATTGTGACAGCAGGGAATAGCCTGAATTGGAAAACCATCCTGGGGAGAACTGTAACCTGAGCTGTCCAACACCATCATAGGTGCTAAAAGGATAAAACAGACCAGTGGAGCAGAACGTCCCTATGCTTGCCCCAATTTATGGCTTATCTTGTGTTTCCCTCAGTAACAGTCGAAGAAAGGATTTAAGTCTAAAGTGTGGTGTAGGATAACTTATGGTGTAGATATGTGAAGGAGGAGGGTGTATTTAGATTGATGTTTCTGTGGGGATATTGAGTGATGTGTTTGGGTTTTCATAGATAATGTCACTATAATTTGCATATAAACATATTTGAGATGTAAATTGTTGGCAGAATATGAAGCCTGAGTCTTCACTTGACCTCATCAAACATTAATAAAGGATTAGTAGTAAGAGAACAGTTTTTGAGATACATGTCTCTGTGAATGTCTTGTACATTGTTGAGAAAGAAATGTCCAACTGGTGTCAAGCATCTTCATGGTGACTGTTACTCTACTGTTGCTGTTGGTTACAGAGATTGTGAAAGTCTGTGTGGTTGTTGTCAAGTATCTTCCATGATGTATGACTTGTCTAACCTGTTGGTGTGATCATTCTTTGTGAATGTTTGTCCAACTGTTGTCAAGATCTTCTCATGTTGTCTTGTTCAACCAGTGTAAAATACAGTTGTTGTTGTTTATGTTCACTACAATGGTACAATTGTCAAGGTGATCATTTGTCCAAGTGTCTTGTGTCACTTGAAATAAGTAATGAGATCAAAAATGAGGTTGGCGACCAGAGCACAGTCAGCTGGAAGATGAGAGAACTGCTTTCATTGGTTACTGTGGCTAACTGCCAAGATCTCTATATACATATATATGGCCTAGAAGAGAAATCATCTATAAATAATTCTGTGTAGAACTTAACTTAGGTCTAATTTCTCACAGTGGGGGTACTCGGTGAGCCAAAATTCTGAAAGGTTTCTCTACAAGGGTTATGCGAGAATCAATATCAATACCTCTGGACAACACTTGCTGTTACTAACCTGTATCTTTTATAGAGAGATATACTTTATAGAACTTCACTCATTGGAACTTCTGTAATTCTCTATAAACCCACAAAAAAACCTCACATGTTGGAGGCTCGTATCCGCGATTGAACCCAGGGAACACCCCTAAAGGTGCTCACATGTTGGAGGCTCATATCCGCGATTGAACCCCGGGAACACCCCTAAAGGTGATCACTGTTGTGGACCCGTATCCGCGACTGGACCCCGGGAATAACCTGCTAAAGGGGATCACATATTGTGGACTAATATAGGCAATTAGAACCCTGGGAACACCCCTCAAGGTAATCACATATTGAGTGCTCTTTGCACTAATTGAACCCTGGGAATACCTTTTATGGGATTCACATAACGAGGTCTTGGCGACTCGGGATGTAAACTATGGGTATACCTTGTCTGGGACTCCTGTGGAGGATATCTATGTTTGTATTAGAATCAGGGAGTAACCTCTCGCAAAATTAAACCTATTGCTTAGAGTTTTATGATGTGGTTAATGGATCTCGTCACATAAATGTGGACAAAAGGTCCAGATGTTTAAACCCACAAGTAAATCTCGGGTGGTGGTTGTTTCATCAATGGTGGTAATATTGCATGTATCACTGTTCACAAATGTCACATTGTACAATGTAGTTGAACAAAAATGTTAATTATCTTATGGGTCAACATGTTTGCTATACCCATGATAATGTTGTGTTTCAAGATGGGCTGATGTAATAGACTGTCAATGATGTTGTTTAATTTTGTGCATACTGTGTTCACTATGAGTATCAAAGGTACCTGAGAACCAGAAGACACAAATTATTTTTAAATAACATAGACAGCTAATTTCAGGATAAATTTGATTTTTCTTGAGATAAATTAAGACACTTTATCCAGGGAATTAATAGGGGGCCTACTCCATTTTCTAACTTATTGGCTAGCATGGGAGAAAGGGGAATTAGTGTATTTACATTTTAATATCACTGCATCACATCATATAGTGGGTACTCAGTTCCTCAGTCCCCATAACATGTTGGCAACACTGAGAGCAGAGAGTGTGAACCCTGATGGAAAAATTGGGCAACCATTAAGACACCTCACTAACCATCTCTCTCAGTATAGTCAGTATTCGTACCGGCTAATGTCCAGTGTCAATTCGACGTTGGGTTTATTCTTCAGTTGTGTAATCTTGTCGGTAGCCCTGATCCAGCTGCTGAGAAAGTAAGCACGATTGAATCTCCAGGAGAAACATCCTTATCAACTCAGTCACTTGCCATTCCTGATTTAGTGGTATTCTTAAACGTACTTGATACGTAATGGACGAGATGAAGGGAAGATTCTACCTGATGTCATGGTCAGTCACTCATGACCCGACCACAGTCTGGTGTCTATAAGACATTAGTCTATTGTTCGATGGTGTGATCTCTGGTGTACTAGGATCCAAGTCACTAGGAGTTAACTCATTGAATCTCCAGGAAGGCCATCAAAATAACTGGACCCCTAGCCATTCATATGGAAGTGGAGAGCGTACGCAAAGTTATGTGTCCAGGAAACGATGGATAACCAACCTGATGTCATTGGCGTATCATACGACTAGGAGCATAACGTGGACAACCTGAAAAATTTCATGAAGAGATAAAACAGGATCCGTCTCCGACGTCGGCGTCAATTCATCCTCAGTGAGAAAGCATTTCTGCCTGGAAAATGGTGGAGATTAAAGGAAGGACAAAGTTGGAAAAACTGATGTCTTTCTCCTTTTTCATTCTCAATTGGGAAGACCTTTCTGCCGGAAGAAGGTGGGAATGTAAATAAGGATTACTGTCTCCAAACAGTTAACTCTTATATGGTAGAGATCACTGCAATTCCAGCAGTGACACTCTATACACAATGTCTGCGAAAGTGGACTAACGAAAGATCACTGTTCTTAAACAGCTGATTCCTTTCAAGATAAAGATCTCTGCAAGTTCAGCAGTCGACTCTTTATATAATAAGAACCATGCATTCCGCAGTGGAATCTTATATTATTACTGATCTGCGAGATGTCTTCACAAGACCTGGCCAGTCTTATCCTCAAAGTCAGTAAAATTGCTTCAAAAAATAATTCCAGTCAATATTGGTAACTAAGAAGCTAACCCACATAATCACACACCTTCAAAGGTAGCTGTGATAATGACGGACTTCTCTATGGATGAGAAGAAACGCCTTATATTCGCCAAAGTAAACGTTTTGCTCATGTGGGAGAGAAAGAACGGATACTTCCCAGTCACTCAAAAGCACTTCGCTAGAGCATGGCTGAAGACAACTAGTTGGAATTCTATATTGGTTGTAGTAGATGTCACAGTCTGGCTGCATCTACAAATTCGGTTGCTACGTTAGAAAATAGAGCAACTAAGGAGAGAAAATGCTGTCACTTCTCACAACACAACAAAATAGAGGCCTAACGGAATGAGGAAATCTCAACCAATAAGTGCACCGCTAAATCTATGATAAGACTACAGAAATAAGTCAAGGAAATATAATGGGAAATTGCTACTATCTGCAAACACAAGAGGCTTATTGGAAAGGTAGACCCTGTGTCCAACGCTAACCAAATCTGCACTAGTAGATTTTAGTCTTAAGTTCTGCAGCGGCTGCTATACAGTTCACCCGGAAGTGATTGTTTTTGCTCCGGTGATGATCAAAAATTTTAACCCAGTTCCAAATACCAAGATTACTGTTGGAGAAAGTGTTCAGTTAAATACACTCTCACAGGATTATCATTCTCCAGAGGCGAGAGGAAGAATGAAGTTCTGATAAAGACAAATGAGTGAGAGACATATGGAATTATACCACTCTCATCAGACATATAGAAGTTGGTTTAATTGCAAAGCCATTACTTCTCATAATGAATCTCAATGGTACTCATGCTTTGAAAGTGTGTGACTCTGAGAGATCATTCATCATGGACAGGAAAAATAGCATGGAGATTGACTGTGGAGCATTGTCAGAAATGAGTTGGAGAGCAGTTCACTGATAAGTGTGGTCATAACTCTTCATACTTCCAGTGACTAAATGGAACTTCATGCAGGACTAACTTCATGGTCTTTGCAGATGCCACCAAATTCATGACTGATGGATGAATATTGGAGCAGATTTTTCAGGGAAAGAATCAATTGGTTCCATATGCACAGCTCTTGTTGGAGTAATGGGAGATTAGTAAATGATGACACCACTTAAAGGATCTGGGAACTGTGAACGCCTGACCTATCAGTCATTGTATCCATGACAGTTTTATGGGGAGGCTATGTGGCATGATGTCTTCAGACGTTCGCATCCCCAGTCCATTTACATTTCTCAATACTCAGTAGTTAACCACGTAAGCCGTCGTGATACCCTAACTAAAAATAGAATGGTAGATTCTAGATCGAGAGAGGGTAGATGAATGGTGGGGTCTCAATTTGATTGGGTAACCCTTGGGCTGGTAACGCTCCTTAATACATAATTAGCCCGCCAGTCGAAGCCTTGATTCCATCCCATAAGGACATGTTCAAGATGCAGTGGTAAAATTTGCCCAAAAGCATTCTTTGGGAGGTGGTCATCTGCACTCCAGGTACCTAAATCATTTAATATGTTATGTGTAAACCTGATGAAGTGAGAGAGAGACGAATGGCCGAGTATTTTCTTGAGAAAATGTAAAAAGAAGACAGGACTTCTGTACAGTGACTCTAAAACTGCCGCTCAAAACCTGTCATGTCTACCGCAGTGAAACATTCTTACCATGTCTATTGTCTGTCTGATTTGATGATTTGCATATGCTTATGACTGTAAACCACGCTCAATGCATATGGCAAAACCTTTGTGCGCTCTGAACATTCATTGAGTGCCTATCATGACCATTCTTAACCAAACTGTACATCGCTCTTGAGAGTTACCTTTGGCAGTTATGTTTCAGAATGTGTGATGCTATATACTGCATGTAATTTCTCCCTTATAATGGCTGAGAATGTTTGAATGAATGAGATGGTAATTATATAATTAACTTCTCATATTTGTAAAAGTAAAGACGCTTATTATATCCATGTTTGCAGGACTGCATTGCACTGTGGAAAAAACCTACAGTGTTTGTCAGCTGAATACATGGGAAGGCTCATGCTATTTGTCAGGGAAAATTCATGTTTTCTTTCATTATGTGTATTCCACATGTGAAAGCATTTCTAGTGCATGATTTCTGCCATACAATGCCTACTTCTTGGTGCTTAATCACACTGTCTGTTCTCATGGTATACCGGTCCCTGTGATCTACTCATTGTGAGAATTTACAAGATAATTGTGTGAAGCTGCCTCTGATTAGGAGTATGTGCCTATGACTTCACGGTTTTGGGGATGAACCTGGAGAAAGGATATCACCCCAAACCCCCAAATAAAATTGCACTTCATCATCAGTGAGAGGCGGGTGGTCGAATATCACACTCCTTTTCCCCTCCCATTCCTCTCTGAATCTGTGATAGTACTGTATAACTGTGACAATGGTTCAATAGATGTAAAACACATGTTGTGCCTTTGTTTATTAACAGAGAATGAGAGAGATGGAGGAGGCTTTTCAATTACCAGGACAACTCCAGGGGAAGTCCTGAGCTCTAGTCTTCAACTCCAGCTGAAAAGTCAGACTCCAAAAAGACCAAAATGAATAACAGGTTGCAAAGATTCAGCCTGAATCCACTAATTCTGGCCTATACAGAAGGCACTGAAGAAAAGTCTTTCTTAAAAGCCTAAGACAGGGATACTCTCCAATTTTGTAAAAGCCCAGGCTATATCTTCAAGATAAATTCAAGAAGAAACCTTAAGAGGAGAGATCACCTGGTTTTCAGCATGTCACTACTGGCTAAGAGTGGACATTAAAGGTGCACTTGGAGCAGACTATATCACAGTTATTATTAATATTGGCTGAAAGCTAAAGGAGCAGAAGTTAATACATAGAGCAAATTCCCAAAAATGGATTAGTGATAAGTCGGTGTGGTGATTCAGTTCCATCAGAAATCTTAGGAGTGATAGACTGTGAAGAAAGACAGCTGGGACATATTGTTTCTTTTTAGATCTTCCTCCACTGGAAAAGCAAAAGAACAGTCTTGGGTGTCAACTTTATGAACAGTCAAATTTAGGTGAGATAGACAAAAAGAAGAATGCTAGGACATATTGTTTCTTTTTAGATGAACAGTCCTAAGTGTCAACCTCATGAACTCACCAGTGAAAAGATAGAGCTTTAAAATTTCTTTCAAGATTGTGACAGCAGGGAATAGCCTGAATTGGAAAACCATCCTGGGGAGAACTGTAACCTGAGCTGTCCAACACCATCATAGGTGCTAAAAGGATAAAACAGACCAGTGGAGCAGAACGTCCCTATGCTTGCGCCAATTTATGGCTTATCTTGTGTTTCCCTCAGTAACAGTCGAAGAAAGGATTTAAGTCTAAAGTGTTGTGGTGTAGGATAACCTATGGTGTAGATATGTGAAGGAGGAGGGTGTATTTAGATTGATGTTTCTGTGGGGATATTGAGTGATGTGTTTGGGTTTTCATAGATAATGTCACTATAATTTGCATATAAACATATTTGAGATGTAAATTGTTGGCAGAATATGAAACCTGAGTCTTCACTTGACCTCATCAAACATTAATAAAGGATTAGTAGTAAGAGAACAGTTTTTGAGATACATGTCTCTGTGAATGTCTTGTACATTGTTGAGAAAGAAATGTCCAACTGGTGTCAAGCATCTTCATGGTGACTGTTACTCTACTGTTGCTGTTGGTTACAGAGATTGTGAAAGTCTGTGTGGTTGTTGTCAAGTATCTTCCATGATGTATGACTTGTCTAACCTGTTGGTGTGATCATTCTTTGTGAATGTTTGTCCAACTGTTGTCAAGATCTTCTCATGTTGTCTTGTTCAACCAGTGTAAAATACAGTTGTTGTTGTTTATGTTCACTACAATGGTACAATTGTCAAGGTGATCATTTGTCCAAGTGTCTTGTGTCACTTGAAATAAGTAATGAGATCAAAAATGAGGTTGGCGACCAGAGCACAGTCAGCTGGAAGATGAGAGAACTGCTTTCATTGGTTACTGTGGCTAACTGCCAAGATCTCTATATACATATATATGGCCTAGAAGAGAAATCATCTATAAATAATTCTGTGTAGAACTTAACTTAGGTCTAATTTCTCACAGTGGGGGTACTCGGTGAGCCAAAATTCTGAATGGTTTCTCTACAAGAGTTATGCGAGAATCAATATCAATACCTCTGGACAACACTTGCTGTTACTAACCTGTATCTTTTATAGAGAGATATACTTTATAGAACTTCACTCATTGGAACTTCTGTAATTCTCTATAAACCCACAAAAAAACCTCACAAGCCGTATGCTCTCAAATTGCCACTCGGCTGATTTCGAACACTCGACACAGTATTTCGGGGAAATATGAAAATGCGCGTCTCACTCTCCTCTAAGCCACAGATGCAAAATATACATAGAACAGCAATCGTGGAGGCGGAGCTTAAAAGTCTGGTTAACTCGAAGATATCGGCTTCTGAGCTTAAAGATGTGGCCCTCTTAGCTAGATATGTGCAACGACCGAATCCAGTTATCAACTATTGGGGAACCCTTGAGGTTTTGACTATTTCTACAAACGAAGTAGCGCCGAGATGAAGGAGCCCCGAGATAAAGGAGCCTCGAAACTGTTATTCTTCCTCCAGCGCGGCCTTCAATGAAGGTTGATTGGTTCGTTAGTTGGTTGCTTGAGTAGTTGATTGGAAGGCTGATTGGTTGGTTAGCCGATTGAAGGATGGTTGATTTGTTGGTTGGTTGGTTAGTTAGTTAGTTAGTTGGATGATTGATTGGTTGGCTGGTTGAGAATCCTGTAAAAATCTTCGAGGTGTAACTCCTAAATTGGCTTCCAGTCCGCCTGCTGTACTCCAGAACGGGCTTGTCTCTAATGGAGTGAAGTTTCTGTAAAGATGCTTCTTCAGACTTATTATCACAGAACCATATTAACGGAGCTGTGTTGCAGAGCTCTCCTTCCATCTCCATGATGTTATACTGACGTCTGAAGATGCACGAAGAATGGAGGGAAAAGATTGAACTCAACGAATTATGATATAACTTGTACAATCAAGTGCATTATACTGACGACAGCACAATAATATTATAATATAATATTATATATATAATAGTATTTTTAATAACTGTGCAGTGGTTGAAAATATTGCCGTTCCAAGTTTTGTATTTACCTATTATTTTGCATGAACTTTACAGAGGTTGAATACAAAACTTGGACCGGCAATATTTTCAAACACTGCACAGTAATTAAAAATACACCCTATATATTAACTTACTGTCTATTGTTTAAGCAGTTTGACATTGAGGAGGCTGAAGTAGCATATAAGTCTGTTTGCTTTGTGGCCATGGATTCAAATACCCATTAAGTACTGATTTTGTTTTAATTTACACTATCCTGGGCCCGCAGATCCGCCCAGTCTAACAAGGTACCTGATGAAGTCCTGCAAATTAAAAGCAGCCGCCATGATACCGAACACAACATCCATGGACTGGCGATTAGACTATACAAATATTGTGCTAACACAGTATGCCCTGGAGTCGAGGTTGCGCAGTCACCAGACTCTCGTCTACCGGCTCGGTGGTCATGTGTTCGCTTCCACATTAAAATAAAACAAAGGTGCGTGGATGAAGGAGGGGGAAGGTGGGTTAAAATTGGTCTGATCTTACAGTTCGACCCAGCCTAAAACAGGTCACAGGAAATGGCTTGGAATGGCAAGGCGACCGACTTGATACTGACCACATCACGGAAAGAAAACAATAGGTCTATAGAAAATATGGATCTACAATCATATGCTCAATGCGCCTACAGGCGTGCTCAAGGCTCCTTTGCTAACTTCATTGTATTTACCGTTTATTCAGTAAGCCTAGCGACGTCGGCAAAGGCTGTTTACTTCACATGACATACAGCCTTACAGTGCTGTTCTTGTTAAAGACACGTGCTGCTAACTATGACTTCCAGAATTCACTTGTTATTTTGAAAGCATCCCTGAAGTGTGTATACTGGCATCATTTCAAAATAAGACAACCTATCCACAAAAGTTTATTGATTCTATCTTTGGGTTCTAGTGAAAACATTTTGGGGATGCAAGCCGATGGCGGGGATTTAGAACTCTATGCCGCTCTACAGTGATAACACCAGGTGAAACATCAGATGAACACAAAAAATACCACCCTACGGAACAAAATACCCGTATCAGTTTGTTAATAGACAGGCGTAGTATCGGTTTCCTAACAGACAGGCGTTGATGTTGCTAGTCTGTAACGTTGATAACTTGTATACATAGGGAAAGGCAGTCCCACAGCAGATAATGCTGCTAAAGTGTGAAGTGTAGGCCTTCACAGTTTCTGGGCTATGGCACACGAGATAAAGTGGTTAGTTCCCTTTCTCATCGACTCTTATTTCCAGACAATGCTCAGAAAATTCTGAGAAAAACTATCTGGTATCCATATTTATAAAGCTGGATCGACCCTGGAGACATGTTGGTTTGTAAAGAAAAATGTCTGCTGGGTATTGAACCCGGAACAACTGCTTTGTCAAGGTAGAGTGGTAACTACTATGCCACCTGGGCCAGGGAGGTCTATACACATAAAGAGTATGTGCATCCAGTATCCCTAACGATGCCTGAAATCCACTGCTGAACAATTCAAGAAATACGTGACAGAAAAATATTGATGAGAAAACTGAAATAATAAACAGTATTTAAGTAATAAAAAAAAAATCATAATATTATAAATGAAAGAGACATTAAAGATCCAGCCTTCACACCATGTGAGATAATGTCGTTTAGTTTTTGCAAGGACGAATGGCATGAATATTGTTCAGTTCTTCTGCGTCATTGACGGCTACGCACTCGGAATAGTCAAGGGAAGAAAAGGCAGACTGCGTGATACATAATTATTACTGGAGAGTATTACAAATGTATTGCAATAACAGATAACAAACAGATCTACCCAACAAATACTCAATATTAAAGAAGATTGAGTGTTAAGAAAAATAATTTGGAGGAAAACAAAATAGTTTGGACATAAAAAACGGTGATGCATGTCTAGAAAGTAAACATGTGCATGGAGGTGTACGGGGGAAACGATGAAGAGGAAGACTACAACGTATGTGGACTCAAAATGTGATAGAAAAAATAGGTGATAGGTGGAACGACAGCAACAGAGGCGAGGCAACGGGCTTGTGACAAATAATTTACACATGGCAGCAACAGAGGCGCAACAGCTGGCTTGTGACAAATAATTTACACATGGCAGCAACGGAGGTGGGATATCTGACCTGTGACAGATAATTTGCACATGGTAGCAACAGATGCAGGACATCTGGCTTGTGACAGATAATTTACACATGGTAGCAACAGAGGCGGAACATCTGACCCGTGAAAGATAATTTAAACATGGCAGCAAAAGAAGCGGGACATTCATACACAAGGAACGGTGCCAGAAAAGGATACATATTGTCCTCTGATGTGTTTTCGTGATAGCAGTTCCATAGAATCTCCCCCGATGGTGTTTCCACCTTGTCGTGGTGGGGGAGCTTGAGTTTCTCAATGACCCTAAGAGCTATACCGGCGGTAGCGTAGCTACCAGCAGGGCCTCCCAAGCCGGACAGGTCAAAGGGTAGAGAACAGACAAAGAGAAACACCCTGGTCCTCCAGGTTGGGGGTTGAAGCGTGGGGTTAACATCCCCACCTTTGTAAAAACCTTTCTTTGTTACGAAACAAATACATGAGCCTCGATATCGGACTGACTTATCTGGACAACAACCTTGGAACGTTAAAGGACTTTTGAGATTTAGAACATGGAATGTACGGACACTATATCGAGCTGGAGCGGCCGAAGAACTAACCCGGGAGCTGATTGAATATCAAATGGATATAACAGCAATTCACGAAATAAGGTGGCCAGGAGAGGGTACTTTAGAGCAAAATGGAATGATTATAATATATGGAGGAAACACCCAAAATAAACATGAATTAGGAACAGGATTTGTCATCAAAAAAGAGTTATGGGGGAACGTTTTAAACTTTAAAGCTTTTAATGACAGGATTAGTAAATTACGAATAAAAGGTAAATGGAAAAAATATAACGATGATTAATGTACATGCACCTACTGAAGAGAAAGAAGATGATATTAAAGAAGACTTTTATAATGATCTGGAAGATGTCATAGAAGAAACCCCCAAACAGGACATCCTGTTTGTGTTGGGAGACTTCAATGCAAAAATAGGTAGAGATCAAACTAATAAAAAAGTGGCCGGTATGGAAAGCCTACATACAACTTCAAATGATAATGGATGGAGAGTCATCAACCTGGCAGAAGCCAAAGTGACTGCAGGTTAGCAGTACCAGACTACAAAGAAAGGATATACACAAACAAACTTGGAAATCATGTGACAAGAGAACCTATAATCAAATAGATCACATTTTAATTAACAACAGAAATGCATCAAACATACAGCAAGTCAGAAGTTATAGAGGAGCTGAGTGCCACAGTGACCACTTCCTCGTTGGAGCAAAATTTAAAATAAAACTTAAGAGAGTATTCTATACTAAATTACAAAGATTACACCCAACATATAACAGAGAAAAACTGCAAGACATTACAGTCAAAGAGAAATTTACAGATGAAATAAAATGTAAACTTGAAGCTCTGCAAAACCCTTTGGAGGAAAGCATTGACCAAACTTGGTTGAACATCAAGAATACAATTCAGTCTACCGCAGAAGAATGTCTCGGTGTGTTAACCACGCATAGAAAGAACAGATGGTTCAATCAAAAATGTGAAGAAGCAGTCATTAGGAAGAAGAATGCCAGACATGTATGGTTAAATGACATCAATAACATCCAAAAGGAAGAGCATTATAGAAATGAATGTAAAGAGGCTACAAAAATAGTCAGACAGCAGAAGCGAGAATATATGAGTAATATAATCAAAGATATGGAAACTAATTACCAGAAAAATGAATCCAGAAAATTTTTTAAAGAACTGAAGTCAATGAAACGAGGGCACCAACAAAACAGATATGGTTTAAAAGACAAAAATGGGAATATGATAAATACCAATGAGGAAATGTGCAACACATGGAAAGAATATTTTATTGAATTACTAAATTGTGAAGCTCCAAGTAACATTTTCTCACAGGAAGAGGTTCTAACATGCGAACCACAAATGGAAGAACCTACATTTGAAGAACTCCTATATGTAATCACACGATTTAAAAACAATAAGGCAACTGGGACTGATGGAATTGCTGCTGAATTTATAAAGGCAGGTGGCCATGCATTACATCTAAAGCTATACGAACTAATAATAAAAATCTGGAGGACAGAAGAATTACCCCATGACTGGAAAGAGTCATTATTGATACCTATCTTTAAGAAAGGAGACAAGTTCCAATGTGGAAATTATAGAGGAATATCACTACTGTCCACAAGCTATAAGATACTATCCGCAGTATTACTAAATAGACTAAAACCATATTCAGAAGACATATTAGGTGACTACCAGGCGGGTTTTAGACAAAACAGATCAACAATAGATCAGATATTTATCTTACGACAAATAGCCGAGAAACATTGGGAATATAAAAGAGATCTCCATAACATTTTTGTGGATTTTAAAAAGGCTTATGATAGTGTCCATAGGAATAGTCTATGGAATGCTATGCAGGAATTTGGAATACCAAGGATGTTAATCAACATGACCAGACTATGCATGGAAGATACTTATAATATAGTAACATATAAAGGCAGGAAATCAGACCCCTTCCAAATAACATCTGGCTTGAAACAGGGTGATGCACTATCGCCGCTACTCTTCAATCTGGCTCTAGAGAAAGTTGTAAGGAAGGTAAAGGAGGAATGTGATATTAGAGGAACATCCAAGCTGCTTGGTTATGCAGATGATATAGATATTATAGGGCAAAGTGAACAAAAGACATTGGAAATATTGACTCACTTAAAGGAAAAAGCCCAACAGATGGGGCTGGTTATCAACCAAGATAAGACAGAATATATGGTAATTTCAAGAGACGGAATGGCTAGAAACTCTGGCCACATACAAATAGATAATATGACCATTAAAAGAACGGAAACATACAAATACCTGGGTACAATCTTCAACTGCTCCAACATCATAAGGGAAGAAATACAAACTAGAATCAACTCTGGAAATAAGATATACTATGCACTACAACATCTACTAAAATCAAAGGCGCTATCTCGTAACACCAAAATCACAATATACAAAACACTGATCAGACCAGTTGTGCTATATGGCTCTGAAACCTGGAGTACAACGAAAGGAGACGAAGCCTTGTTACAAACCTTTGAGAACAAAATTTTAAGATGCATCTTTGGACCCATTAGGGATACACAAAGTGGAGAGTGGAAAAGAAGAAGTAACAAAGACATTTATGATCTGTTTAAGTCCCCGCTAATCACTGGTATCATGAAGGCTAATAGACTACAATGGCTGGGGCATATAGAAAGAATGGAAGATAATAGGGAAACAAAACTCGCTTACACTCAGGAAATAAATGACCGTAGACCCCGAGGTAGACCAAGAAGGCGGTGGAGAGATAATACATATGCAGACCTACAAGCACTTGGAATCAACGACTGGCAAGAGAAGGTCCACCAGAGAGACGAATGGAGACGGATTGTATTTGCAGCAAAGAACCTCAATGGCTCGGAACGCTGAAGAAGAAGAAGAAGTTCCATAGAATAAGATCCCGGATGGTGGTCATAATATAATTAGCTTACGCTATGCTGGTGACACTGCCTTGATAACAAGAAGTCAGAATAAACTACAGAAACTGGCATATGCAGTGATCGTAGAACATGAAAACAATGGGCTTCAGCTTGAATAAAAAGAAGACGGAAATAATGGTAATAATAATTAAATAAAAGGGTAATTCCACAATCTGCAATTAAAGTCAGTTGTATTTTTTGGGGAAAAGTATAGAGATTCAAGTATCTAAGCACACGATTATCATCACATAGGAGAGTTACAGAGAGATAAAGAATAGAGTGGGGGGAGGGGGGAGCAAACACTGTAATTTATGAACTGAATAAAATCTGATGCAATAAATCGATGTCCTGACAATGAAGATTAGACATAGAATCCGTGTGTGTTAAATCAACCAAGTTTCAACTTACGAATGCGTATCTATGATAATTAGTAAACAATTAACACATGGCTAACAATTACAATATTACAATATTAGTAAACAAGTAACACAATTAACAACTAGTAAACAATTAACACATTAGTAAGTGTTAGCATTGTGGTCTAAAATATGTGGTGTTACAGAAGAATGCTATATGTCCTTCTTACATCCAAAATGAGTAGTGTAATATAAATATTTTGAGAAGCCAAGACCCAAAGACAGCTTATCACATACATCTGAAAGGGCGGTTGTCTAAGTCGGGCCACATTATGAGAAGAGAAAAATTGTAACATTTTATGAAAGCTGGAAATATTTATAGAAAGAGAGATGGAGGATAGCACTTAGTGAAGATTATTGCCAGCGTTTCATGTCATGAAAAGTTGTCAGCACATGAACTAATACATTCCGTTGTATATCGCAAGATGTGACGAAGCATGTTTGTCCATATCAGTCTTCAAATAATTTGGAGAGTTTGATGATGGTGATGATAATGATGATGATAAACACAAATATATAAAAGTCGCAACAACATTACAACTAAAAGTTAAAGAAAAAATACTGGTCTAGCTTCCAAAAGTTTTCACACAAGTTATTTTTTTCGTTGTAAACATATCGACAGTGTCCCGCCATCAGTTATGCAAATTTCCGATCCCGGGGACAAATTGTCATTCTCCTAAGTGTCGACCCCACTTCAGTAATCTCATCCATTAGCAAGGCTCTGACAATTCTCTTCACTGCAAAAGCCAGGATCCTCGGGACCAGGAAGGGACACCAGCAGAAAGTGACTTATAATATAATTGTGTGATGAGTGTAAATGTGTGTGCGTGCGTGCGTGCGTCTGTGTGTGTGTGTATGTGTGTCAGTGTGTGTGTGTCAGTGTGTGTGTGTGTCTCTGGGTGTCGATGACTTTCAGTAAGTGTTACTATCTTCAACTCAAATTTGTGGGAAGCAGAAAAGCGTTAGGTTTGTTTTCTGTTGTATTGAAATTTTAAAATTGTCAAATAATTTGAAAAGGTGCTTACTCTTCTTATTCTCGTTAATCTTCCTCCTCTTTCTTTCCCCGCCTTTCTGCCATTCCCTTTCTCCTCCCGCCCCCTTTTTTCTCCCCTACTCCTTCTCTATTCGCCTTCCTTCGCCTTACTCATACGTCATTCCTCCTCCTTTCATAGTAGACGCTATCGCTACTGCGTGGCCTTCTTCTCAACACGTTCACAACAGAGCGTCGCACTCCTGCAAGCACCCAAAAAAAGCCAGCTCTTTCTCTGATCTCATTTATTAGGGGGAGGGTGGAAAAGAGGGTAGAAGGTGGGAGGAGGATGTGAAATAAAAGAACTAACTAACTTACTACTAACATAACCTGTGTAACCGAGAAACTCAGTAACTTATCATATTAGCAAATAAAGAAAACTTGAAAAGCTACAACAAAATCACTCTTAGATACACATTTTAACACAGTCTATCCACAATCTCAGTTCATCCAGTTGTCAGGACTTGGATATCACAGATACTTTAGCCACATGTGCTGATTTCAGTTTATGGTGATCTAAATGGCACATTTTACGCCCGGTTTGGGGATGGACAAAAACTAAAGTAATTTTTAAACTCGGAGGGAAAAACCACGTGAGAGAGACTTGTTTTAGCTGGGGAATATTGATGGTTCTATTACATCTTTTTGCATTTCATTACATTTTACTCCGCGGAGTTGCTCTGTCTCTTGTGCCATTGTATTATTAAGTGTTGGTGTCTTCTTTAAGGAAATGCACGTATAGTTAGTGAAAGGGATGAAAGTTATGTGGACATAACTTGACGCTGGTAACGCAGTAGCTAACACGCTTGCCTGCTGATCCGATGGTAATGGGGTTCTAATTCGCATCTAGATGGATGTTTACAAATGAGGTGTCTTCAGGGTCTTCAGGTGACCCAGCTTAAAATGTGTGCCAGAAATGTATTGGGTTGTAAAGGTGTGTCGTAAGTAAAGAATGTCGTAGTAGTTATTTGTTCTTCTTTACTACTTTAGTGTCGTCCCTGGAGTGAGGGGAATCAACACCCACATTTATTTCAATTCAATATCACTATCCTGGAGATATCCAGCAAACTCCGTCCACAACACTCCCTCAATCTGAAGACACCTTCTTCTCACTCTTACTCACCCCTGGATCATGCCCCCTCTCATTCTTCCCCAACATAACATACTTGACAACTCTAGCTTCAACAAATAAAAACAAGAAATATATTAAATCAAAGAGTATATGTAGGAGAAGTGTGTGTGTGTGTGTGTATAATGTGTAGAATGTGTGACGTATATTCTAAGGTGTATATAGACTCAGATCAGTGTTCAGGAGTATAATTATTCTCATCACTGTGCTGAGAACACACTAGCACCATGTATTCCAGACAAACAACCTCACCGAGGTGATGCTTCTCCGGTCACGTGAAGAGTTTCTCCGCTATCTCTCGAGGTATCCAGATGTTTGGACATCCATGACAAACACTGTCTAATGAGAGTCTTCAATCTAATTCACACTATGAATTTCCTCTGTTATTAACTGTTTGTTACTCAGAGAATTCTAACACTATTGTCACTGTTACTTGGGAAATCTTAATTGATCTAGTGTCACTGGTTGTAAAGATTCCCCATATTAACACCACAATCTGAATGTTCCAGGTATTTCTATAAATTTATATGAATGTTCCTGGTATCAGTGTTGTATATATATATATATATATATATATATATATATATATATATATATATATATATATATATATATATATATATATATATATATTGTTCTGACTGTTCAGTGATACAACTATCACTTGCTAAACATAAGTATCATCAGCATGTCCTGCTCAGCAGAAGCCAGGTTCCCGCAGACCAACTTGGGTATAAGCCCAATGTAGAGGCCTCTCAGCAACTTCTGTCTTCACATCCTGAGCCATCATCTTCTAAACTGTGTTCTAGCTTCACTGTTGAATATCAAAGCACACCTACGTGAAACCTGTTGAGTAGAGAATACTATGGTGAGAGCAACTCAATCCTGGCCGGAATTAGGTGAGTGTAGGCCAAGTTTCCAAGATGGCGACGCGATGTCTCGTTGTTCTTGGGGGAGACGCTGTTCAGTGTTTTTCTGTGGATTCCCTATGGAAATTCCCGTGAAATTCGTGTGGATAGTGTTTTTCCTTTGGATTATGTGATGTTATTTCGTGTTCGTTAATTGGAAGTGTTCAAAAGAAGCCACGGAAGGCAGGTGGTGGATGAAATTATGAGGGCAGCCGACAGATATTTGTTGGTTATGGTCTCGAGTTTCGCGACGGCAAGCTTTCTCTCTTTCGAGAGACAATTATTGCGGTCACCCGGCCAGTATGGTCACTGCCATAGAGGAAAGCAACGGCAAACTACCTCTTTGAAATTGCCTAGTTTATTATGATTCGCTTAAAGACTGACCATCGCAAGACAAGGACAGAGACATTAAAATTAGGAACATGGAACGTTAGGACGTTAAACAACGACGGAAAATTAGAGAACATAACACAAGAAATTCAAAGAGAAAAAATTAATATATTAGGTATGTGCGAAACGAGATGGACAGGAGCAGGCATCAAGATACATAAAGATTTTAAGATTATTTATTCTGGAGGTGAGGATCGACATAGGGGAGTGGCAATAATTTTGGACCGGAAAACATCAACCTCTGTTCAGGGATATTGGGCCGTGTCGGACAGAGTTCTACTAGTTAAATTGAGTGGCAGACCTTTTAACATAAATGTTATTCAAGTATATGCCCCAACAGGAGAGTCCAGTGAAGATAGTGTAGAGGAATTTTATAATGACATAGAGTCTGCCTTAAAGAAATGTAAAAATTCAGAAATAAACATCATAATAGGGGACTTCAATGCAAAAGTAGGAAATCAAGGGGATAGATACACAGTAGGAAACTATGGTTTAGGAGAGAGAAATGAAAGAGGATACAGACTAGTAGAGTGGGCAAAAGAACAGGAAATGATTGTAGGAAACACCTGGTTCAAGCAACACCCTAGAATATTATGGACCTGGAGGAGTCCTGATAGCAGGATTAGAAACCAGATTGACTACATTCTCATTAGCAGAAGATTTAGAAACGCGCTAACAGTAGCAAAAACAGTTCCCAGTGCTGATTGTTATAGTGACCACAGACTACTCACAGGAACATTGAGGATAAAGTTGAAGAAAGTCAAGTATACAACAGGGAACACTAAATATGATTTGTGTACATTGAGTAATGACAAGGAAATACATAACAAATTCAACATAGAAGTACAGAACAGATTTGAAATATTGTCTAATCTAGAGATCCTATTCCAGGATGTGGATGATCAATGGGAAATGTTAAAGAATTCAATCAATGTGGCTTCAGAAAAAACTATTCCAAAATTAAAGAAGGTGGGTCGTAAGAAATGGATGACAGAGGAAATTTTTACACTTAATGGAAACAAGAAGACTCAACAAAAATAATCCTGCCAAATATGAAGAAATCCACAGGCAAGTCAGAATATTATGTAGGAAGGCAAAAGAATCATGGCTTGAGGAAAAGTGCTTAGAAATTGAAAAACAACACAAGAGTCAAAATACCAAATCAGTGCACAAAAGAGTTCAGGAACTTACTAATAAAAGAACAAGTACATCAACAGGCTGTCTAAAAACTAAAGATGGCAAAGTCATAATAGAAAAAGATCAGATTCTACATGTATGGACAGATTATGTGAAAGACCTGTATAATGATAACAGAGAGGAACAGTATGCTATTAGATTTAATAATGAAGGACCAGCAATTTTAAAGATGGAGGTTCAAAATGTTCTTAAGCATATGAAAGCTGGCAAGGCCCCCGGTGCAGATAACATCACAACAGAAATGATTAGAGCTCTAGAAGAATTTGGACTAGAGCAAGTCACTAGACTGCTGAACACATTATATGATACTGGAGATATACCTTCTGAATTATGTAATTCTGTATTTATTGCAATCCCAAAGAAATCAGGAGCCTTAGAATGTGATCAACATAGAACAATTAGTATAATGAGTCACATCACAAAGATTTTGTTACGAATTATCATGCAAAGAGTGAGGAAGAAAATACAACCTGAAATAGGGGAAGAACAATGTGGTTTTGTAGAAGGAAAGGGTACAGTAAATGCTGTGTATATGCTGCGAACAGTTATTGAACGTGCTTTAGAAGTAAACAAGGATATACATCTTTGCTTTATTGACTACACAAAGGCTTTTGATAGAGTTAGACATGTCAACATTGTGGATATGCTTGCAGATCTACAAATTGATGGGAAAGACATTAGACTTATAAAAAACATATATTGGAAACAACAAGCTGCCATAAGGATTGATAATGAAGTAGGACAATACCAACCTATTAAGAGAGGTGTTAGGCAGGGATGTGTAATGTCTCCAGATCTTTTATCCCTATACAGTGAAAATATTTTCAGAAATGTAGAAGACCTAAATGGAATCAGCATTGGAGGACGAAACATAAATAACATTAGATATGCAGATGATACAGTATTGATTGCAGACAATGAACAGGATCTGCAACAATTAGTAGACGCTGTGGTTGTACACAGTGAGCAGCTGGGGTTGGAATTAAATTGTAGGAAGACACAGGTTATGGTCGTCACTAGGAAGAACGAAGTACCACAATGTAATATACAAGTAAATGGGAATATTCTTCAACAAGTGAATCGGTTCAATTATCTCGGAACAGTCATAACATCTGATGGCAGATGCCTTGAAGAGATTAGAACAAGAATCGCCATGGCGAAAGTAGCCTTTAGCAAGATGAAAAACATTCTGACCAATAAAATGATGTCAATTGAAACGAGAAAAAGAGTGTTGAGGGGATACATAGAGCCTGTTCTTTTGTGTGGATGTGAAACTTGGACAATGTGCAGTCAAGCAGAAAAACATCTGATGGCTGCAGAAATGTGGTTTCTGAGGAAAATGCAAAGAATACCATGGACAGACAGAAAAACCAATGAACAAGTACTACAAGAGACAAATGAAAATCGTAGAATGATTAGAGAAATTAGACGTAGACAGTCAAATTTTTTTGGACATGTTATGAGAAGAAATGGACTGGAGAACTTAGTGACAGCTGGAAAGATCGAAGGGAACAGACCAAGAGGAAGACCGAGAGGAAAATACCTGGATGGCTTGGCCACATGGCATGGACGAGACAGGAACACTGAGCTGATCCACGACTCTGGTGATCGAGTGAAATGGCGAATCATGACCGCCCACGCTTTCCGGCATGGCACATGATTGATTGAGGCCAATAGCAGCACTCAGATCTACAACAGAGATCCGATCTCTGTCATATGACCAAATAGCTCATCACATGGTCTGAGACATGGCAACACCAGGAAAAAATAAAGGAACAGGTAGAAACCCAGCAGATGCCCTACTGGAAAATCCTACCATTTCACATTCCCCTCCTCCCTCCCAACCATCCTCAATCTCTCTAATTATTATCCCACTACATTGTCCTCAACACCCTGAGTAAAATGATATATCACACAAGCTAGTTAAAGCCACACAATAGGATACTAGTGCCGACGCTCCTATGATACTTTCTAGCACCGCACTTATAGAACATTCTATCACCACACCTATAATACATTACATCACCGCTCAGTACTGTACTCTATTCCTAATCATACTCTAAGTTAGATATGATTAATAGAATACCATATGACAATTCCGGTTGCTGATTGAAACTATGCGATCACAGACTGGATCTATGTCCGCCGATAAATATCAACAATTTGACACTATAGAATCTTTCATTGAACACAACTCGGAAACTGCACCGATCCTTCAAACTTCAGCAATCTTGGTCGACTAACTCCATTTGTTTACCGCAACGGGTTTTATATCGGGCTTGAGTGACGTCACCAAATTGTCTAGACGCTGAACAGTCCAGAGTCTGGTTTTCTCCTCTTGTTTTAGACTAACTGGAGTCAATCCGCCGTCAAGTTTGCTTTCATCTGGGGAAATCCTTTGTCTCGTACAACAATAGTTCTATCTGTCTGTGAACCAGAGAATTCCCCACATCACAGAATCCTCGCCGCCGTCTGTCCAGACATTCCGTCTACACTTCAAACGCTAACTACCGCCCTGGCAGCCGTCTGGCTTTATTCTTCGTCCCACAACCCACATCGTAACAAAATGCCGACCGTGTGTAGACATCTTGACGCGACTTATTTTTCCCAGTCTATACAACATCAAAGGGTTGCCTGTTTTTGCAGACGAATGTCGGGTCTTGTTTGTCATCGATCGAAACTAACAAGTTTATTTTTCGTGACAAGGTGACTGGTGTGATATCGACAACACTTTCACTCGAGTGCCGATTGATCTATCTAAATACACGGATAGAACAATATACCCAATAAACCGCAAGGTTGTTAAACTGTACTCATTTATTGTGGTGTTACTTATGACCCAGCACAGCACAGCACATGTGGTTTGACTGGATCTAGGCATAGGCTGGTATGTTCCTCAAAGACATAATGTAGTAACCAGGTCAGGATTCAGTCAGCACGTATAGACTGGCTAGGATTTAGCCTATGATTGCAGGGCCTCCTCTACGGGTGGTAGGTGTCAGTGACAACGGACTCGAACCCTATGCCTAGAGGGAGTAACTTCTTTAATTTAAAGAGTTACAATGTTAACAATTGAGAGTAAAAGGCGTCAAACTAACGAAACAGCAGGCTAATATAACGACGGTTTGGTACTCATATATTTAGAAAACAGGTGTGTCATGCGTTAAGAGTGGAGAGATGATAGAATTTTGACATAACAAGCAGGAGAAACCAGTAATTGTCGATCACGATCATAGCTGCGGGGAAAAGAATGTTAAAGATAATGGAATAACGCACTTAACTGTTCCCTTCTTCTTCTTCTTCTTCTTCTTCTTCTTCTTCTTCTTCTTCTTCTTCTTCTTCTTCTTCTTCTTCTTCTGCTGCTGCTGCTGCTGCTGCTGCTGCTGCTGCTGCTGCTGCTGCTGCTGCTGTTTCTTCTTCTTCTTCTTCTTCTTCTTCTTCTTCTTCTTCTTCTTCTTCTTCTTCTTCTTCTTCTTCTTCTTCTTCTTCTTTTCCGTATGCTACTTCTTCTTCTTCTTCTTCTTCTTCTTCTTCTTCTTCTTCTTCTTCTTCTTCTTCTTCTTCTTCTTCTTCTTCTTCTTCTTCTTCTTCTTCTTCTTCTTCGTTTACCTTTAGACGACAGTGTGGATAAATGCAGAGAGAGTAGCAGTCAACTTAAATAAGCTTTTGGACATCTCCATAAAGCTTTTAATCAACAGGAGCGGGTATAGGCCAAAATAAAATAACATAATGATCACAACACTTCCAGAGTTTTGAAAAAGCGCGGATATAATGAAAGCCAGGAAGACGAAAAATTATAAGATATGTCTGACACAATGGCGAAGGAGGTGTAACATTCTGGACTAAATCAATCGGATCAAGTATTCGAGCTGTGTCTGGCTTCATATCAATCCGATTATCTGGCGATGCAACGACCAAGTCGTAAAGATAACAAAGTACGCATGTGTGGCCTACCGGGCACGCGCTTGACAACCGGTGAGCGATAGAAGGCGGGAACTGTAATAGCGATGTTTACACGTTTTAACCCACAGTTTGTAGCACAAAGCTGCACAATGACGCCACTGATCTTTTCCATTGATGGATACACTGACGCAGTGTAAGCAATACGACGGACAGCGAAGGGAGACTGGTAGAATATACATAAATATAGATTGCATATTCATTCATTCATTCATTCATTCATTCAGTAGCATGTCCTTTGCAGAACCTCGCTCCCATAACAACCTTCCGGAAAACCTCTCGATCATAAGCAAGATGTCCCGTGTCCGATACACCCATTTGGAGATCATCCGCCACATCCTGCACCCATCTTCTCTTTGGCCTTCCTCTTCCTCTCCTCAAACGCGTATACCCCTCAATGATATAGATTGCATAAATAGACGCAAAATCAGATTGTTGAAACAGGCATATATATACTGCAGAAACAGACATACTGTGATTGTTGACATACACATACTTTGATTTGATGGCAGAAACGGACGCATAGGTAGACTCCTGAAATAACTCGATATACAGACTGCTGATATATATATATATATATATATATATATATATATATATATATATATATATATATATATATATATATATATATATATATATATATATATATAATTGTTCAGCAGTGGATTTATATATATATATATATATATATATATATATATATATATATATATATATATATATATATATATATATATATATATATATATGTGTGTAGCATGATGGATCAGAACTCCACATTCCCAGCCCGACACATTCATAGAAATACTTTCGATTTGAGCGGCGTTTCCAGATAGAAGGACTATTCTTGGAATAGTATGTTCTAGAACGAGTTGGGGGAGGGCAGCGGTATGCGCTTGCTTTGTCATTGGCTAATAAGTAATGAGCCCACGCTATTCCTGGGTAACATTTTAAAATCTAATTAGTTTGAGCGGGGATTCCAACCTGAGCGGTCGCTAGTTTGTGATGTGATGACCTAACATGCCCTTAAAGATTCGATAATATATTGTTCTCTGGACAACAGGTACCACTTTAAATCATACTTTAATGTTGTAGTTATGCCTAGTAAACGAAAGAGAAGAATATATGAGTATTTTGTGAAGAAAATGTGAAAGTGAAAACCTAACTTCTGTGCGCCAGTATTCTGAATACTGCTTCTTCAACCTTGACAGGTCTTTCACGCTGTAATACTCCAAGTGCATATCATTCCTCTGTTGTGACTGGTTGCGTATGCTTGATGAATGTATAGTACACTCATGGAAATTCGCAAACCCAAACCCCTTGTGCATTCTTCATGCCTAGGATGACTCATTCTTAAATCAACTGTACCTTTGCTCTCGCGAGTTAACATATGGCAGTCTGAATTGGAATGAGTGATGAAACATGTACAAGTTCCTTTGTAAAAAGCTGAGAATGTTGGAGTGAATGAGCTGGTGCTTTGATAAGTAGCCTCTCACATTAGTAGAAAGAAAGATGCTTCAATATCCATTTGTAAGCTGGACGGTGTATGGCACGCCAGAATTGCTAAGCTCATGTGATGCCAGGTGGCTATAAGCTCAAGAGAATTAATATAATTTCTCTTTGAAGTATTACACTGGTACCTCTACTGTTGGTTGGTTCATATAAATTAGTTCTTAAGAGAACCATAGGTGTGTGAACCTGTGTCTTAGTTGGCTGAATATAATGTATGGCTCATGCAAATTTACAAGGACTAAACATGTTTTTCCCATATGTGCTTTGGTGCATATGTGAACAGTTGCTTTGCTATGCAATTGAGCTTCTGTTACCTACTGTGGACATAACTCAGTGGGGAAAGAGCACATGATGATGATGATGATGATGATGATGTACCTGTGAGACAAGTCTGGTGAATAAGGGGTGAGGTCTGGCATTGCTGTGTAAGTGTATATGGAATAGGACATTCAAGCACCAACATGACAGCCATTGGAAGTGATGTTTGGGCTGCTAATTTGGTAAATGCCATTAGTTAATACCTATTGTATATTGCGGGTGTAAATGCCTATTTTCCATTTCCCTTCACAATGCCTGTCTCATGTTGCTATGTCACAATGCTTGCTTCAAAATGCTTGTAATTGTGTAAGCTACCTCTGTCTCCACATATAGGCTTGTGATTACCACAGATAAAGGTGAATAATAAAATATCACCCACAGTACATCACAGTGAAATTCACTACATTGTCAACAAGGAGAGGTGTGCTTGGACAACACCCACCTAAACCTCTTCATCTCCAATCTGTGTATGTTGATGTATGATAACATTATCTTTTAACACATGTAAAGAGATGTTGTGCCATTTTGTATATCAACAGAGAACAAACAAGATGGTGGAGAGGCATCCATATATCATCTGGGAAAACTAACCAGTAGTCCCAGAATCCAGAACCAACTCTCTATAAGTGAAATCTTCTAGAACCCACAATATGGGAATTTCTTAGAGGATTTCAGCTCAGCTCTCAAACAGCTGGATATAAATAAGGGAGAAAAATAGTTCTGGGGACTTCAATGATTAGAACTATAGTGAGCTGGACAGTGATCATTGATTCAATCAAATGTCATCTGAGAAAATGAACAACAAGTCTGGTTGTTAACCTCATTCAATGAAACGTGTGAAATGACTGGGACAATGGATTGTTTGGCTAGGGCTTATCTTAGTTAATCTCCAGCCTGGTGCTCACACAGTGTTTTTCAGAATGAAGACTTGTAGAGTAAGTGAGATAGACTAAGAAGAAAGAATGCTGGGACATATTTGTATCTTAGATCTTCCTCTACAGGAAAAGTAGAACAAAGTCCTAAGTGTCAACTTCATGAACAGTCAACTCACCGGTGAAAGACAGGGCTGTAACCTTTCTTCAAACTGTTACATGTGGGGATAATTAGTCTGACTTGGAAAATCATCATGGGGAGATCTGCAACCTGAGCTTGTCCAACACCCATCATAGGTGCTAAAAGGATTAAACAGACCAGTGGAGCAGAATGTCCCTATGCTTGCCCCAGGTTATGGCTTATCTTGGTTTTCCCTCATTAACAGTAGAAGAAAAGATAAAAGTCAATGGTGTAGTGGAGATTAGAGAGGAGAGGAGGAGGAAAGTTTGGTTATTGGTTGGAGGAGGGATCCGAGTGTGGTATCATGTTTATCTGCATGCATGTTAGCATATTTGTGCATTATGAATGTACCTTGTTGAGGTGTTGACATGACAGAAAGATGAACCATGGATCATCACTGGACTCACCATCAGCTCCATAAACAGTATTATTGAACCAGTGTTTTAAGTACCTGTCCCCAGTGAATTTCTTGTACAGTTGCTGTCAAGTGTTGTCTCTGGTGACTGTCTTAAGTGCTGTGGTTGATTATACATATTGTGAAAAGTCTTGTATAGATGTTGTCAAGTATCTCTTATGATGTAAGTCTTGTACAATGGCTGGTGTACACAATTCCTTGTGAATGTATGTCCCACTTTTGTCAAGAAACTGTCATGTAGATGTCTTGTCCAACAGATGTAATGTACAGTTATTGTTGAGTGTGTCTACAAAAACTGAATCCTTCAGTCCAAAAGCAATTGGACAAAACTGATATAGATCATACTGACAAAATAAAGAAAGGAAGATCTAATGTGACGGACGAATAGCACACTGGCAACATTATAATAAGAGAGAGGGATCCTCAGTTGTTCTGTGGCGAATAGTCCAGATCTCCTTTTGGTCTTGAGGGAACCTTTTACTTCTTTTATAAATTTCTGTGTAGATACATAGTGGTCTCACAGTGGGGGTTTGAGCCAAAGAAAAGTGGTTCTCCAAAAAAGGCTATTGCGGGAATGATTAGCTCATTTGAGTGACCTCTAGACAAAACGTGCTAAATCATATCCTTTATCTTGTTATTTATTATTCAAGATATATCTCCAGAGAACACTACTAACTAGGTCCTCTGTCAATCATCTAATTTGTCACAATATATATAATATAATTGTTCAGCAGTGGATTTATATATATATATATATATATATATATAATCATCATCAAGTACCATGCCAGCTGACGTAGGCGTTTGTGTCTCTCCACATATCTCGGGCTTTGTTGTTCTGGATCAACTCTGCTACTGTAAATTCCTCCATGCCACCGTCTCAATCCATCCAGCATAATTTGCCTTGGTCGGCTTCTGTCTCTCTTATCTTCGATCATTCCAGTCGTCACCATGTTCTCCAGTGCCTGTCTTCTCATCAGATGACCAACGAAAGCTGTTTATCTGTTCATGAAATCTTGGGAAGATAATGTGGTAGTAATGTTGTATTCCCTATCCACATCGAGGGCTTTTACCTCTGCCTTCCACAGCCATTTCCAGCTGTCAGGGCAAGTGAGTGTCCTGCTCTGCTCAACTGCAGAGTTATCCACTGATCCTACTGGATTCCTCATAGATATACATACAAAAGAGACATGTATGGACTGCTGACTTAGAAACATAAGTAGTTTTCTGAGACACACATAGGCATAACAGCTTAAATATAAACATACACAGACTGCTCAAATAGAATCAGGGGAAGACTGCTGAAATATCCATAATTACAGATTGCGGAAATAAATATTACGACAGACTGGTTAATTAGACACAAACATCTTTGTGAAGTAAACATATAAACAGATTGCTGCAGGTCCACATGGCTGAATGGTTAAGAACGCGTGTTCTTAAACATCCGGTGTGCTGATGCTGAGGTTAATGGTTCAACCCCTACACTGGACAGCTGGACTAAAATGTTGACCTGTCGTCCTTGATTTCGGTACGCTAATTACAAGTACCTCTGAAGTCGGAGTGGGTTGCCTGATGGCGAGGGACACTGTTAATATGGACAGCTAATTCACACGCAAAATTCAGTCCATAACTACTATAAATAGTGTGTATGGACTTCGCTGATGTTCAAAGCGAGCGAGCGCGAAAAAAAACAAACAATACAGACTGCTGAAATAGACATATAAATTGTCTACCGAAAGAGACGCAAAAACAGACTGCCGATATAGACACATAAATAGACTGCTAAAATATACGTAAATAAAGGCTGATGAAATAGAGACACCTGATATATATATATATATATATATATATATATATATATATATATATATATATATATATATATATATATATATATATAAAAGACAATGTTTGTAGGGATATATTTGATGCGTTCGATAACGTTCCATCCGATTGAGATGAAATTTTCTACATGTTTTCTTTTCATTCCCGTGCAGCCAACTGTCATAGTTTGTTAGTGTACAATCAGCTATTTACTTACTAAAATTTAATATTTTAATTTACATTATCATTTGTATATAGCGAGGGGATTTAACTTAATAAAAGTTATTTCAAGGGGCATAACTTTTAATAGTATTGTATATATTTTATATATAGATTGTTGCATTGTTTTCAAAGGTTTATAAACTCTTTGTCCACAGTTATTTACAGGCATATGCGTTATAATAACTAATGATATAATCCTTAAGGCATTTTCAAAGTCTTCGTAAAAATAATGCATCTATTTAAATAGTGAAAATTTTCTAACTCATCTTTTTATATTTAAAAAAGTTATCTACAGTCATGTAGGTGATTAAAAACAGTTTTCATTAAAAATAATGGATGGTGTGTGGAAGGACATTCTTAAGTTAATTTTTTTTTGTTATATGAATTTAAGGAGACGGTCCTCGCCAGGAGCTGAGCGAAGCCGCGCCGGGTCAGGTAGATAGACAGACAGACATACAGATAGTCGGGAACGGGAGCTTATATGACTACTTATATGAATTAAATGAGAAGCTCCCCACCAGAGGCTGGGCGAAGCTGGGCCGGGTCAAACAGACAGACAGACAGACAGACAGACAGACAGACAGACAGACAGACAGACAGACAGACAGACGGGAACGGAAGCTTATATGACTACTTATATGAATTAAATGAGATGCTCCCCACCAGGGACTGGGTGAAGCCGGGCCGGGTCAGACAGACAGACAGACAGACAGACAGACAGACAGACAGCCGGGAACAGGAACGGGAGCTTATATGACTACTTATATGAATTAAATGAGATGCTTCCCACCAGGAGCTGGGCGAAGCCGGGCCGGGTCAGACAGACAGACAGACAGACAGACAGACAGACAGACAGACAGTTCCCCGCCAGGGGCTGGGCGAAGCCGGGCCGGGTCAGCTAGTGTGTGTGTATATATATATATATATATATATATATATATATATATATACACACACACACACACACACACTCACACACACACACACACACACACGTCATTACCATCGAAAACAAAGCAAAGCGATCTGCTCCCAAATGTTCCGCAGCTGATTTCGGACCCTCGACTCTGAATGTCGTGTTACTGTGAAAATCATTCATTGCTTTCAAGCCACAACTAGAGGAGTCCAATTGACAAATATGCATATATTTGTGCTGACATATACTTAAACTACAAATGTATATATGCATCTATGTAGACAAACCCGACAGCCTACGACAAATCGCGCCAGGTTAAAATGCAAATATATAGCTTACAGGAAACTCGATGTGAGTGCATGCCTATTTATACAACTATTATGTTCTATTATAATAAATTGCACATACGTTTGCGCGGCTTTTAATTGTCGTGACTATAAATAATATGCTTCGATAAATTCAATAATATATTTTTGGAAGTACATTTTCGACTTCTGTTGTAAGTTGTTGTGAGTGTGTAGTTATATTTAATGGTCAAGCAGTGCACGCATTGTCATTGTCCATCTATAGTCCTAAAATTATCCCAAAGCTCATTGTATTCATTCACATTATGCCCCATCTCCTATTCTAGGCAGTAGTTTACCATTGCTTTCTGAACGACCTGCACTCATACCATTTCATAAACACCAACACAAGACGGTCTGCAGCCAAGTCGCCTGCAATGTGTTTGTAACGTGGTATGCGGGAGCACGAATCGCGCCCGTAACTCCTTCGCCACAGTGCCGGATGTTACCGTTACCGGGGCCCATAGGGGAAGCGAAGAATAGTAACGTTGTTGCCTTCCATGCATGTCGTAAGAGACGACTAAGGAGGCTTTGGGCTGAGACTTAGTCTACAGTATATTAGGACTTCCGGTCCCCAATATGGCGGATAGGCATTTAAACTGTTAAGGCCTCTGGAGTGTTTACGCTTGTGGTTACGTTTTGCATTCGCATTTTCCTCATGTTGGACTTGTAGTGCATGATTCCGTCACACTGCTACTGAGTGAGTGCGTGGCGCGACACTGTGAGCTGTAAATTTCGCGTGAAATACTTTTACTTCTGTCCGTGGTTGTTCGTAGCGTGAACTGCATGTTTGGAAACATGGCGGCTAGCTGTTGCTGAATTGACTGATTTGCCTTTTTGGTTCACGAGTGCATTTTTCAAGAGACTCCCTGGAGTCGTTGCTGGAGCTACGGAGTTCTTGTTTTGTGCAGCGCTTTCGGGGGGTCGCCCTGCGGAAAGAGAGCAAGACATATGGGATAAAGCCCGGTGCAATGAAATCTTTCTGGTGACTGCCGATTCGACCGACGATGAACTGTGTTTTTTTGGGTGGAGGACTTTTGTGTTGGCATTCTAGCGGCGGCATTGTGCACAGTGTACCTGTGCGGGCTGCTGGCTTGTCGTGACTCCTGTCTATTCCATTGTTCACATAGGACAGTGAGGAGCATTTTGTGTAATATTCACTGGCACAGGAACGGAGCATAATGGGGACCCGTTGCCGTAAAGTTGGAACTGCAACTAACTAACTAACAATCTTCTGTGTCATTAGTATTGACGCGGTACACACGATAGTGCACGATTGCTATTTAATTGTTAGTTGTTGTTTTTTTCGCTGCTTGGTTGTGGTTCATTGCTTAGTTGGTTAGTTGGCTCGCTGGTTGGCTCGTTGATTAGATGGCTGGTTGGTTAGTTGTTGGCTTTTAAATCCTCTTAAAGACTGCGAATTTTAACTCTTAAGTCACATGCTTCGAAGTGCAGATCGTCGTAGTCCTGGGAACGACTTGCATGTATCAGAATAAAGCTGATGTAGAGTTGAGTCTGCCGATCAGGTCCCTGCATGCCCTAACTGGTACAGCTCTGCTTCCCCTCTCCACGTTCAGAAACAGGCGGGCTGTACAAGACCTGTATTGGCACTTCACATCTGCAGAGAGGTATTTTAGAATATGACCAGATCACCATTCAGCACGGTACCCACAGACATGCTGACATTAGGTTTGGTGATGTTTCCTTCAAAGATTTTAGGTATTTAATTATCGAAATGCTGGAACTCAACACTAGAGAGCAATATGTCTCTGCTAACAACCGAATACATTCAACGACAGACAAAAAGACCGTCTTGTCAATAGTCAGAAGGAGCTATTCGCATGGTTAGGCTGGCGTACTCGTCTGGGTTTCTTATGGTAACATATTCCTCAAAAGAAACATGCAGATAAGCCTAGACGTGGCAGGCAAATGAAATCCTGAACTGACAAGATTCGAGAATGGATAAACTATAGCTTTTCTGTACTTTCGCTTATTGCTGAAAATAACAAATAATGGCAAATTTTGACAATGATACCATCTAGATACCTATCTGAGCTGGGGCTATAGTAAAGAAGAAGAAAATGAAGAGTTTGGAGAATTGTGTAAAGAATTCTTTAACTGATTGTGTAACACATCTCTATATCTTGCTTTGTTTTCTTTCCCAGTGTACTTAGTTTTTTATTACTTCAGCCCGCCCCTTCTTACGGTTCTAACCATTTCGTCACGTACAACATTTAATACTGCAAAGTTATAAATCAACAGATGTTTCCAAATGGACAGTTTATTCGTACAAATCTAGAATTTTAGAAGTAGCGGAATGAATGCTTAGTGAAGCATCTTACTCGTATTTTTCTCTGTAATAAGTGCAATGTTGTGGCAATATAAATGCAGAGACCAAAGATGCACCTATACGTGTAAAGTAGAAAAGGATAGGCTATAATGTTTGTTGTTACATTTGCTTTCTTCACAGCCTTAATGTTAACATAATACACCAATGTCTCTTGTGTTTCTACTGATAACATAGCGTCATTCGGAGATGCTTATGTGTCAAAGCCAGATGCACAGACCTAAACGTCTTTTATCTCTCCTCGCGCATTCTGAGCATGGCAAAAGAATATCCGGCGCAAATATCTCGGAACAGTCATGACATCTGATTGGGGGTGCCTTGAAGAGGTTAGGACTAGAACATCTATGGCGAAAATGGCCTTTTGCAAGATGGAAAACATAGTGACCAATAAAATGATGTTAAGTGCAACCAGAAAAAAGAGTGTAAATATGCTACACAAAACCTTACTTTTGTATGGATGTGAAACATTGACATTGAGCAGACAAACTGTTAAACAGCTATTGGCAGAAAAACTGAAAAACAGTTAGTGGCAGTAGAGATGTGGTTTCTGAGAAATATGCAAACAAATACCACGGACAGACAGAAAAACCAATAGGCAAGTCCTACACGAAGCAGATGAGAACTGTAAACAGATTACAGAAATTAGACCTAGACAGTCAACATTTTGTAGACACAAAACAAAACAAAAAAAAACAAAAACAAAAAACAAAAAAACAAAACAAATGGAGAACGTGGTGATAACTGGTAAGATTGAGGAGAAAAGAACAAGGGGAGGCAGATAAATAAATAACTGGTTGACATGACCATGTCGCATGGTCGATACAAAAATACGGAGGTGATCCACTATTCTGGTGACCGTGCAATGTGGCAAAATATGACCGACCACGCTTATCGGCATGGCACATGATGACGATGATGATGATGATGATGATGATGATTATGATGATGATGATGATGATGATGATGATGATGATGATAATGATGATGATGATGATTATAACAAAAGAATGATTAAATCGACAATGGTCTCCACTGTGGTGAAGCCTGAGGAGGACAAACTGTGCATGCTGCGAAACTACACGAGTATCACAGCAATGCCCCACTATGATGGTCAACAATCAGTAGCCACGTTCTGCACTCATCGTTCGGAGAACTCACGAGAATGTCCTGAAAGAAAGTGATGCGCGCCTAACTGGATGGAACCGACTCACCAACATACACCATTTCTTCAATTCTTACATTAATAAGTCATATCATCAAACACGTGCAATATTTCCTAGCGCTTTAATTGTTTTCAATAGTGTGCGAGAGCGCTAGCGAAGTTGGTTGCAAACTATGCAGGTATTGTCATGAGCACGTAGGACGCGGGCTCGACTCTAGGGCTCGTTACTTACTAAAATGAGGGAAAGTTCGCCTACCAATTCCTCGATACTCTTGGCCTACAAAATATGATGGTTGTATCACATCACAGACCAATAGCGGGAAACTACATATGTATCACATCATAGCATTATAGCGGGAAAATGGATATGTGTCACATCACAACCGTATACAGGGAAACTGCTTGAATATCATATCACAGACATATAGCAGGAAACTGCTTGGATATCACATCACAGACATACAGTGGGAAACTGCGTGGATATCACATCACAGACATACAGTGGGAAACTGCGTGGATATCACATCACAGACCTACAACAGGAAACTTCTTGGATATAACATCACAGACATACAACAGGAAACTGCTTGGATATCACATCACAGACATACAGTGGGAAACTGCGTGGATATCACATCACAGACCTACAACAGGAAACTGCTTGGATATAACATCACAGACATACAACAGGAAACTGCTTGGATATCACATCACAGCCCTATAGCGGGAAACTGCGTGGATATCACATCACAGACATACAGTGGGAAACTGCGTGGATATCACATCACAGACATATAGCAGGAAACTGCGTAGATATCACATAACAGACCTATCTTAGAGTTAAGGCAAACACACAACATCCACTGCATAGTGGAATTAGGAAGATGAAGGGCAGCAGGTTAAAAAGATGAAGGTTGTGGATGGGACGAGCCGAAGACATTCTTCAACAGGTGTGTTCACTGGAGGACTTAGAACCTGGCGAGGAGTGGGTGCAAGTGCCAACAGATTTCTGAACGTCCTTTTCAGTTTGCATCCAGTTAGACATAAAATGCAGACAAGACAATCCGGCTGCCGTGGAGTCGGAAGTACAAGCGTTGATTTTCGAGAATTCATTAGACGGTGATGCTGTTATTTACATAGATGGGTCGGTCGTCCGACATGTGAGAATCTCATGGGCCTTTACGGCGCGGGTCGGAGGGAGAATTGTGAAGGAGGACTCTGGTGCTTTTGTTGAGATCACAAGTGGCCTGACTATGGAAGTCATAGCAGTAAGTAAAGCAATAACATGGCTCGAGACACAGACATTCAATAGGGTATGTTTCTTTAGCGACTCAGTGAGCATGCTCAAGGGAATAGAGATGGGGTGGGCCCGAAGAGAGTGGTTGATGTCTCTGGAGCGTTCTCGGCTGGCAAAGATTAGTTTCATTTTCGTGCTAGGGCATGAGGAAGAACAAGGAAATGAGCGGGCTGACAAGCTCGCAGGTGGAGGGCGGATGCGCCAAGGACCTAGGTGACATTCTGAATACTCTTCGAGAAGTAAGACTTTTGCGAGAACCAAGTGATGACTGCGAATCTACAACCATGGTCAGACTGCGAGAACTGCAAATTAAAAGAGGTGTGGCCAAACAAGAACACTATGCAGGAAGCCAAAGAAGATTGATAAACCAACACAGAACTGGTGTCGTTAGCCGCTACACGCTACGGGATTTGCTGAGGAGGGGATCCGAGCACTTTTGAACTGAATGGTTCGATGTGCAATGAGGATGATCTGTCGACTAACTAACTAACTAAATATAGCAGGAAACGGCTTGGCTATCACATCACAATGCTCCATGGCACGTAGATTAAATTCGTTATTCTTGTTATCGGATACACGTTGATATGTGCCACTGTGCTGACTTCCGATCCTATACTTTGATTTTATCAACTATTTAATAATATGATATTTCACAGCATTCATTCCTTTAATGCATTTTTATATTTTCCATTCTACTGTTACCATACTATTCTTATTCTGTCAATAAACTTAATGACTTAGTAAAACTATGAGTTTTTGACCAACGTAATATATTCTGATATAGTCACCTCGATGTCCTAAATTATGTCTAGACTGTGTCCATTTGCATACCAGATATCTCGGACAGATCACTCCGAGTAATTTCGTGTTCTTGAAGCATCTTTACACATTGCTTTGTGATACTTTGAGCATGTGTAAAGATGAGATCATTATATATCGCTACTGCTGAATTTGCTTCCGCCGTTATCCATTCGATGAATATATGGATCAACTATGGAAATAGAAAACATCCGTTCCGTTGGTGTTCATTACATAAAGTCGCATGTAACTCCTTACAGTCGTCTCATTTGAATCTCTTATACTCTGCTATGATAGAACTAAACGAAACATCACATTACCCGTCACCGTGGCGAAGAATTACGAATGCAGTTCACAATCCCGCTTTTGAAACACAGCTGCTGGCGATTAGGAAGCAGACTGCATTGAGCTGGTTTTCATAAAATGGTATGAGTTCCGGCCGTTCAGAAAACAATAGCAAACGTCTGAACGTAAACTTGCCAAGAAATCACAAACACCTAAACAAAAGTATAGGGTTAAATGCGACGTCCTGTAATGGTTATGCAACTAACTTGTTTTTTCGTTAACCCGTTCGTAACAAAGTGTTTCTAATTAATGTTTCATGGTTTATCACATGGGGTCCATAATTCTCTACTAGCGCAAATTAAATGTCCTTATTTATATTGTCTCTTTATAACAGTAAAAGAATGTATACGCCCAGGACATAACTACATGTCAACATTAACTATCAACATGAGAAGACTATTATATTTACCATCACTATACTATGTCCGCGAAAATGCATTGTGATGATAATGTGTGGATCATTCATATTTCATAAACAGATGAAAATACAAATAAGTCAAGTAATTAAAGGGCCCTTTAACGCCTTAAGGCGCATTTGGCATATGGTGCTAGACCTATATTTGTATATCCCAATATTTGTATAGACTAATTTTTTTAGACCAATATGTTTATCGACACCCGTATAAACATGAAACTGCAAATAGTTAACGTAACAGGCAAAGATACTCTGCCTGTTGATTTCATTAAGAATGTGGCTATACAATGCTGATAACTATAGAAAGTTTTGGTAGCTTAAGCATCACTCGTAGCTGTAAATCATTCTTTATGTTAACAACGGTTCAGTAACAGACATTGTTCAGGTCTCATAAATCATTTTAACAGTATTGTTTATGGACGAGTTATAATTAAGTCGGGTCGATAACAGCACCGCTCGGCATTTTCAGTTCAGTGCATGACGTAACGGCCTTCCATAAACTGGCAACATATAATGCAACACAAGCAATAGCAGGTGAGCATAAGTAACTATATCTGTGTCTAATATAGAGTAGTTACCACAATGATAGCCGGCTCTGTTGCGAAGGTGATGCGGACGCAGTTCGTTATCCCGCATACCGCATTCGAAACACAGCAGCGGGCGATTTGGCAGCATACCGCCTGGCGTTGTATTTTCATAAAATGGCACGGGTGCCGATTGTTCAGAAATCAATGGTAAACTACTGAACGCAAATTAGCCAAGAGACCACAGACTATTACAATTATGGTGTTGATTGCGACGTCCTGTAAAGTATATACAACTACATTTTTTTTAAAACCACAATGACGTGTAGAAGTATTATCTTAGTGGCTAGACGCATGCCTGCCGGCTTGTGATCTGGGAATCAAGCCCCTTCGAAGCAAATTCGAGTTTTTTAAATTGACTTCTACTTCCACGACGACCCAGACTAAAAGAGATGCTAACAAGTGTCTTGGGAAGTAAAGGCTGTCAGTGTGACGTTAACTACATCACCCATCAAGTGTCGGTTGGTCTATAAAAATATGAGCCTCGCAACATATGCCCTTAATGCTTGTAAAAGAGTCCTGTATTAAATGCTCAGTCACTACAGCAACAACAATTTCGGCAGTAGACAACTGTTGTAAATATCTGAAGAATACCAGCACAAATGTGAATGTCTGGGTGCAAAGAGCGTTTCTCTCCCATAACAAACGACGAGAACTGGCTTCCCTGGTCGTCGGTTTTTACGCCCTTGATAGCATAATATGCTCTAGTCGTTACACCAACACTCCAGCTAAGCCACTACAAACGGGTAGGCCTAATTATATAATCCATCCATTCATCTTGTGCCATGCCGATAAGCGTGGGAGGTCATAATTCGCCATTTCACTCGATCACCAGAGTCGTCGATCAGCTCAGTGTTCTTGTCACGACCATGCCACGTGCCCAAGCCATCCAGTTATATGCTCCTCTGTCGACCATTTGTTCTCTTCCCTTCGATCTTGCCAGTCGTCTCCAAGTTCTCCAATTTATTTCTTCGCATATTATATACGTTATAATTATTATAATTTTTGATATATCACTCATTATTGTCAATAACTTTATCGCATCGTCATCACTATCACCTGAGAAAAACCAAACACAAAGTTCGATTATCGCGTACAGAATGACTGAAAATATCTGAAAATATTGGTCTAACGGCCAGTACGACGGAAGTCTTGTGTACAAGCTAAGCAAACAACTACTGGTCATACACATTTTTACCGTATTAAGATCAGTGTGGGGACAAATGCTGTTTCACTCCAATGTTCTTGTTCAGAAACCAATGGCAAACTTTTTTTTTCGCATAACCTTTACAGTACATAGCTGTCAGCATCAGCATCTTTCAGATGATTGTTGATTTCTCGGCAAGATTACGCTCAGTAGTTTGCCATTGCTTTCTGAGCGACCGGCTCACATACCACATAAGTTACCGACGCGGAGAGAACCGCTACTAATTCTCGCGCACTTCACGTTACTTACGAGAGTATACGGGATTACGGAGAAAGTCGTGTAACCCCTAGACCAGGGAGACTCGCAATGGCAAACTACTGAATTTAAAATTGTCTAGTACATCAACCTGGGGTTGAAAAGTATACATCAGAGATATGAGGAGTTGGTGTTGTAGTGATTGATGGGTGCATCTCTCTGCATTCCTGGTCAACCTAAGGAGAAATCCTTGTTGGGGGCGCCTGGGGAGAACTCATTGTTGTCATAAATATCTAGGAGCTGTTCAAACAGAACTTAATTGTGAGAATTGCAGGTATTACATTCCTAGCTTTAATTAATTGTTGGTCATGTCTTGGCAAGTAATTATACAATGGTTAGGAAACACAATACTAAACTTATAATAAGATAACCAAACTACTTCCTCGTAGCTTTTCCTTTACAGAGGACCTTCTTAAGAGACTGGTTTCCACGACTTTTGTGTCTTTGGTATATGGTTCTTACCCAAATGTTTATACCAATCATCTTACGATGGGTAACGTTAATGAATATCAAACCGACCGCCTTTACGCCAATTACATTTCCTGGTACACAATTTAGGTTGGGTTGACCCGTGAGTCCAGGTTACAATGTAAAACTGTGCCTCGATAGGGGTGTCAGCACATGCCCACCAGGCCGGCGTGGAACCACGCTCATCATGTTGCTACCCCTGCTCTCTTGAGTGTGTGCTCATTTTGATATTTTAAGTTTGCCCCAGCGAATATGAAAAGGGACCTGTTTTCAGACATGGAACCCCTGTGCTAGACAGCTAGGAGCGACCTATCATTCTGCCATAAGCTCTGCATTGAGAGTTTACTGGTTCCAGACCTCATTATTCTGTGAAATGTTAACTTTATCTACTACCCTGTAGGAGTTACATCCGCAACTGCTGATAACCCATTACCCACCGAATAAAATACCTCCACATCTGGGCTTAGCAAGGGAGAAAACTGTAACCTGAACATCAACAGTGGCTTATTCAAACATGGAGCTGAGGCATGTAGTGGCTGAACTGGCACATTGCCGTCTTGGCAGGCGATAGTTATCACATTGACCGTAAAATGCAAGTAACTACAACTGATGGCGACTGATTAGACCAATTCGACCAGGAAATGTTTGTCCATAATAGATTCATGTGACAGCGGTTGAGTGGTCTCGAGGAATGGTGTCCGCCTCGAGTGCTGGATGTTCCGGGTTCAAGCCCCAGTTAGGGCCGGATTTGTTTTTCACCTGGACTTCTAGTAACACAATTAATTCCCCTTGGTCTCTGAGTCGCGGGATCGGACGCCCGTGTGTATTGTTGCGCACGTAAAAAATCCCTTGGCAGTTGGAAATCTAACAAGAGTAGGCTAACGGTGTTGACCGGGCAAAATTTTGATTTAAAAATCAACCCAAAGTATTTCAGGATCCTCGCCGGTGCTACGGAGTTCGTGCACTGAGCTGAGATTCTCCGGACTCAGGCTTGAGTTAGGAGTAGAACGGAGCACTTATGGGTTACATCCGTGTGCCGTGATGTTGATCCGTCGACTAAACTAAACTAACTGAAGTAACTAGAACATCACCAGGTACCACAGCATTACCCTCGCTCCCCACCATCCCTCCAGGAGTGTTAGGATGTTATTCCCACCAGTACGACTGACACTCGTAACACGCGTACATGAAGATATTGACACATTTCTGGAAATTAGCCAGCATGGTAGGAGCAAATAAACATTGTGTTTAAATGTTTCAATCTTTGTGACAGCGTAAAATGCTAGCCATTAGACCGGCTGGAATCATAAAGTGCCGGCAGGGTCGTGGAACAATCTGCTCTTCCAACCACACATGTTCCCTGTTAAAATAAAGTACAGGACCCTTCTAAACGCTTTAAGGCGCATTGGACATGTGGTGCAATACCAATATGTGTACAGATCAATATACTACTAGTGGGTTGTGTGGTCTGTACCCAATCGGCCGCCTTTACTTCCCAAAACATTTCCTGGTGACTATTTTAAGCTGAGCAGATCTAGAAGGCCGGTCTCTGTGGTGAAGGGCTTTCGGACGTGATTCGTAAGCCCGCTTACCTGCGTTTGAAACACAGCTGCGACAGATTTGGCAGCAGACCACTTTGCTTTGGTTTTTAACGAATTGTATGGGAGCCGGTCGTTCAGAAACCAATGGCAAACTACTAAACGTAAAACTTACCAAGACAACAACAGCAGTAAAATGCTGGTGTTGGCAGCGATGTCCTGTAACAAGGATATGCACCAAAAAAAATAAAGACCTAGAAGCCTAGGTCATGTTTAGAAAATCCTATTCCGGTCTGACACGGACAGAACCTAGAACTAGCAGTCAGGCAGGGGTGCATTCTGGCAAGCAGTCTCCCATACAACACATAACCTCTCATACGACATAATCTGTTATAGGTATACCGTTTTTAATCTGTTCGCACAGACAAAATATCGAAATTCAACCAAACAGATACACCAGCCAGCCAATTCCAGCTTGTCAGTGCAGATTACGGCTATCGCTGACATGCCACTACAGCTCGTACCACTATCTGCAGGGCCGCGACCTCCAAACCGAAACAAATACTGTTATTATGTTGGCTCGTGGATGCTCAAGATTGCGTGATCTAATTCCTGAACCCTGCCTCCCTAGAGCTGTATGTTTTCTGTCCTTGCACACTACATGCTTGATGTTTATGATTACACTAAAGGCGAGTTGTGCTCACTCGTAGGCACATTTACAATCCGTTCTAGTGTTCACACTCATATCATCATCACCATCATCATAATCATCATCATCATCATCATCCAGAAAACATAAGATAGCTCGTTCTTAAACATCTGGTATGCTGATGGCGAGGTAGCGAGTTCAACCCCTGCACCGGTCAGTTGGACTAAAATGGTGACTTATCGTCCTTGATTTGGTGACGTAAATTACAAGTACCTCTGAAGTCGGAGTGGGTTCGCTTGATGGCGAGGGAAACTGATAATAGGGAAAGTGAATCCACAAGCAAAAATTACTCCAGCGCACCAGAAGTAGTAGCACGTGGATTGACCACGCTTGAGTTAAAAGCCAGGAACGCAAAAAAGTATCAACATCAGTATCATCAACACTATCATCAACACTATCATCAACACTATCATCACCCTTACGTAGCAAGTACTTTGCTGGACGTCGCCCTCACCACAGCCCGCTTCTGGATCTGTCCTTGCACACTGCAAGCTGGATGTTTATGAAAACAATTGTACTTCTAGCTCACAAGTTCACTTGTACATACATTTATAAATAATTTCCAGTGCGCACACAACTAAGCATATCATAATTATCATCCTCCGCTTCGTCAGCTGTATGGTAAAGGGGTTAAGGACACAATTCGTAATCCCGCATATCGCGTTAGAAACACAGCTGTTGGCAATTTGGAAGCAGACAGCCTTGCGTTGGTTTCCCACACAAAGGGATGAGTGCCAGTCGTTCAGAAAGCAATGACAAACTATTGAACGTAAACTTGCCAAGAAATCACGAACAGCCAAACAATTTTGGGGTTGACTGCAACTTCCAGTATAGGATATGCAATTAGTTTTTAACTCCTCATTATCACCATTCCCTGCATCATCCTCATCATCATCTTCAGACTCATCCTCATAATCATCCTCAAAAACTTTCTCATAATCATCATCCTCATCACGTAGCAGGTCCTTTACTGGACGTTGCTCACATCACGACCCACCGGAGAGTTTCTTGATCCTTTATTAGTTCTCGTGCCGTATGCATGCTCAAGCCCATGGGGTCCCTTGCCAGACCGTTGATTCTCATGCGGACTATATCTAGAGGGTTTACACATTAGTCACAAGGCGTAGTTGATTTCTTCAATCAGATGTTGGCACGCTTTTTCCTCTACTTACATATTTAATAAATATCATGTTTTCTTTTTTTTTTTCGCTCGCTAGCTTTGAATTCGAGCGTAGTCTACACACGAGCTAGACTGCAAGCTGTTGCTAACATCACTGAGTGTACTGGACTTATTGTGCTTGAGGGCTTGCTTTCCTTAATACCAGTGTTCCTCGCTATCAGATGAATCTTATATACGCCAGTGACTTATGAGAGTATGGAGCCGGTCGCTCAGAAAGTCGTGGCATGCTGATGAGTGTAATCTAGCCTGGGAATCAACATACAGCTGAAAGATGCTGATGTTGACAGCAGTATCCTGAAACAGGATTGAAACGAGGGAAAATGTGTGTGGGTGTGTGTGTGTGTGTGTGAGTGTGTGTGTGTGTGTTTGTGTGTGTGTGTGTTCCTCTTTTTATGTCCAAAAATCTTTTTTCTTGCTTGTGACACATACATTGCAAGATTACTATTGGTTATTGATTATTGGCTACCAGACGACAATGCATTCAATACAGACCATTATCACCTCTGTCTCCTTCAGCAGATATCGAAGTGTATGGATTCTAACTACGTCTGTCCCGTTCTGATGGATACACCTGTCGTCATTTGATTGGATACACACTTAACACGTCCCTGGTATTAACAAGCAGCATTAGTTCCATGTTGTATTTTATGTTCTTGCAAATTGCACATTGATGTCTCATTGCATACTGTGCTATTTTATATGTGTCTTCCTTGCACTATTGAAGATATGTCCATTTAAACATGTCCCGATAAGGGCGATCTACGAGGGCGAGTCAATAAGTACGTCACACAGCTCTGTGTGATTGCAGGTGAATGTAGTTGCTGTTTTCTACAGGTGTCATTAGGGTGACAGCAACATCGAACTTTATATTCCCGTTCGTCAGGTGTCGCTAGTTGTCTCATGCGCATGCGCAGCGCATAAACAAAATGGCGACTGTACTTACGGAGTGTACAACCAAAGAGCAAAGTTCTGTTGTGCGTTTTATGTGGGCAAAAGGCCTGCCTGCAAAGGGCGTTCTCAAGGAAATTCTTCCTATTTATGCTGACAAATGTTTGTCCCGTAATGCGGTGCATAGCTGGCTAGAAAAATGTTATCAAGGAAGCTCTAAAATTGTTGATGAAATCCGATCTGGTCGTCCTGTTGAGATTGCAACAGAAGCATCCGTGCAGTGGGTGGAGGAGATGATTAGGGGTGACAGGCGAGTCACGATAGACTCTGTAGCATCTACGATATGGTGCTCACATGGTTCAGCATACAGCATAATGCATGATCGATTGAAATTTAAGAAAGTGTGCTCAAGGTGGGTACCCAGACAATTTAAGGAGGAACACAAAATGAACCCATTTGGCATGTCCTTGCATCATCTCTGTCGATACGAATATGAAGGAGAAGACATGCTGAACAGGATTGTTACTGGGGATGAATCATTAGTGCATCACTACCAGTCCGAATCAAAGCGTGCTTCAGTGCAATGGGAACTTCTTTCTTCGCCTTGTGTCCAAATATTCAAGGTTACGCCATCAGTAGGGAAGGTTATGCTGACAGTGTTCTGGGATTGTCAAGGAGTGCTTTTAACAAATTTCAAGAAGAAAGGTGACAATGTGTATTCTGAATCGTACTGTGAAGTTATATCGATGCTTCATGATGCGATTCGAAGAAAACGTCCAGGACTGCTGACTAGAGGAGTGCTGCTTCTTCATGACAACGCCAGACCACATACAGCACGATTAACTCAGGAGAAAATGAAACAACTATGGTGGGAAGTTCTGGAACATCCAACTTACAGCCCCGATTTAGCCCCTAGCGATTTCCACCTTTTTGGTCCACTGAAAACCCACCTTGGCGGGAGACATTTCGCGAATGACGCCGAAGTTGAATGTGAAGTGAAAACGTGGTTTAGAAAACAGAGCACGCAGTTCAATGCAGTCGGTTTGGAAGGCCTGATAGAACGAAGATGGGATAAGTGCATCAATGTTGGTGGAAATTATGTTGAGAAATAAAGGGACTATGTATGTATAAAAATAAACTGGTTTCAAATGATCATATTTAGTTATTCTTCTACAGCCATTTGTGACTTACTTATTGATTTTCCCTCGTAGAAGCCACCCTTTTCCCGCGTGCATATCCAGAACAGTTTCCCTGCAATGGTAGCACTAAAAATAAGCACTCATGATTACCACAACCATCCGTCTTTGACCTTCGGCAATTTGTACATAAATAATATTTGTGAGCATCGAAGTGCAGCGGTTACTGCAGCTATTTACATACTGACGTTTGATGTTGTCTTTGTGTTATCATATTGCTTTACTCTGCATAAATGGCCGTAAATGTCTGTTCTGGGCGTTTCCCGTGATAATACATTCCGTCCATGTAAACAATTGCGAAGAGTGGTCTGGTCAGCCACATTATATGTCCATTCATGGTCTCAAAGATGACAAGATTATCTTTGGCAAGCATTAATTAAAAACCAACAAATTATACCACATCACCATCTTTGCGTGGTAGGGATACCATAGTCGATGCGATAGCAATCAAGGTTTGGCACTACTAGCTATCGTTAACCATAAATGTAGGTGCACCAATGCTTCAGCCAGTCCATTCTTTAATTGCGCAGATAATAAAAAGTATCTACCTCCTACTCCTATCCTCCACCTCTTCATCGCCTGCTTTCAAATTTACAACCGAGGACATCATTTGACAAAATCATGCAGTCATCCTGAGTATTTTGAACCTTTCCTTATTGCCACACTGACAAACTTGTTTGGAACAGAGCAGGGGCAGGCAACGAGATAAATACCTGGATAAATACCGTAGCGAAATAGCGTAATCGGGACAAGAATAAAGACCTGATCCAAGACTAGTCATAGTCTGATATGGCGAATTACACCTCTCCCTGCCCCCCCCCCCCCCCCAAAAAAAAAAAAACTTAACGGCATAACAAATGATAATAATGATAACTACTGGGACCTAAAGTTCTTGTCAGTCTGCAGACGAGTTTATGTGGTTCTTTCAAACACTTTTCTCTACATAAATGGTATGTAAAGATCAAATAGAAAACTAAAATAAAGAATTTTAGAACAAATGTAGTTTTTAACATACTGTTTAGTAACGTAAGACTACTTATATACAATGTCAGTTTATTGTAAGGTTTCTCGTCCATTTCAATGGCAAACTACTGAACATATACTTGCCCAGGAATTACAAACAGCCAAACAATTCTGGAATTGACTGAACCTCTTGTAAAGGATATGCAACTAACTTTCTGGTCAATACAACAGTACTGATTGACGTGAGAGGTAAATGTTCCAAGCTAGGTACTAGATTTAGTTTCTTCGACCGAGATACATGTCATAGAGAAAGCTACTCTTGTCTATTGTGTTCTTATTGTATGCATATCTCTATCTGTTGCTTCACCTTTGCCTACATTCCTATGTAATAACCTTTTTGCTTCCACCACACTAATTAATGGGTGCCTTCGTAGAATAAAATAACTGAAATGGTATCATAGAATCACGAATGCGAAGCTTATGGAGAGAACTACACACATTCCAGCTAACGGAGAGCTGAGTGTGGCGAAAGCCTGGCTGGACCATCACATCTTGATTAGTACTTAGTATATTATATTCTTTAATATATGTTTACATTAAGGTTACGGTTACTTTGTATTTATAGTAATGGGGTAATTTATATATGTGTGTGTGTGTGTGTGTGTGTGTGTGTGTGTGTTTGTGTGTGTGTGTGTGTGTGTGTGTGTGTGTGTGTGTGTTTGTGTGTGTGTGAATCTTAGGATGATAATTATGGCAATAAATAGTTCTTAATATATGTTATTAAACCAGCAGTTTACGCGTTACGCAAAGCCTTGATGATGCTGATAATAATAATGGTAATGCAACTCATCATCATGATTATAATAACACTGATAATCTTTGCGAGGATTACATAGGTATAAACCAAAGACACTTACGGCCTGTCCGAAATGAATAATATATTGTGTGTCTATACATAATGTAGCTTATAACGCGATTTGTTTCCGATCCCTGGACTGAACCAGCAGAGACACAGAACAACGCCAATGGCCCGGGGTGGTCTTGTACAGCATTAACACGTTTGTCTCAAATGTTCCCTGGAGCCCGGAGACGCCGGATTTACACGTTCAGTATTCGAAGCGCCAACTCCCTCTAGCTACAAAATTCCCAGCTAATCGAGCATCCATTATCCGAAAGTGGATCAGACATTCCTTACAGTTTATGTATTCAAAGTACATAAGCTTGACCCCATAGAACGCAAACGTTAAGACGTGTTTTTATTTAATCTGCTCGATTGATTTATACAAGGAGACCTCAAATGAAAACATTAAAAGTGTGATAGAAATTACAATAAACATGCTATTGTCTTGTAACCTGTCAATATTATTGTTAAAGATGTCAAGAGGGTTAAGTACGTGACAGCAAGGTTCAGACTAACATGGTGACGTCATAAGGACAGTTTACAGATGCCCCCCCCCCCCTTTTGACATGCATCAAAGCGGAACAGCGTTCTGTTAACCGGTTGTTGTTTGTTTTTCTCAGTGATGGCGTGATACCTATAGAAATTCATCGGCGAATGAAAGTCCAGTATGGTGATGCATGCCTATCAGTCCAGCAGGTGTATCAAGGGAGTAGGAAGTTTCAAAACGGCGTGACTCCTGTGACAGACTGTTCACAAACGGGTCATGAACACGAGTAGTGACCTCAGATACTTTTTTCTTCTACAGGAATCCAAGCACTCTATCGGCTCAAGAGGACTTGCATTGAACGCAGTGGTGACTTTATCGAAAAATGATACATCTATTCTTTACTTGTTCAGAATATATTCACATCAATCAACAACAAAAAATAATAAGGTTTTCATTTAAAGCCCTTCGTACATCACTAAACTCCTTCAGCATTCTCGAGCTGTTCTGTGTGATCTCCAAAAACCGCCTCGTTACAAGCTCATTTTGTGGAGTAAATTTTGGAGGCATGATTGGTAATTGAACATTGAAGTTCCTTGCTTTAGATCGACTTATAACCAATGCTTCCTCCATATGTCAACACACGGGTTACCAAAGTAACTAACATAAATACTAGAATGGAATAAAATGTATACGTTTATTTAATCCGCTGTTTTTCTTTTTGTTTCTTGATGGGCTACCTTATTCGTTGATTGTCCTTCCATGGTATGTTTGCATTTTCCAAACCAGCAACTTGTTTACTGCCGCTAGATGTTTCTAGGCTATTTTGCTTAATGTTCATGTTTCATATGCACACAGGAGTATTGTTTACATATACAATTTAAAACTCTTTTTCCCACTACAGTTCACAGCTTTTATTAATTGGTATGTTTTCAGTCTTGCAAAAAAAAAAAAAAAACTTTTGCCGTGCGGACTGTTGCTCTAATCTCTAGAAGTCATCTTCCGTCAGACATTATGTCTGCTTTAAGATAAGTGTGCTGATTTACCTCTTTTAGAATGCTCCCATTTACTTGGATGTTACACTGTGGTTTTTATTTCTTGTTGGTGATTACCACAATGTATGGTTTCTTACAATTTGATTATAACCCTAGTTGTTCACTGTGAACATTAACAGCCTCCACCGAATGCTGCAAATTATGTCTGTTCGTTGTCTGCAATCAGTGTTGTGCAATCTGCATATCTTTTATTGTTTACAGTATGTTCTCCAATGTCGATTAAGCTTATACCTTTTACATTTCTTACAATATTGTCATAAAATATTGTAATATATATATTACAATATTGTCGAAAAAAGGACTGTTAGTTGGTTGCATATCCTTTACAGGTCGTAGAAGTCAACCGTAGCGTTTTTAGCTTTTCGTGATTCCTGGGCAAGGTTACGTTCAGTAATTTGCCATTGCTTTCTGAACGACCGGCACCCATATCATTTCATAAAAAAATCCAGCGCAACGAGGTCTGTTGCTAAATCGCCCGCAGCTGTGTTTCGAACGCGATATGCAGGATTACGAAATGCGCCCGTAACTACTTCGCCACGGAGCCGGCATCATATATGACAAAATAGGACTGTAGAATGATAAATCCCTGTCTGACACCTCTCTTTATTGTCTGCTATTGATCTAGTACATCAAACGTTTTTATGACAACATGCTGCATGAATTTTTCGTCAATTCGGAGATCTGTAAGCATCTTATCATGTCGGTTTGTCTTATTTTCTTGAAAACATGTGTAGTGAATGAAGCACATTCTTACGCATTTAAATTAACTGTACGCAATAGTACATATTATGTCCTTATGGCATGCCATGCTTTGTCGGCTGTATATTATTCTGTAAGCTATTCTAAATACCAACCAAAGTGCATAGTCATTAATAAAGGCGTTGACAATGTCATAGCCATTGAATATCGTGGCTTCATAACCAACAACAATGGGGACTTCACAAGAAGTCGGTCACAGGCTGCAGAGGTTAGACAGTGTTACGAACATATTGTACACCACATCAGACCAGTTAACGTAACATTTTTGGGAACATACATCTTCCCTTTGGCAATATATGGCTGTGAGTCATGAACCATTTCGCAGTCACTAAAGAACTAAATTGGGGAATCTGATCTTAAATGCTGCTGAATAATTCCTTGAATCTCATGGGCCAAGAAGCAGAGTGGTATTGGAATTCTACAGGGACTAAAATCGACAAACACAGGCTCATAAACTGTAGCATTCTTTGGCCATAATAAATGTCCGAGTGGCCAGAAAAGTACAGCAATAGACGGCATGGTTTGTGGAAGTAGAGATTGATGTCAGGGTCGACCTACATGAAGTTGGACACCTTCGGCACGAGAGTGCATGAAGCGGGAGAAATGGTAAGAGTGTATGAAGCGGGAGAAATTGTAAGAGTGTATGAAGCGGGAGATAATGCAAGAGGGTATGAAGCGGGAGACACGAGATTGTATGAAGCGGGAGAAATTGCAAGAGTGTATGAAGCTGGAGAAATGGCAATAGTGTATGAAGCTTGAAAAATGGCCAGAGTGTATGAAACGGGAGAAATAGCAAGAGTGTATGAAGCTGGAGAAATGGCCAGAGTACATGAAGCTGGAAAAATGGACAGAGTGTACGAAGCGGGAGAAATGGCAAGGTACTGAGGGGCTTTTTATGAGTTTCATGATGAGAGCAACATGCTGATACTGAATGCAATCTATATGGCAATGTCTACTGAACAAGTAATTCTCAGTTATTCAGAGTTATTCAGCTGAGCACGGTAACATGTGCCCATAAATTACAATCACACGTCTTATCGACGTTCAGAAGAAATTACAAGGGGAATTTGCAAGCTTCACACTTCAACAGTTGACATTAGCCAAATATTAACACTTCTGTTGGTAAACACTAAAGCCAGAAATAATTTCAACACAGTCCCCGTAACCATCTCTTCTGACGACTGACAGCAACAAATAAATAAACTAAACTTGGGATAAAGTAACTTTGAGTAACACTATGGGACTGAGAGATTTTGCTACATCAGGTAGTTTGCTTGGCTTCCAACGATAGGATAACGGGATCAATTCACAGGCGAGGATGCAATGAATAATAGAAAAGACATATTAATCACATGTACAAGCACACCACATTACATCGATTAGACTTCATGTGTGACCTTTTCTAAAGCAGAAGCAGACGGTCCTCATTATTATGTAACATGTTTTTGCGGAATGTTGGACGTTAAGACCCCTTAAAACATTCTCTATCGTCTGAGAGTTTTCCTGACTCCGGAAACCATAATGCCCAATTTGTCAACAATGTCCTGTTGTCGATTGTCGTGTTCGACCCCGCTTTTCTGCTAGGAGATATACCCTCCTTTGATTCTTCTTCTAGGAGACATACCCTCTGACTTATTTCTTCGAGATGACATACTCTCCATTGATTCTTCTTCCTGGAGTCATACCCTCCGTTGCTTCTTCTCCCAGGGATATACCCTCCCTTGCGTCTGTTTCCTGGAGATATACCAACACTGTTGTTTTCTTCCTGGAGATATACCCTCACTTATTGTTTTCTTTTTGGAGACATACCCTCCCTGGCATCCTCTTCCTGGAGTCAGATTCTCACTTGTTTTTTTTTCTCCAGGAGACATGCACCCCCCCCCCCCCCTTTCCTTCTTCTTCCTGAAGACATACCCCCTTGTTGTTTTCTTCTTGGAGACATACACTCACTTGTTGTTTTCTTCTTGGAGACATACACTTACTTTTGTTGTTTTCTTCCTGGAGACATATCCCCCTTGTTGTTTTCTTTCTTGAGACATACCCTCCCTAGCGCCTTCTTCCTGGAGTCCGACTCTCACTTATTATTTCTTCCAGGAGAATTACTCTCAGTTGCTTCTTCTTCCTGGAGACATACCCTTACTTGTTTTTCTTCTTTCTTCCATGAGACATACCCTCCCGTCATTCTTCTTCCTGGAATCATACCCTGACTTGCTTTTTATTCTTCCATGAAACATACTCTCCCTTGCTTCTTCTTCCTGCAGATATACCCTTACGTGGTTTTCGTATTTCTTTGACGAGACATACCCTCCCTTCCTTCTTCTTTCTGGAATCATACTCTTATTTGCGTTTTATTCTTCCATGAAACATACTCTCCTTTTGCTTCTTCTTCCTGGAGACATACCCTCATTTTATGTATATTTTTTTTCTGCGAGACACACTTTCAATCCTTCTTCTTCCTGGAATCATACCCTTACTTCTGCTTTTTTTTAAATTACTTCCAGGAGACGTTTCCTTCCTTGCTTTTTCAACCAGGAAGAATGTCTTCCATCACTGTTCTTTTGAACCACTGCCTCGTATAATATGGCTTCAGTATTTCAATTTCCTAGATCTTTTGCTGTTTGTGAGTCATGTTTATCTGATGCTCGTATCTTGCACTATGCCAGTATGTTTCTTCTACCTGGTCCACGGGACATACTGACACACTTACGCGTCTCAAGGCCCATTTGGGCATAAGGTGCTAGACTCATATTTTAAAGACCAATCATCGGTCAGTTTGGGAAGTGGTCAGAATCATACAAGCCGTCTTTACTCTCCAAGATACTTTCTGGTGTCCATTTTAGACTGGGTCGACCAAGGAGCCCTGATGCGGTTTCGAACGGAGAACCACTGGGCAGGCAGGCGAGTGTTTAGTCAACAAGCTAACGCGGTTCGCTCAGACAGTAATGCCATTAACAATAATTACCCAGGACTCCACCACTTTTCCAGATATACTAGTGCATCAATGAAGATGACTCCGGCTCTATGTATAACGGATGTTCGCATGTTTTACGTAATTAGTTGGTTATTCTTTCATTGAACACTCACCACCTTCACATGCCATATGATTATAAGGGACTTCACAATCGTGAGTTACAGTGGTACCGTAGTACCACTTCTTAGTCTTCTTACCGCTTTCTCTGTATTTGCTTTTGTTTTTAAGCGTCAGGACGCTTTGGAAAGAGCTTCTCTGTGAGCTGTATTATAAGACGTGTTCATGTCCTTTTGATTCCCCGTGATCTATCGATTATGGAGTAAAACCCATTTTCTATTTCTGCTGTATAGAAATGTCTGTTTCTTCCTTCTCGAGGAATGCAGTTTATTACATGGTCGCCCCACCTGACTCGCTGTGTTTCGATAAAATACATAGCTGACATTGTGCCTATTTTGTTTCGAGACATCATTTTAAAATCATTGGATCCTTTTTTCCGCACGTAGTATTATATCGACCTCGTTGTGCTGTAAGGGAGTGAGTGAATCTTAGAATGAGAAATAATTATGCAGATCCTGGAGGCAGCGGTAATATGGTTTATAAGACACATGTTGCAATTATCTTGGACTGCAGTATTAATTAGTAGCGGGTAACTGGAAGAGGCTAAAGAAAGTAGAACATTGCTCATAACCATACAAGAGGGACAGTGTGTGGAGGATTTATAATAATGTGATAGACAATGGAGAACACTAGGAACATGTTTGTTCCCTCACTTTCAACTCAAGCGGAATGCATACACGTGCTACCACTTCTAGTGCATTTGTCTGCATTTTGCACGTGGATTAGCTTTCCCTATTACCAGTGTCCCTCTCCATCAGGCGAACCCATTCCGACTTTATATGTATTTACAATTTACGTCTCCAAGTAAAGGACGAGAAGTCAGCATTTTAATCCAACTGACAGGTGTAGGGGTTGAACCCGCGACCTTGGCAATAGCATGCAGAATGATCATGGTGGTTTAAAGCGGGAGCAAGGATAAATATCATAAATAAAATTGATCAAGAACATAAAGGTCCTAGATATTTGGACAGACATGAACTTGTATGCTATTTGCCTAACCACAAGATGATCAGGATACATCTAGTTAGTTAGTTAGTTAGTCGACAGATCATCCTCATTGCACATCGAACCATTCAGTCCATAAGTGCTCGGATCCCCTCCTCAGCAAATCCCGCAACGTGTAGCGGCTAACGACGCCAGTTCTGTGTTGGTTTATCAATCTTCTTTGGCTTCCTGCGTAGTGTTCTTGTTTGGCCACCCCTCTTTTAATTTGCAGTTCTCGCAGTCTGGCCATTGTTGTAGATTCACAGTCATCACTTGGTTCTCGCAAAAGTCTTACTTCTCGTAGAGCATTCAGGATGTCGGCCTGGTCCATGGCGCGTCCGCCCTCCACAGTAGCCTCACCTGCGAGCTTGTCAGCCCGCTCATTTCCTTGTACTCCCGCATGCCCTGGCACGAAGATGAAACTAATCTTTGCCAGTCGAGACCGCTCCAGAGGCAGCAACCATTCTCTTCGGATCGATCCCTCCTCTATCCTCTTGATCATGTTCATTGAGTCGCTGAGGAAACAAGCCCTAGTGAATGTCTGTGTCTCGAGCCATGTTATTGCTTTACTTACTGCCATGACTTCCATGGTCAGGCTACTTGTGGTTTCAGTGAAAGCACCAGAGTCCTCCTTCACAATTCTCCCTCCGGCCCGAGCTGTAAAGGCCCATGAGCTTCTCACATGTCGGACGACCGACCCATCTGTGTAGATGACCGAGTCACCGTCTAGCGAATTCTCGAAAATCAACGCTTGTACTTCAGCCTCAACAGCAGCCGGATTTTCTTGTCTGCATTTTCTATCTAGTTGGATGCAAACTGAAAAGGATGTGCAGAAGTATGTTGGCACTTGCACCCACTCCTCGCCAGGTTCTAAGTCCTCAAGTGAACACACCTGTTGAAGAATGTCTTCGGCTTGACCCATACACGACCTTCCTCTTTTTAACCTGCTGCCCTTCACCTTCCTAATTTCACTATGCAGTGGATGTTGTGTGTTTGCGTTAATTCTGAGGTAGGCGCGTGCCCTGCAACCTTGCATTCTCTCTTCAATGGTTGGAAAATCAAGAAGGTAGCGCATCGCCCTGCATGCTGTATCTCTTGTACATCCAAGAATAATGCGCATAGCTTCATTCTGTATCCTTTCCATCCTTTCTATCTGCTTATGGCTGAGAGTCAGGATTGCCATTGCATACTCCAAAACAGACATGACCAGCCCCTCGTACAGAAGACATAGATGGCGCTGCTCACAGTTTGCTGCCGCCATCACCCGCATCGCTGCCAAACCCCGTTTGGCCTTTGTTATCACCTGGTCTATGTGCACATTATAAGCAAGGCTTCGATCAAACCGTATCCCCAGGTAATTCATTGTCTGCGTTCTTTCCACCGTCTCTGAACACAGCATTACAGTTGGTGTTGGAGTGTTGACAATATGATTATTCAACGAGAACCAAGTCACTGTTGCCTTTGTTGGGTTGACCATTGCCCCAGCTTCATCACACCAAGTAGTTATGCGATTGAGTTCGGTTTGTAGTTCCACAGCAACCTCCTCTCTATCCTTACCCTGACGATACACTAAAACATCATCGGCATATGACAATGTCCTGCCAGGTCCAGTGATCTGCTCACTGGTGATTCTCACTGTGTAGGCGTTGAACAGTACCGGAGATAATGGTGATCCCTGTGGTAGGCCAGGATGTATTGTTGTTGGTTCCGAAGTCCAACTGCCACATCTAAAAACTACTTTCCGTTGGAAGAGGGCTGCAGCGATCCAACTAAGGAGGAATGGACTTACGTTTAGTTCGAGAAGCTGAAACATTAAAAAATCCAGTGGTACTCTGTTGTATGCGTCCTCAAGATCAATCGCTGCAGCAACGGTTTCAGTGCCTGAGTGGAAACCTTCATAGACATCCTGGGCAAAGACTGCTGCATTGGTCCAGGTTTCTCTTTTTGGACGGTACCCACCCAGGGTGGGTGGGAAAACACATTGCCTCTCTAGTTGGCTTGATATTTTCCTGGCAATTACCTTCTCCAGCAGCTTGCCTATTGTATTCTGCATGGTTATAATTCGATATCCCTGAATTTTTTTGTGGTCTTTGTCAGGCTTCGGCAAGGGAATCAGATAGCTGTGTAACCATTCCTCCTTGATGCTAGCACTCCCTATACTGTTGTTGTACATGTCTGCTAGTTTCTCTAGCTCATTGTCGGTACACCTATTTATGTCGTCGTATCTTATGCCATCAGGACCTGGAGCACTGTTTTTTGATCGTCGAAGCACAGCCTTGATTTCTTTCACTGTCACTGTGTCTTCATCCGAGGTGTTCTGGGCCTTGCATCTGTCTGAGGTGACCTCCTTGGCCAGATTTCGGCCTCCCATGTCTGTCTGGTTGCTCTGCTCAAGGTAGCGTTCAAAGAGGGCTTTGCCCTTGTCCTCGTCAGTCCTCTGCCAGATGAGGTCAGCACCTTGGAAGTCAGAAATGCTCTTATGCTTGACTACACCACTCATGCTTTTATGTAGTCGCCAGAACAATTTCAGTGACTTGTCTGTGCTTACTCTTTGACACACCTCTGCCCATTTTTCGCTTTTAACAACCTTGACCAGTTTTTTGAAGTAGCTTACTTTTGTGTGCATCTCTCTTTCTAAGCGCAAGCAGGGACTAGGATGACCAGCTCTGTTCTTCTTGGCATTTTGCCATCTCCTTACAGCACTACGCTTATCCACCCAAGCCTTCTCCACCTCGAAACTCCATCACGGTGGCTGCTCCCAGCTTTTTTTCCTGCCCTGAAACATTCTGCGCTTGTCACGTCTTATTTTACTCACCACATCTTGCCCTGTACTGTCATACTGGAACGTCTTTACCTTTAGCTTGTGCTGCCTGGTTCTGCCTTTCTCCACCAGTATGCTGCAAGGGTGGTGGTCGCTGCCATGGTGTCCTAGGACACCCCATCTACACACTGTAGTGAGTGAAGGTGAAACTAGCGCCAGATCAATAGCACTGTCCTCATCACCCGGACGGCTTGCTGTCCTGGTGGCACAGCCACTGTTGATACAAACCAGGTCGATGGTTTCCAGTGCAGTCTCGAGCTCCTCCCCCTGTGTATTGGAGGAAGTGTTTCCCCATGATCTGCCTTTAGCGTTGAAGTCACCACAGAAAATAACATTTCTCTCGTGGCCTAATATGCCACTTAAGCACTGCCACTTCTGGGCGTCCACACTGGCATTGCGGGCATAAACATTAACCAACAAGAATGGTATACTGGATTGAACTCTCAACGCCTGTATTTGTATATCGTCACTGTCCCAACTGGACATGTCTAGCTCTGACGCCACCATGCTGTCGCGAACGAGAATCGCCATTCCCAGATGTCGTTTGTTGTAGAAACATTTGAAGCCGGCAATTTGGAGTAGCTGATCGCCCAGTCTCGTCTCCTGGAGTGCTACAATGTCGTTCCTGTAAACTAGGGTTTCTAAAATAGAGCCCCGTTGTTTTACACTGGCACAGTTCCAATATAGAATACGGATATTCCTGAGTCCTAGACGATGACACTTGAGTTTAAAACGCCTCAAACCACCACGCTTACCTTGCTTCTTTATCTCTGCGCGGCTACCACGCCGCTTCGGTATGTTGACTGCTGATCGCACGAAAAACACACGTTGTTCCGCCATGTTGAAAAAACGTAAACACAGACTGAGAAAACCACACACGCTGCTGAAAATTCACTCAAGGATGGCTTCGCTCGATGCACGAACTCCGTAGCACCCGCGCAGATCTTGAGTAGAAACTCCTGGTTTTACATCCTGGCACACCAATTACACGCAAGAGATGAATAAATCCATCCCCTACGCGAAAAAGTTAACGAACACAAAACAACACGACCGTCCGTCGCCATCTTGAAACCGGAAGTCTACATCTATTGTGCTATACTTCTTCTGTCTTTGTTTGTGGTACTCTAGATTTGGCACTGCCAGAATAATGTTAGAAAGAGTTGTTTAAATTAAAGATAGTGTTTCAACTGAGTGCAATAGATTTACAACAACTGTTGGATATAGTAGTTATAGACATTTCAAGCAACGAAATCTCTCTGAATATCCATAATAGCAAACAATGCTTATATCAAATACATGTCAATATATGTTGTAGCAATAGAAGAAACATGCTTAACCAAGTTAACACATTCAAATACTTCAGGGAAATCACCTTCACATGGAATCTGCGTAACAGAGATGGCAAATTAAATAAAGCAAAGAAACGTTGCATTTCAACAAATGAAACGTATCTTGTGCTAGAAGTCTCTTTCCATAACTGACATAAAGAGATTACTAAAATGTTATACATTACGGAACTCAAACGACTACATCTGGAAGAGTATGGAGGCACCGAAGATGTCACAAACTTTGGACTAACGAGTGCCTGGGTAAAGATCATGAACTTAAAACATAATGTACATATATAAGAAGGAGACAGTTTTATTGAGTCATGCATTGATAATGAGCCGGCTTCGTGGCTTAGAGGTTATGACTTTTCTCCGTAATCTCGTATACTCTCATCGGTAACATGATGACGGTGAGAATCAGCAGTGGTTCGAATCGCATCGGTAACTTACGGGGTATGTGAGCCGGCCGCTCAGAAAGCAATGGCAAACTACTGAGCGTAATCTTGCCAAGAAATCAACATACAGCTGAAAGATGCTGGCGTTGACAGCGATGTCCTGTAAAGGTTATGCAACAACAAAAAAATTGATAATGAAGCCGCGGAGAACGCCGTGACGATTGGAATAATCAAATGTAGAACAGGCAGAGTTAGGCAGAGAGAAAGGATGCAGGCCTGAGACGGTGACATGGGGGAATATCACCAATATAATATATCCGGAACACCAAGGGTCAAGATTCGTGGTGATGCATGAACGCCTTTGTCATATGACAGGGAACATTAAGATGGCGTTTTCACGTCAGTGGTTATCTTATAATACGCATATTATCATGATTAATCCTCCTCCTTCCTCTTCTTCTCCCTCTTCTTCCCCTTCTTCCTCTTTTTCCTCTTCTTATTCCTCTATGTCCTCATCTTCTTCCTCTTCTTCTTCCTCTGCTTCTTCCTCTTCCTATTTTTCTTCCTCTTCTTCTTCCTCTTCTTCCTCCTCTTCTTCGTCATCTTCTTCCTCCTCTTCTTCGTCATCTTCTTCCTACTCTTCTTCCTCCTCTTCCTCTTCTTCTTCTTCTTCTTCTTCTTCTTCTTCTTCTTCTTCTTCTTCTTCTTCTTCTTCTTCTTCTTCTTCTTCTTCTTCGTCTTCTTCTTCTTCTTCTTCTTCTTCTGCTTTTTCTCCTTTTCCTCTTCCTCCTCCTGTTCTTCCCTCTACTACTCAACTAAACCATTCATAACATAAACAACTTATGTGGGCCTTCTTAGACATAAAATGAAAGTCAAACAACGCTAACTCTAGCACGTGGTATCTTATACAACCACGAGAGAGCTGCAGGAAATGCTTACACTTTGATTGTATCTCTTAACTAAGATCCACAATGTTCTCAAATCAGCTGTCTCCCTTCAAATGTCCTCCTTTCATATGTCCTCCTATCAAGCTGAGATTCTTCATTCTAACCACTGTCTGCGAAGGACAAAACCATCATCATAAGTATCGGCAGTGCTGTCTCTCATTAGTCGTACGTCTACTGCCATGCTACCCTGGACACACGCCTTGCATCTATGCAGTAGTTGTCATGATTACAAATGTAGTCAGCATATAGCCACATTCACAACGTGTGTGTTGTGGGAAGTCAGCTTAGGTACATTAACTACAGCCCACATTCCCATTACGCTCTCTCTCTCTCTCTCTCTCTCTCTCTCTCTCTCTCTCTCTCTCTCTGTCTCTCTCTCTCTCTCTCACACTCATTCTCCCTCCTCTCTCTCTCTCTCACTCATTCTCCCTCCCCCTCTCTCTCTCAAGAGTATGAATGGGTAAATGATTTAGTGTGTCATTGTGAGTTGGTATGCGTGTAAGGAAGTGTGTTTAGGGAAGTGTGTACGTGTGGATTAACGACTGTTTGTGGATGTGCGTGATTGAAAGTATGTATATATCTTGATATATTTTAAGGATATATGTGCATGAGAGAGAGAGAGAGAGAGAGAGAGAGAGAGAGAGAGAGAGAGAGAGAGAGAGAGAGAAAGAGAGAGAGAGTGTGAGAGAGAGAGAGAGAGTGAGAGAGAGAGAACGTATTATGCGTGTGTATATATATATATATAGTAAATGTTTGTTAGCGTGTTTATGGATGTGAGTGGGTATATGTGATTGCGAGGGAGTGTGTATCTGTTTAATATTGAGTGGGTGCATATCAGTGATCGTTTGTAAACGATGATATGTGTGTATGTATGTAGGCATGTATGTATGTGTTTATGTACGTGTGTCTGATCCGTGCCTGTCATGTATCTCATAACATGATAATATGCATTGTTTATATTCACATCATAAATTTGACAATGATCTTTATATGTGAATGCATCATCTACAGTAGATAATTTATAGACGAAAGATGAGTTATTGAAAGGGCCGAATGTATGGCTGGCCTGCTTGCCTAATTTGTGACACTTTGAAAATAAAGTTCGTTCTGTCGTTCGTTTCGTTTTTATTCACTTTCACCTTCGGACATCCGCTGAAATCATCGACGACAGAGCACGTTTGCCGTTTCTACAGCAATGTGGAGATTTTGATTCCATATTTCCCATAGAAACCCGAGCCTCTATAACAGTTGTCAGTCTTTCCCTCTGTTCCACCAGCGAAATGCTTCACAAATCGAAGTAAAAACTGCCTCATGTAACAAGACACAGTAAACTTGCTGTAATCTTAACATAGACCACATACCACGGAGCTCCACGTTTTAAATACTTAACAATCCTACGCGTGACTGTTATTTTAGTACGCTGGGCAATCTGAGATAACCATTTCTTGCAGTAATCGAGGACTGCTCAAAAGCCACTTACGCACAAATTGGATTTTAACTCAGAGTTAACTATTTCGATACAGCATTCTCTAGAACGCACAATACTACAGCGTGTTGTCACCTTTAGTTATTGCATCTCGTAATCGATTTCTGTACCCGCTATTAGGTTTGTCGGCTAAGAACGTCACTCACGCTGTTATCGATGCAAGGAAAATCGTTATATCTACACTCATCTTTCCCTGGGATATTTCATGTCTTAATAGTAGCAAACATTAGTACCATGTTCATCTTCATTACCTTATCAACAATTAGTCCGGTCTTAGTCAGATATGACTTAGCTATCAAATGGTAGTAGATGGAACTGTCTGGTTTCTGTTAGCGCTGAATGTTGGGCGGCGTTTACCAAACCCGACACCCACACATTGTGACAATGGCATTGGGCGTAAGATCGGAATTGGGATTGTACAAGCGTTACCCTGGTTCAAAGAAATGCAACCTTAAGACTAAATACCATTTAGAGCAGACCAGACCCCTGAACTTGGTCGGCAACTGATCTAGATTCAATTTCCGACAAGTGGACAGTTAGAACATTGCTTTGCTGATCCGGCTGCTTCTGCAGCATGTTTTATTCCAGATGCATGATGTTACCTTTCCTCTGAAATAAACTAGGCTGGCAGAGCTAGGGAGCATGCTGCGTGGACAACAACACATGGTCTATACAATTCAGCCGGAGCTTTGTGCTATGGAGCGATTATTATGCCGTTTTTAAAGCACATAAGTATCGGTTCTGTGGTGAAGGTGTTTCGGACGCAGTTAGTAAACACACATACTGCGTTCGAAACAGAATTGCGAGCGTTTTGGCAGCAGGCTGCTTTGTGTTGTTGTTTATAAAATGGTAGGAGTGCCGGTTCAGAAAGCAATGGCATATTATTGAACGTAAACTTGCAAAAAATCAAAAACAGTAAAAAAAAATGCTGGAGATGACTGTGACGACATGTAAAGGATATGCATGATGTTTAGAAAGTATCGCTGCCAGTGCCTTATAAACGACTTCCTCTAAAATATCAGCTATTTAGGCTACTGAAATAAAAATATAAATAAAGTGTAGCTACGTGTAAGCACACATAGAAAAGATAAGAAAGAATACACAATTTATAGGACACACTATACAATAGAAACATCGAAATCTATGTATATAACTGGATGTCTTGCCAGTCACTTTCAAAACATGTCAGACCCTCGTTGGGAGAACAAGAGTACTTGGATTCACGGTCAGCTCTCAGCATTTATATGTAAGTTTGGGATAGCAGTGGCCGAGAAGTTGCAGTGTTTGATTCAGTTTCGGACAGTAACGGTTCGTTCTCAGCACAGGGCTAGGAATTTTCCTGAGAACCTTTGGTATCTAATGATATCACACATCTTTCTAATCTCTTGAGTCGAGAGAGCCTAGTCGTATGAGGCCAATAATGGGAGTCACTGTGTGAAAGTTGTGAACGTAAACAAATCCTACGGCAGTTGGAAATCGCTTAGAGAAGACCGTAAAGCAGCTGCCCTGGCATCGTTGTTAGACAAGAAAACCCACCCACGAGTAGATAGAGCCGGTTTACATGGATGCAATACATCTAGAGGAAATGCACCTTGCACAAATACAAGTCTATGTCAGACACTCCGAACTTTGATGTGCAATAGAAGAAGTCGAAGAAGTAGATACGTAAATGTGTAGGCTTTTTACAGATCAGCCGTGAATCATCATCATCAAGTGCTATGCCGACTGGCGTAGGCGTTCATGACTCCCCACAGATCTCGGTCTTTGGTTTTCTGGATCAACTCTATCGTTGATATTCCTCCATGCCACTGTCGCAATCCATCCAGCATAATTTCTCTTGGTCTGCTTCTGTTACTACAATGCCCAACAATTGTTGTAGATCGTTTATATTATCCGCCATGTCATCTACAAAGCGTATATTATTTATACTATAACCTCCGATAAACCCAGTTTTCTTTTGGCCATCAACTTTAAAATTTCTTCAGTCATCCATTTTTTCTTAGCCTTTTGGCTTCTCTCGGGTAATATTTCTTTGCTCGTTTGATGAGTGGTGTGAATAGGAGGATTTCTTCCCCTAGAGTACAATTTGAATTTAATCACCGCAAATGTCAGCATTCTTATTTTCCTACCAGCATGGATCTAAATTAAGCCCAGTTCTATAGGAAAGAAATGCGGCGATGAGCGGAACTGGTCACACACATCATTAGATCGTGATTTAGAATATGTGAAGACTTACGGGGGTCTTCATTGTGAAGTGATCAAGTGTTCTACCTTAGGCTCTGAGGGTCGTAGGTTTGTTTTCGGACAGCGTCGCGTGTACCACGAGTTCAGTGTTTCCGGAGACCCCAAGTTTCACCAGTCAGTTTAGCCAGCCATCAATATATTTTCGTGTTTGTTTCTGCTCATAATACGACCAAATATTTTGACTAAGAAATGAATCGTTGATTGGTAAAACCTCTGCAAGATTCGATTTTAACTCTCAAATCACATGTATTACTGTTAAAGTCCTTTGAGCTCCGAAAAGGTTGTGCATCAATAGGAGTGAGTTTCCACCACAACCGTACCAACATGGGAGCAACAACAACGCAATGGCTAGCATGCCTCCATGTCTGTCCCATTGTCATATACCCTTTGAGGAGGGGGCCTATATCTTTCATTAAGATGACCTAGCAGATCGGATCAGTCTCAAATAGGTTTCTTGGGGATCTACAAATACTTGGCAATTACCATATACCCAGGGAAGCTGCTGTACCGCCGTGACTAGCACGTTTGCCCGTCCGTTCAATGATTATGTGTTCTAATCCATAGCGAGGCGGAGATTTGTGTGTTTGTGTGTGTGTGTGTGTGTGTGTGTGTGTGTGTGTGTGTGTGTGTGTGTGCTAATTACTATGGGCTTCCAGGTCGATCTAGCCTTAACTGGATAGAAGAAATTGTTCAGGGAAGTAAAAGCGGACATTGAGATATAGAACACACATACTTATAAGTCCAGAGTCGATTGGTTTATAATAATATGACAATAGAACCATATACCCAATACATCTCAAGACGTGGAGAATGTTCTTTTACTACGACATAACAAGTACATCTTATCTCGTGTAAACGGGTCCTTTACTTATCTACGATGGCAAAATACCATCGCAACGAAGACTGTGGTGCTCTGCTTCACTTTCGAGAATCGGAAAGCAGCGGGGTATTCAAGACGGCTACTGAAACGTAGGTAGCAGTTCATCCTCGGAATCTTGAGTTATGTGGTAAAATTTTTTCATATGTACATTTTCTCTTCATTGTTCTCATTTGTTTCCATCTTTTTATTCTTCTCATCCCCTCCTTATGCCCTAAAGTAGTCACCGGAGGATTTTCTCCTGTACTATATGTTGTGTTTCATGCATGCATTTATTTGCTGATGAAGGCTAGTCGCTGCAACGTCCTGTATGTGTCGTAATACTTTTATGTAAAGCTGCATTACTTTGTGTTATGCTATACTGAAACGAAGAGGCATAATTGGTTGTAACCATATCATGCCCAGGGTGTTAGCGATTGGTAGAATGCAATACTTCTCTGAGGTTAGGAAGGACAAAGTGATGAGAAAGCTGCCTTTCGCCCAATGAAAAAAACAAACAAAAAACGAATGATTTATTGCGTGCACATTTAACATTGAAGAGCTGGCAGCTGGTTATACAACAGTTCGTGATATTGCCCCCCTCCCACACACATACACATACCCACACCGATCCAAACCCATCCAGCCCCCCCCCCCCCCCCCCCCACACACACACAGAGGAATCTGCAATGGGTCTGTGAAGTGCTAGGACCATCAAATGATGTCCTCTTGAATGCACGGGGTAATGTGTGATTTGTTATCCCATCTCTCAGAGGACGGCTGAGGTAGACGTCTATACCTTCCCCTAACTCAGAGGTTCTCAACCTTTTTTTGGCCCGTGTTTCGCCATATTTTCAGAACGTCATCTCTCTCTCTCTCTCCTCTCTCTCTCTCTCTCTCTCTCTCTCTCTCTCTCTCTCTCTCTCTCTCTCTCTCTCTCTCTCTCTCGCTCTCTCTCTCTCTCTCTCTCTCTCTCTCTCTCTCTCTCCCCCACCCCATTCGTATTTCCTACGTAAAATTTGGCCCGTGCTCCCCTTCATCATATTTTCAGAACATCATTCCCCACTTTCGTATTTCTTACCTAAATATCCCGCCCCGCCCCTACACAGTATACGTAATAATGGAAGCTAAATTTAATAGCACATACTAAAATAAGTCTAGACGTCCACATAACACATGATTTGTGGGTCTACTTACTTTATAAATTGAAGTTTAGAAGGGTGAGACGTACGAAACAATACAGTATGAAGGAAAAAAATTATCAAGTAATCGGTTCTTGTTCTTGGTTAACGCGATCTTGAAATAATCTTAATTCCCCCCCCCCCACACCCCCGGAAACCCTAATATTCCCCCTTTGGGGGGGGGGGGGGCGGGGGAATTCCCCGCCGGTTGAGAACCACTGCCCTAGCCAATATATAAGTAAACCAATATTCCAAACGCGACTGTTATTCAGCATAGAAGAAACGGTTTCGGACTGTAACAGGTGAAGATAAACTTGAGAAATTATCCTTACTTTGTCAAAAGGAGTCTATTTCAACAAGAATAAGAGAAAAGGACTCGCCGAAAGGACTGCCAAGCTATGTGACTGGATGCTTCCTGTTCACGAGCGCATTAAATCGCGTCATATCCAGAAATGACTGACATGGGATATTATTTATTATGTCGAAGGCTATAAATTTAAAGCGTGTAAGTGATAGGCTGGGGCGCAGAAATTGACTGTCGCGTTCCCTTCATAGCCCTGGGATTGAGTACAAAAACCATTTGTTTCTGATTAAGCTAGAAGCCCGCTTGATCACTTGAATAGTTAGATCAGGTTCATATTCGTCTAGGATAAAGATTTACAAAATGGACCTGTGGGAAAGACAAGTGTATTAAAAAACGCCACGGAAATTGGAAACCGTAAAGAGTTCACAGAAAGGGTACAGTGCTGGGCAAAAGTGCTGGGAACATTGTTAGACAAAGCGCTGATGAAAACATTATTAGAAAAAATGGATAGTTGGCAACATTTGTTAGAAACAAGAAGGCGTTGGCAACATTGTTAGTGAAAAGAGGTCGTTGGCTACATTGTTAGGAAAACGAGTGCATTTGCAACATTGTTAGAAAACAGGGGAGTTGGCAACATTATTAGAAAAAAGGGGGCGTTGGCAAATTGTGTTAGTAAAAAAGAGGCGTTGGCAACATTGTTAGAAAAATAGGATGTGTTTGCAAACTTTGCTAGAAAATAGGGGGCGTTGGTAACATTGTTAGTAAGAAAAAAAAGGGGGGGGGGAGCGTTGGCAACATTGTTTGAAATAAGGGGGCGTTGACAACATTGTTAGAATAAAGAGAGTTTGGAAACATTGTTATAAAAAAGAGGCTTTGGAAACTCTGGGTAAAAAAAGGGGGCGTTGGAAACATTAATAGAAAAAAAGAGACGTTGGAATCATTGTTAGAAAAATAATCACTATGCAAGACTATTAGAATAAAAAGAGCGCTGGCAACACTGTTAGAAAAAAAAGGGACGATGAAAATACTGTTAGAAGAATGGGTCGTTGGCAACGTGGTCATAAGATAGAGGCATTGGTATCACTGTCAGAAGAAAGGGACGTTGACAACACTGTCACAAGGAAGGGGTGTTGACAACACTGTCTCAAGGAAGGGGCTTTGACAACACTGTCACAAGAAATGGGTGTAGGCAACACAGTTAAAAGAAGGGGACGCTGGCAGCACTGTCAGAAGAAAGGGGCGTTGACTACGCTGTCAGAAGAAGGGGGCGTTATGCTCCACGGGGATAGCCAGAGCCTGGTTACCTTAGAATGAGTATGGTTAGAGGAAGTAAACAATACGCACATGCATACTGGGCACCTTAACCTCATGTAGACCGCTAGGGCGGACATAGTACAGTATACACGTGTATGCAAATTGACCTGGTTTCTGGGTATTCGTGGAGTATTTTCTCTGAGGCTGTGAAAACCTTCATACTAATCACAGAGGTTAACTTGGACGCAGGGCTAAATACGCTGCGCTTAAACTTCGGCTACGCTGATGGCAAGGTAAGGGTTCAATCCCTACCCCGTGACAGCTGGATTTGGACATTGACTTCTCGTTTAGAAACAATGGCAAACTACTGCACGTAAACTGACCTAGACATCAACCCGGGGTTGTGGTTGGTCACAACTTCCTACAAATAAAATGCGACAATTTATATTAGAAACAACACGTCTACATTAAGAGGAAGCTGATGTCGACTATATCAAAATGCGTACAACATATTAAGTAATTAAGCCTACTCCTGTGTGTAAAGGAATTATAATAAGATTTTTTTTTTAAATATTGCATATCCCTTACTACTAAGAAAGAACTTTACAACACAATCTTCCTACCAACTCTATGCTACCAATGCCAAACCTGGACAATGACAGAAAAAAAGAAAATAAAAATCACAACAACAGAAAAGAGATTCCTGAGAAGAATACTCAACGTATCAAGAAGAGATAAGATCAGAAATGAAGAAATCAGGACTAAAGTGGGCGTTATAGGAGCACTAGATTTTATTAGAAAGCAGCAAGTCAAATGGTTTGGCCATGCAAGTAGGTTACCATTCAACATCATACCACAACAAGCAATGATGTACAGACCAGATGGAAACAAAGGAAGAGGCCGACCACGTAAACGTTGGACGGAGGGAATGGCAAAGTCCATGGGAATATCGATACAAGAAGCCCATAATCGGGCACTCTCACGATGTTTATACTTCACCTCGACACCGCAAGGTGCAAAAGGAACATGATGAGATGAGATGAGATGTCGCTTACAGTACTTTGCAGTCAACACCAGCATTATTCAGCTGCTGTTGATGTACTAGGCAAAATATTTCTCTTGTTATATTTAATAGTTTTAACATGTATTGGCAGATGTCGTGTTGTTTATTTCGCAGACACATCACCATAAAAGAAAAAGCGGAAAGCAATCAAGGGCACTAAACTCATCGTATACCACGAACTCTGCAGGTTGTTTATTAGCTACCCCTTACATGACAACACGGCTTAAAACGTAATTCACAAATTTATGCGATTTATGGTGTAACCCAGGAATTATGTTAAGTTTTCCACTCGGGACACATTCTATGCAATGAAATGTTTCGACAATAGCTATAAAGTCAACAAAAATATTTTACGTTAAGTTTTGCTGAGTCAAGAAACGACATAACAGCTCTCGGAACATACCAATATTGTTCCGTCCTCATCTACAACAGCACCGGTACTATTATCATTCTGATTATGAGTCACTCTGGCCTTTATCGGAGTTTTGAGTGTCTGTCAGACCCTCTGGCCACTTGCTGCAGCACCATGCTCTTCAAGTCGTGATAATGTATCTGTTCTTCTACACTACACACACGATTGGAAAGGGCCGCGACCATATCTGCGTTATCATGCACCAAATACTCCACCAAGTGGTCTAGACCCAGCCAGACTGTCCGCCTGCTCGTTTCCCACCACATCTGCATATTCTGGTGGAAAAAAAAATCCAACAGACACTCTCTAGTTTTGATTGTTGGATAAAATACTGAATTCCCCTTCAAAGTATGTATATCTTAACCTTTCTCATCATACTTTGTGAGTCCTTCACAATCACAACATATGCATGCTGTTTGTCCTTCAGCCAGCGGAATGCCCGCGTTACTGTCTCCACCTGCATTCTCAGACTAGATGCTGTAGTATCATATGCCAGACTCTCCTGCAAGAAATGCGAACATCCGCTAATCTTCGCCATGAACCCGCTTGCACTTCTTTTACGAGTATGGATAACAGTTATTTAGAAACTATAATTTACACATGGATCCACTACCACTATAGCTACCGCCTACGATTATTACACGACCTCTGGGGGATCGAAATCCCTGTTCCGAGAAGTCTCGTAGCAATGATCACGATAATGGGCTGCTAGCTAAAGAATTGGTGAAGTAAATGTTGAGCCCATTTCCATTGTTCACAGTATAATTCATTGTTTAGTAAACAATGGGTTAAATTGAGCATAGCCTACGATGGTTAGCGTTGTGATATTCTGTTGTGATAATTTGGTGTGTCCAGTGTGTGCCGCGTGGTTACACACCCGCTTCACACGCGTGATCCGGGACTGTTTCCGGATCCGGTCAGGGATATGCACTACTGACGAGCTCAAACGAGAGCGAAACTCGAGTATAGTGCTTCCATATTGACGTGGATAGGCCTTAGGTTCATACCAGAATGCGATCGGCGTTGCCAGTAGTGGGTTGTGCTCAATATTTAAATGGGTTAAATACCTTAGCTGATGTATGTGCAAATTAATGCAAAGCAATCGTTAGAAACTAATGACACATTTGAAGGTAATAGCACAGTTCTCCACAATACAGATACATACAAGACACATGTCCGACAGAAGCTCTTAATGTAACAGTTTTTACCCAGTTTCCCACAATAGTTTATAGTTAAGTTCAATAGTATCTTATGCTTCTACCCTTTATCCTCAATATGGGGATATACACCAACCAAACCCCGCCAATCTTTTACTGTCTCATGCAGCTCTCTCCATCTCCTCCCACAATTATTCATCGCTATTTGTAACTCTTTTCCCCGTACGATTTTATGTCTCCCGCTACTTCGTTTGCCCCGTGAGTTGCCGAAAGGCGAGTATCTGATTATAGTGTCAGTTCAATGGCTACTTATGTCAAAGTACCTCAAAACTTCATACAAGCTATGGCAATAAATAAACAGTCTGTATCAGTAAGCACAACTGCACAAACAAACAAAAACGACTTGAGTTGAGTGACTTTAGCTGACTTGAGTTAAGAACCGACATCACTGCGCACAGGAATTCCCATACGTGCTCCGTTCAACAGCCAGCGAAGAATCATACTACTAATCGTTCCTACCTGTATCTGATTTAAGTTCTCCTGGTCTTCCTTCTCAGTTTTGAGATCCTCCCAGAATCCCTGCCTATCCCTCGCAATCTCATTATTTCCACATATGGGTTCTCAATCTGCCCCCACCCCCCTTCTCCACCTGGTCCCACAAGCGCACGACCGCCTCCTCGTCCGTAAGCAATCTACCACCAAAAGGTGCATTCCCTGCCAGCCTATCAGCCTGTTCATTCCCCGCACCCCCGCGTGACCAGGGCAAATATCCAAACAATTCTCACAATTTGTGACATCTGAAGCGACGATAGCAATTCCACACGAAACATTCTTTTTTCCACCTTACTAAGCATACTCTTTGAATCCGTAATGAATACAGTGTGTGTTGCAGTAGTCTCCTCTAACCAACGGAATGCCGCTGTTACTGCTTCCACCTCCATTCTCATGCTTGAGGTGGTAGTCTCATATGCCAGACTACCCTTTGTCAAGACTCGTCCATTAGCCTTTGCAATAAAACCCCAACCACTACGTCTGATTCTCACCACTCACCCATCGGTGTAGATGACTATGTCACCTTGATGTTTGTTACTGTGGATCAGTTGTTGCACTTCAAACTCAGTGCGGCCCGCTGCCCATTCTCTGCAATCACGACCCAGTGTTACTATTACATTGTGACAGACTGTCAAGTTTTCCGAAACTTCACACCACTATTTTTCACGATTGATGGTCTCCCGATTACACACCTGACGTATAGATAGTTCTGCCTGTTCCATCCAGCACCTACCTCGCCTTAGTTTATGACCCTTGACAATATCCACGGCATCATGCAGGGGGTGATCCATTCTGCGGCAACTCTCAGGTACCATTTGGCCTGAAGGAACATATGACTATCAGCCATTGTTGGTAGCGCCAGGATATGCCTCATGCATATAATTGGTGTGTCCTTTGCGCACCCCAGGATTACCCGCATGACAGCATTATGTATGCGCTCCAACCTTTCAAGCTGGCTCTTTGATACTGTCAGCAGCCCAAAACCATACTCAATGGATGAAATTATTAACTGCTGAAAGAACCCGTAAATCATCCTCTGACCTAACCCGGTTGCTGCCATCGACCTCAATGCGTTAAGTCTCTTAAAAACCTTCACCACCAAAGCCTCCACGTGATCCTTAAAAGACAAACACCTCTCAGAGGTGAGACCCAAGAACTTTAATTTACTCTCTCTAAGAGGACATCCATTCAACATATTACATTGGACATTTGCCTTGACTATCTGGTTATCCGCCGGTCTCTCTGGCTGTGGGGTTACAACACTTTCTCTCTGTAATCCCGTTTATCACGCAGAGTCTCGCAGCGGAGCGAGAACTGAGGTGGTTCGACCCCCGCTCGTGACTTGCGGATACTGAGCCGCAATGGCAAACTACTGAGCGTAATCTTGCCAAGAGATCAACAGACAGCTGAAAGATGCTGCTGTTGACAGCTAAGTCCTGTAAAAGGATACGCAAAAACATTAACATCTGGTTATCCAGGGAGTAACACACAATCGGTCGGCTTCGTGGCTTAGAGGTTATGTTTTTCTCCGTAATCTCGTATACTCTCGCCGGTAACGTGATGACGGTGAGAATCAGCAGTGGTTCGAATCGCATCGGTAACTTACGGGGTATGTGAGCCGGCCGCTCAGAAAGCAATGGCAAACTACGGAGCGTAATCTTGGGTAGAAATCAACATACAGCTGAAAGATGCTGGTGTTGACAGCGATGTCCTGTAAAGGATATTTAAAAAAAACCACACGCACACAATCGATGATTTGTCTGGATTTATAACGGCCTCTGCGTCCCTGCACCACTCTACCACCCTGTTTAGTGCCACCTGTAAGTCTTCCACCAAACTAGCCCTGTCTCTTCCCCGTCTGTACACCAGTACATAAACCGCAAATGTCAAGATTCTACCCACACCTGGTGTCTCAATAGCTGTGATTTTTCTGGTGTAGACATTAAAGAGCACTGGGGACATGGCAGGTCCCTGTGGCAACCCAGGTGTAATAGAACAGGAGGCAGAAGTCCAGGAACCCATGCGCAGTGCAACCTCACGCTCATAGCGGAACTCCGCAACCCATCTGACAAGGCAAGGGCGGACCTCAATGTCCAACAGTGTGTACATCAACCGATCATACCTGACCCTGTTATACGCATCCTCCAAGTCAAGAGCTACTGCCGCTGCCTCTTTTTTATCCTGGAAGCCCTAGTAGACATCAAATGCAAATGTTGCTGCATTGGCCCAGGTGATCTTCCCAGGTCGGTAACTCCCGAGCCCTTTGGGAAGCAGATTATGACTTTCCAAATGTCACTGGAGCCTCCGTGCTACTATCACTTCAAGGACTTTGCCGTTCGTGTTTTGCGGGGTTATGATTCGGTATCCATTAAGTCTGGAATGATCCTTACCTGGCTTAGGAAGTGGGAACCAGGTAGCTATGCAGCCAATCATGGGGTAGTTCCGTCGTATTGATGCTTAGTTTGAAACAGAGAGCTATCTCCTCCAAGTCCCCATAATTCATGTTTCTCATATGGGTGAACTTCACCCCATCCGGGCCTGGCACTGTGTCTTTAGCCCACTCCAATATCCTTCACCTTAACCTCACAGCCATTCTTTCTAGTGTCCGGTGACAAGGCTTCTCTGACCATATCTCTAATAGCTCTATCCTGCTGATCCGTCTGTGTCAAACATAGTGCAAGAAAAGCCTCCCCTTTGTCCTGGTCAGTTGCCATAGGTCGGTTGTTATCATCGTAAACGGTACCATGCGTACCAGGCATTGTCTGTCTCTTCATCTGCCCATGCAGCCTCCAGAATTTACTCAATGTCACATCCCCACCGACTTCATTGATAAACTGTTCCCACTTCATCCTTTTTGCCTTTGCTGCCTGGAATTTAACATCCTGCACCTTTACTTTTCTATACCTTTCAACCTCCTCCAATTCTGTGTCAACTGAATTGATTACTCTCCACACCCTCTACCAATTCCTTAGGACCGCCATCTTTCCCCTCAATGAATTATCCACCTCTGGTGTCCACCATCATGGTTGGATGAAGATTCTTCTTGTTAGTTTAGATCTTCCCTGTGATCTAAGGCGCCCCAAGAGCGAAGTGTGGTCGCAATCATAACTGAATGCCCTGCGGGCTCTTATAGCCCTGACTGTACTGGACTTAGGTATCGGCACAGAACATGGGAGGTGGTCACTTCCATGGACCACAAGGACACTCCATTGTATCTCTGATGCCGCCTCTTTTGATTCAAGTACCAGATCGATGGCCGTGTCAGGGTCCTCCGGTCTTATTGCTAGCCTAATTTGTGTCCCGTGATTTAAACAGACAATATCCATCTCAAGCAAGGCCTCAGCAAGAGCAGCACCCTTTGTATTCTCTCCTGACCCGTCCCACTCCGTCACGCGGACATTGAAGTCACCACATATCAGGGGTATCCACTGAACCTTTCAACCAGTTCCATCACTCTCTGCTTACGGAAGTTTCCCCACTTACATACATATTTATTAGTATCACGAAGTTCTTACGATGATAAGTTCGTGATATGGTCGTTGTCTAGGTAACGATACTCCTGGTGTGTCAATTGAGCTCTCTCACTGTCTTACACTATGACTCACCCCCGCAGTGCACATTCACCAGTCAGTAAACAAGATCGATTTTGGCGCACATAATCCTTTAATACAGAAATAACACAGACCCACGGAACATATTTATATATCCAGAAACAATATATATAATCCATAGAATATCCATATCCTCCTCACAACATTAACACGCACACATCACTGTCTTCTCACGGCCTGCTGAATCTAAAATTCACACGACAGGTAATCCAGCTCCTATCCACCGCTGGACCTCACACATCACAACCCACACACTGGGTCTAGTCTCCCCTAACTATATAAACCCACTCTGGGTTCAGGCCTCCATTACCTATCCAACCCCCACTGGGTTTCAAGCCTGTATTCACCACTGGGAGCTCAACACAACACAAGAACTGATCACAGTCAGTCTAAACTCCCACGTCCTCGACAACCGATCCGTTCGGCCATCAAAACATCAACTGCCCTCAAGTCCTCTGACTTCACCCAGAACTAAACTCTCTCTCCCCATCCGCCCTGGGGGTTTCCACTCACACCCGCCCCATTATTTCTCAGGGTTGCTTGTTTTTATCTTAGCCAGGTCACTCACCTTACTGTCAATGACCCAGGCATATGTCATTATCCCCACCCCCTTAAAAGAAAACATCGTTTTCAAATGTTGGGAGACTAATACTTATCAAATGTGTGACCCAGACATATTGCCTGGGTAGTCCTAAGTATGGCTCCACCTTACTCTAGCTACCACACTAAATAATACATCAAATGCTCATAGTACACTTCCATATTCCCCACACATCAATACAACCAACTTTCTATCTTGTGTACCAATGCATGAACTAATACATCACATAATAATAATACATAATAGGAAACATCATATCTGTGTATCTGCAGGGCTATTAACATCCTCAAAAAGACACAAGCTATTTGTGTACCGACCCTATATCAGGTGGTTCTTTTCTTGCCTCAAACCTCCACCTATTTCTGTCGATGTTGTGTCTACCCTTCTTGTACCCGTTCCTCATGGTGCCCATATATTTACAACATCTGTATGCTATCCCTAACCCTGGGTCAGTGATGTCACGACCACTCTTTTGGCCTGACTCAACTCTCCTATCTGCATATTGCACTGTTACACTGGAGTCTCTGTTTAGTCTGAACTCTTTATTCAATCTTGGCCCATATCCCTGGTTCCTTGCTCTCTGCTGCATACGCATTATACCTGTGTGCCCTGCACATGCACTATCCTGAGCTGATCTAGTATCTCGGTCACTACGTGCTAAGGCTACTACTCCTTGCCCCTGTGCAGTTCCGTTATATGAAAACCGGCGAGTGAGAACATTGTGCTTCCTCTCGAAGCACCATCTACCCTTCCTTGACTGTCTATGTCTCACTTTACTACACCCTTGGACACATTTGTCCAGAGTAGTATCTTGTCTCTGGGATTCACTAAATCTATGTTTGAGATCCATTCTCCCCTGCTCAGCTGTACTACCGTTTTTCTCACTCTCTATGTCTACTGCAAGTGCCTCTTCTACTTCAGCTATACTCTCTAATTTCGGTTTTCTTTTGGTACCTACCTCGTTACTGCTTAAACTATGTTTCTGGTCCCAATAAACTACGTCTTCTTCTGTACAATCTTTAACTCCTGCTACATTTCCTATGATCAAATCCGCCACTGGTGCGTCCAGAACACACGCTGTCACTCTTCCTGTGATATATGGTGTTTTCACTGTTATCACGGCTAATGGGTAGAATTCTACTGTCCCATTAAATGTTATGGATCTAATCTTTTTCCCTGTGTAATCCGAGGGATGCACTAAACTCTTTCTAATTCCGATGGACGTACATCCGGAATCCCTAATAGTTAACGCTGGCCTATCATTAACAAATCCATGGTGCATCTTCAGACTTCCTCCTTCATGCACTGCTGATCCTGCTTTAACTGTGTGACCACATATTAAGACTGGCTGACCGTCTTTTTCAAAAAGAGGTTTGCACCCACTACAATCTTCATTGTTCAGCGTCTCAATTACTTGCGCTGCATTTAAGTGCTCTGTTTCTCTCATCCTACATTGATGGCTGACATGCCCCTTCTTTCCACATTTGAAACAGATGATCTCCTTTCTTGCGTTACTTGTTGGCTCACTGGATGGTTGTGCATCACACTGTGCTGCCTTGTGTCTCCAGCTCCCACAATTCCAACATCCGGCATAACTATTTGGACGTCTCTGAAAGTTCCCCCTTTTGTATGGGTACCGTCCTGCTCTGCTAAAATGGTTGCCACGGAAACCATTATCTTGAGTCTCTTGCTGCTCATACGTCTGTGCTGAATCCACACTTTTTGATCTTGGTCTAATAACTGGATTCTGGTCCTGTTTAGTGTACGCTGCACAGACTATTTCCTCACTCATTAGTCTACCAATAGAACTGTTTGGATGTGCAGTCATGTAATTTTGCCCTAACTGTGACATTGTATCTATGTCCTTTGGCTTACGTTCCTCAAAGAAAGCTACTAAGTTTGTATTGCATGCAGATACTACCTTGTCTCTTAACATTAAATCCACTAATTTATTAAAATCTTTCCCTACTTCTGCAAGCTCTATCCATTTGTTAAATGTGTTCTTTACTGTGTTAACAAAATCTGTGAAATCTTGATTTGTCTCTGATCTTAGTATCCTCTCTAATCGACAAGTTCACAGATAACCAGAATGACAACAATGTCTATATTGTTCTTGATCGGACGAAGCCTCCCAGATAATATCACGAAGTTCTTACGATGATAAGTTCGTGATTTGGTCGTTGTCTAGGTAACGATACTCCTGGTGTGTCAATTGAGCTCTCTCACTGTCTTACACTATGACTCACCCCCGCAGTGCACATTCACCAGTCAGTAAACAAGATCGATTTTGACGCACATAAGCCTTTAATACAGAAATAACACAGACCCACGGAAAATATTTATATATCCTGAAACAATATATATAATCCATAGAATATCCATATCCTCCTCACAACATTAACACGCACACATCACTGTCTTCTCACGGCCTGCTGAATCTAAAATTCACACGACAGGTAATCCAGCTCCTATCCACCGCTGGACCTCACACATCACAACCCACACACTGGGTCTAGTCTCCTCTAACTATATAAACCCACTCTGGGTTCAGGCCTCCATTACCTATCCAACCCCCACTGGGTTTCAAGCCTGTATTCACCACTGGGAGCACAACACAACACAAGAACTGACCACAGTCAGTCTAAACTCCCACGTCCTCGATAACCGATCCGTTCGGCCATCAAAACATCAACTGCCCTCAAGTCCTCTGACTTCACTCAGAACTAAACTCTCTCTCCCCATCCGCCATGGGGGTTTCCACTCACACCCGCCCCATTATTTTTCAGGATTGCTTGTTTTTCTCTTAGCCAGGTCACTCACCTTACTGTCAATGACCCAGGCATATGTCAATTAGGTTCCAATTGTATCGTCCGATTATTATCTACATTCCCTGCACCTCTTTACTTTCCTGACCCCACAAAAAACGACTTATAAGCAAACACTTCTGTGCGATCTCTTTATAAATATATTACAGTTTTTACATATCATTTACAGGTCTTCGCAATAAATTTTAGCCTTGTCTTGGCTGTTTATATATGCAGATAGGTCACAAACTGAGTGCGTGAGAAGTACAATGGAGTGTGGTGGTGAAAATGATCATGTGTTCACACGCATCCTTTCTGAACGAACATTTACAGTGAGAATTGGTCTGATCAGTCACATTTGCTACCGCCATGAGTTTTAGTTATTATGCTTTGTGAAGCAATATGTAATAAACTATTGTCTGTCAAGACGTCAAGGTGCCAATTTGTGTATGATTTACTAGACACATATATGGTTTAACAGGTTGCCATTTCTTTGTGAACGGAATACAATTGACATCAACGCAAGCCGGTGTTCTTCCGAATCGTCTACAGCTGATTTGTAGCCCGCGACTCGGCGTTTTGGGGAATTCTGAAACACGTTAACAACCCACAATCACCAGAAACAGCTAGATATCCCAGAGGCTATTCACCTGCAACAAGCCGCGAACATTGTATTTACACCAACACATGAACCAGACACTTCCGATCCCCAACATGGCTGTTAGGCATTGAATCGTTAAGACTTGTGGCGTGTTTATGTTTGTGGCTATGGTTTGCAACAGCATTTTCCTCATGTTGGACTGATAGTACAATGTTCCTTCGCCCTCTATCGAGAGTGCATGAGTGAACTGTGAGCTGTGAAATTCGCGTGGAATGCTTTTGCATCTGTCCGCTGTTGTTTGCACAGTGAACTGCATGTTTGGAGCAATGGCCGGCTATCGCTGAAGTGACTGGTTTGCCTTTTCGGGTCACGAGTGCATTTTCAGGCGACTCGCTGGATCTACAAAGTTCGTGCTTTGTGTGGCGCTTTCGGCGGGTCGCCCTGTGGAAAGAGACCGAGCCATGTGGGGTGAAACCCGGATCAATGAAGGTTGCATGTTCGGAACAATGGCCGGCTGTTGCTGAATCGACTGGTTTGCCTTTTCGGGTCACAAGTGCATTTTTCAGGTAACTCCTGGGAGTCGTCGCTGGAGCTACGGAGTTCGTGCTTTGTGTGGCACTTGCGGCAGATTGCCCTACGGAAATAGATCGAGCCATGTGGGATGAAACCCAGGTCAATGAACTCTTTCTGGTGACTGCCGATTCCATCGACGATAAACTGTATTTTTCATGGAGGACTTGATGCACAGTGTACCTGTGCGGGCTGTTGGTTTGCCGATACTCCTGTCTGTTCCACTTTTCACATACGGCAGTGAGGAGCATTTTGTGTGATATGGCGCAGGAACGGAGCATAATGGGGACAACCCGTTGCCGTGAAGTTGGAACCGTGACTGACTGACTGACTGACTGACTGATTGACTGACTGACTGACTGACTGACTAACTTGCTTGCTTGCTTGTGTTCATTGGCTTGAGCTCCAACGCAAAGTCCTGTATGTCGGATGTCATACAGGACCTGAGGTTTGCGTGAGTATCCGTTGTCCCATGTCTGGCTTATTGGTTTGCAGACTGGTGGTTCCTCGCCATACAGGCAGACACTCTCCGACTTTGGAGGAATCGGCGATCCTATTGACTTTAGCCAGGACCCCGAAGGGACCTGTTGCCCAGGACGCTCGACGAGGACGCGTCAATAGGTCTTGGCCAGTATATAACCCGGCCCTGGTGCCTTGGAAACACCTCTGCGTCCCACTGACTAACTGATTGACTGACTGATTGACTGATTAACTGACTGACTAAACTAACTGACTAACTCAACTAACTGATTAACTAACTAACTAACTAACTAACTAACTATCTAACTAACTAACTAACTAACTAACTAACTAACTAACTAACTAACTAACTAACTAACTAACTAACTAACTAACTAACTAACTAACTAACTAACTAACTAACTAACTAACTAACTAACTAACTAACTAACTAACTAACTAACTAACTAACTAACTAACTAACTAACTAACTAACTAACTAACTAACTAACTAACTAACTAACTAACTAACTAACTAACTAACTAACTAACTAACTAACTAACTAACTAACTAACATGAACCAGACAATCATTCAACCTTGTGCTAACAGACTGCAGAATCTAGGGAAGCTTTCGGTTTGCCCACGATATCAGTATCGACCAAATCATGTCATCATCATCATCATCATCATCATCATAAGCGCCGCGAGATCTTCTTTGTATTTGTCGTGGCATTGCCTTTGATTTCGTATGAATGTCACCTGACCAGTTGTTATCCAACTCTGTCTTTGCGCTTGATTGAGTTGTGTCTGTTAAGCATTAATCCAATTTATACTTAAGCAACTAGCTACAAATTTACCAGTTCCCTAATAGATCACCTGCAACTATCCAACAATCTCAACACTTTGAGTCTCAGAGATTTAATACTTTTAATTAGCTAGTCCAAGTTATATCTTTAAATTGTTTCTTGCCTAGTTATCACTCGAAATAAATAGTGAGGGACCTAAAAACATTTGAAAATCTCTATCCTTTGATACTCATAGAATTATTACATTATACTAGCTATCCCAATTTGTTATTTTAAATTTGTTGGGTCTAGTTGTCACCAGAACGAAATAATGGGATCTCTAATCACACACGGAAAAGAGAATTAAAGGAGGAAGAGGATCGATTGCAGCAATTTTTGTGTGCAGCCTTTTCTTCACAGCTCTTGCAGTTCTGGTTGCTTCATAAGTGACTGCACCCTTATGTATTGATGTACGCCACGAATTACTGTCTTTAGCAGCAGTCTCCCAGGTGTCAAGATGAATTCAAAAAGCTTCCAGTGAGATTTTCAGAGTGTCTTTAAAGCGTTTCCTTTGGCCGCCTTGGGAGCTTTTACCACAACGCAGCTCGCCGTAAAAAATGCGTTTAGGGAGCCTGTGATCTGGCATACGAGTTACGTGACCAGCCCAGCGAATCTGATTCTTCATTAATAGAGTGTGGATACTGGGCATGAACGCTCTTTCTAGAACTTTAGTGTTCGAGATCTTGTCTTGCCATTTAATATTCAATAGCTTCCTAAGGCAGACTGTGGAAGTGGTTTAATTTCCTAGCGTGTCGCTGATAAACAGTCCATGTTTCACAAGCATATAGCAGTGTGGATAATACAACTGCTTTATAGACTTTCAGCTTTGTTTGCAGGCTTATTCCATTTCTGTCCCATACGTTCTTGTACAGTCTGCCAAAGGCCGCGCTGGCCTTGGAGATTCTTGCTTTCACTTCGTCATCAATTGTGGCAGCTTGTGACACAGTCCTGCCAAGATAGGTGAATTTGTCCACAACACTTAGTCTTTGACCGTTCACCTTGATATTCGGCACGGTGTGATTATTCCCTGGAACTGGCTGGTACATAACTACAGTATTCTACAAGTTGATATTGAGCCTAAAGTTGGCATAGGCATATGAGAAACCTGAAACATTGTGTTGCATGTCTGCCTCTGAGTTGGCATATTGAGCGCAATAATCAGCAAACAGCAGTTCTCTGACGGTGTCGCTGTTAGTTTTGGTTTTGGCTTTCAGCCTTCTGAGATTGAACAACTTTCCATCCATGCGGTAGTTGATGTCTATTCCAATGTCTTTGTTCTCGAAGGTATTCGTCAGCATAGCTGAAAACATGAGGCTGAACAGTGTTGGTGCCAGGACACATCCTTACTTCACTCCATTGGTGATAGGAGAGGGCTAAGACAGTTCATCATTTTCCTGTACTCTTGCCTGCATACCATCATGAAATAGCCGCACTATTTGGACAAACTTTTATAGACAGCCATATTTTGCCATAATCTTCCACAGTCCTTATCTGCTGACTGTATCAAAAGCCTTGGTAAGGTCAATTAAAGTGGAGAACATTTCAGAGTTCTGTTCCTGACATTTCTCCTGCAGCTGCCTTGCAGGGAAAATCATGTCAACAGTTCCTCGTTCTTTTCTGAGGCCACATTGACTATCAGGAAGAAGACTTTGATCGAGATGGGCCGTGAGGCTATTGATAAGAACAATGGCGAGTATCTTCCCTGCGACTGAGAGCAAGAAGATGCCTCGGTGGTTGTCACAGGATTGGCGGTGTCCTTTATGTTTGTAAAGGTGGACTATTGATGCGTCCTTGAAATCTTGTGGCATGGTCTCGTTCACCCATATGTTTGTAAAGACTTGGTGAAGCTGTTCTAGTAGGACCAGCCCACCTGCCTTGTATATCTCTGCTGGGATGGAGTCAGGACCAGGCGCCTTTCCACTGGAAAGTTACTGGACGGCTTTGTTTACTTCTACTATGGCTGGCAGGTCATCAAGTGTATCATTGGTAGGAACTTGAGGAAGGTAGTTGATGGTTTCATCATCGAAGAAGGAAGTTGCATTTAAGATGTTGCTGAAATGCTCTGCCCAGCGTTGAAGGATTTCTTTCTTATCGGTGACTAATGTTCCCCCATCTGCACTGAGGAGGGGAACTATGCCTGGTGATGTAGGGCCATAGACAGCTTTCAGTGAGTCGTAGAAGTTTTTCATATCATGTCTGTCAGCAAAGCCCTGAATTTCATCAGCTTTGTTGTCCAGGAGTCCTGCATGTGCCGAAGTTTCTGCTGCACTACTCTCCGAATGTAAGTCACCCCATCTAAGTAACGAATGACTTAGAACATATCAAGGCATGAAATGGAGGTATATCGCTAACAATGTACATCATCAATTTAGTTTAGAAATAATACACACGGGAAGAGCTAGCCCTGGGAAAATGTCGTTGGAGAATCATCATGCTTGCAACAGGAAATTGCTGACGCTCATTTAGATGTGAAAATATCAATAGTAGTTCATGAAGTTTTCACCCTGTTTTGAATTAACAGAGAAATAGTGTACAGTGGTAGGAAAATATCGTGGCCTCAGACAGGTCTACTCTGTGTGTCTACAGCGGAAGTTCATCTTGTTGTAGAGAGGAGATGACATCAGGCGAATACTACACAGACAACTAACTTACAATTATAGCGATAGAATGGAAACAGTAACTTCCCTATACGTATAGCATGAGATACTTTTCATTTTCTGAAAGGCAAGCAAAAGATGCATTTCAGAAAATGAAACGTATTTTATGCAATACATCACTATCAGTGATTGTAAGAAAGAGGGTGCTGAAATGCTATATAGATCCTGTTTTGCTGTTTGGCAGTGAATCTTGGAATGTAAATAAACAAATTAGGAAGAGCTTGGAAGCAACAGAGATGTGGTTCTTGAGACGAAACTGCCGGAGAAACTAACAACGACTGCCTGAAAAAAGGCTAATGAAATCAGAACAGTACATACAACAATAAGAATGAGACAAACTGCATTTTTTTTATGGTCATGTGGCGAGAAGAGTGGAATCGAAGAACATCGTGACAACTGGATAGATCAAGGGAAAGAGGGGCAGAGGCAGACCAAGAGAAATTATGCTGGATGGCAGGACCGTGCAGTAGATTTTCTCAGTATGATGCAAGTATTCGAAATGCCACACCTTACATGTTGTTTTTTTCTTTAAAAATGTCACCTCCTTAGGAAGCTTTCTTACGGTGTCGCCTGATGTAGCCGCCTCTCTGTTTCATAGCCCGGCACGGCCCTGGGTGGTGGCATGGAGGAATATCATCAGCAGATCTGATCCAGAACACCACAGATCGATATCTGTGGAAAGACCTTAAAGCCTACGCCACCTGGCAGGGCACGTGATGATGATGACTCAAAACGCACATATACAGTTTATTTCTAACCCAAGGCTAAAAGTCATATCATGGTACGGCAGAAAACGAAAGGAGATACTAATTTAGTTGATTTCACATAATTCGGGGAAATGAGTGCGAGTGCAAACAGACGACAACCACAATGCACGCGGTCTTACCTCAACCACCAGTAGAGAAAGTATTGTGATGCTCGCCTTATGAAAAGCATGCGCTATCGCTTCTTCTAAACTGTGTCCATGACTCCCGTCTGCGTGATGGTGAGTATTGCTGCTGCTGCCTTCTTTAGGATAATACACTGGGGTAGTTTTATTGTTATATACATTGGAACTTTCATCTTCTACAACAGACATCATGTAATGGTAGTCAATGCCACGTCTATGGCGTAGTTCGGTGCCCCTACTCGATGCTGTTGTTTCCGTATACTTCTCAGTTGAGTTCCAAATAATATAAGATCCTAGAATACGTTCGTAGATATCGGAGATTGTTTCATTTTTGGACACCTGGTTAGGATACCTCATACTTAATACCTCTGCAAATGCCTTGGCAGCGTTTTCCTGGGCCTCCAATACATCTGTTAGGAAGATATCAAGAAGACATTATTATATTTCCTAACACTTTTAGACATTTTAAAATATGCAAGATGTTAGTGTAAAAAAGTGTCTCGGCTTAGTTCATGTGGTTTCGTTAAGGTGGTTACTCTTTCAGACCAAGAGTGCAAATTTCCCAAAAGTATTATAGCCGGAGGTATGGCGTTCGTGCTTTGTGCGTTGCTTTCGACGGGCCGTTTGTTGTTCTGTGATGAAGATATTTTGAAAGCAATTAGCTCAAAAATAGAACTGGTTACTCGCATCAGAAGAATGCGGTCCAAATTGTGTGTGTGTGTATGTCGTCACAACGGGAAGGTTGGAGGGAAAGAGAGGCAGAAGGGGACAAAGTGAGAGAATGCTGACATGTCTGACATCGGCACACGGAGGAACGTCGGTACCAGATATAACTTATAGAACAAGAGAAAGATGCCACACGGCATGGACTGAAAGAGGAAGAAGGTGAGAAATAAGGAAATAAAGTAATAACTTGGACAGACTCATGCAATACCGCAACTAGTTTGTAGAGAAGGATCCAAACGTATGTTGTTGTTTTTTCTTTTTTGTGTGTGTGTGTGTGCATATCCTATTTACGGGATATTGCAGTCAACACCAGCATTTTTTAGCTACTGTTGATGTATTGGCAAGTTTTACGTTCAGTAGTTTGCCATTGCTTTCTGAACGACCGTCCCCCATACGAACTCATTAAAACCCCAGCGCGACACAGTGTGCTGCCACATCGGTTGCCGCTGTGTTTCGAAAGCCTGTTAAGCGGCTCATTAATAGTGTTCACAAGTCTTCGGCAACGGAGACCGAAGTATGTAAGCGCGGTAAAATTCGAAGCACCACTCTCACACTCAGAGGCGACAGGAAGTACACAAAAGTCAAGCAAGCAACCGTTACGATAGATTTTGCCAGATTTTGGAACTTGTCCAAATGCAACTGTCTAGGTTTTCTGTTATTGCTCTATCCGTCTTTGGCTGTCACACATTTCTACACTGGGTAACGGCTTAAGAGGTTGGCTAACGCAATGTATGTGTCGTGTCGGTTGTTAACTTCTGTTTACTCAACGTCGTCGTCGTCATCATCATCATCATCATCTTCCACTTCAGCCGTCAAGCGCCATGGGGATGTATAATTTGCGTTCCAGCGCCCGGTGGACGGCACTGGATAGTGTCATTCCGTGTGGTTGTACAATGTCTTTGATATCGTCAATCTATTTTCTTCTTGGACATTCTCTCGGTCTCGTCGCAGATGTTGTTTGATGGTAGGCCAGTGATGGTAGTTGTTCGTGTTGCATTCTAACGACATGGCCAAACCACTTGATCTTCTTTCTTTCAATAAATGTGGCACAAGGTGTTGATCCCACAGTCTATCTGATAACAACATTTCTTACTCGATCTCGGATTGCTAAGTTGGTAGCTCTCCTCAGGCATCTCATCTCGCAGGTGTTGATTTTACGAAAGTGTGATTTGGATAAAGTCCAAGTTTGAGATTGGTAGCATAGGGTTTGTGTGAATATGCTGTTTATTATCTGTCGTTTTGCGGACATGGGTATATTTGGATGTTCCAGTAAGGGTGATAGTTTATATGTAAGTGCACTAGCTTTTTGACATCTGATTTCGATTTCTCTGTCCAATCTGCCATCTTCTGTGATCATACTTCCAAGATATTTGAATTCTTTAACTTGTTTCAGAGTTGTGCTATTTATCTGTATGGTTAGTGGATCTGGCGATATGCTAACTTGCATTACTTCGGTTTTGGCTGTGTTTTTACTCATATCGTATCTGCTACAGGTTGAACTCAGATTATTAATACGATTTTGTAGTCTGCCCTCATCACTCTAAAACAGGCACTGATCGTCTGCAAATAGAAGTTCATTTATTTCCTGTGTATGAGTTGTTTTATCTGGTGTAAAGAGTTCTAAAGTTTCTGAATCTGTTCTGTCAAGACTTGCTTCTTTGGATATTCTGTATATGTAGACATTAAATAGCAGAGGAGAGAGCAAATATCCCTGTCTCACTCCGGCATTGACTGTCATTATGATGTGTAAATAAATGGATACCGTTATTATAGTGAAAATTAAGTATGAATAAAATGTAAATGAATTTTAAATGTAAAATAATAACAAAAAAGCAGTCATATTTCATTTGACAAACAAAACCAAGTGTAAATGTATGTAATGAAGTTTTTTTTTTCTTGTTGTAAACATCCTTTGATGAGGGGATTCAAAAATTGTTACAGTGAAGATGGCCTTGCTTCAAAGAAAGCACACGATGCAGCTTTCAAAAAGCTTTTTGTTATGTTATTTAATCTAAAACGTTAGATCGTACATGTATTTAATCAAAGAAACTCATTCTGAACCAAGGATTTCACATTATATGAATCAATTACTAATTCACGGAGTTTCTTAATATTTTGCATGGTTTATGTTCTTGAGTCTCCTTTGCTAATGTTAAGATGTCATAAGTCGTTCATTTTCTAATGCCTATCAAGTTTAATTCTGAAATAAATGCTACAGCAGCCTGTATAGTGGAGTTCTTCAATGTATCCCATTAGTCATTAACATTTTAAAAAAGAATTTCTGAATCATACGATGTATGGGATATGTTCTTTATTTCTATGTTGAATTTGTCTTTTATCTCTTTATAATTCTTTTTTTTCTCTTCATTTTAATGTTTATTCGTTCAATATGACCTTTCACTTTATATTATTGTGTCTAGAACTAATATATGATCACCGTAGCAGTCTGCATTTAGCACGGTGTTTGCAACATTTAGAGCATTTAGACAGTTTCTATTCATGAAATTCTAGTCAGTCTGATTTCTGATACGATTGTCCGGACTCTTCCATGTCCAAAGCCTTTGTGAAAGTTACAGATACCTGGTGTTTCATTTCAAATAATAATACCATATTCAGTTGCTAAGATATCAGGCCTTCTCTTTAATTGTGCTCCATTAGTTCGTAATTAAGTATTGAAACAGCAGTCATCTTGTTGGCTTTCAACTTTAGCATCACCTCTGAAGTCGGAGTGGGTTCGCCTGATGGCGAGAGACACTGTTAATAGGGAAAGCTAACCCACACGCAAAATTCAGTCCATCACTACTATGTTTGTTTTTTTTTTTGCATATCCTTTACAGGACCTCGCTGTCAACATCAGCATCATTCAGCTGATTGTTGATTTCTTGGCAAGATTACGCTCAGTAGTTTACCATTGCTTTCTGAGCGGCCGGCTCAGTTATCTCGCAAGTCACCAACGGGGGTAGAACCGCTTCCAGTTCTCGCCCGCTACGAGACTCTGCGTGATAAATGGGATTACGGAGAAAGTGGTGTAACCCCTTAGCCAGAGAGACCGGCATCACTACTATAAATAGTGTAAATAGTGTGTTTAGACTACGCTTGAGGTCAAAGCGAGCGAGCGCAAAAAAAAGAAACAAGCACTTTAGCATGAAATTCTCCCAATATGATATATCTATTTCGTGGGTTTTAAGTATCTTCAAACTCAGTGCTGCCCGCTGCCCATTCTTTGCTCTCAGGAGAAGAGTGGCATTGGAGAACGTCGTGACAGCTGGAAAGATCAAGGAGAAGAGAGGCAGAGACGCTATCAAATATTCCAAAACGGCTTACTTCCATTATAGATTTTAATTTAAAGGAATCATGTAAGAGACCGAATTCTGGTCACAAAAACAAGTCCTCGGAGATTGTTGTATTATATGCGTACTTGAGAATTCAGGTTTTGTTGTCACGGTGAAATAAACGAAATGTTAAAGACGATGATAGGAGAATTCAGGTTGTGTTGTCACAGTGAGATAATCGAAATGCTAAAGCCGAATTACATAATAACCTCAGGAACATTGGTGGTCAAGACGTCGAAACAAACTCCTCGTTATGCCAAGGTCCCGTCTGCAGACATGGAGCCACCTCACTAGGGTGGATATCTAGATTCAATACCTTACATGTAGATTTGTGAAGAATATATTGTAGTTAGTATGAACATAAATGGTCTAGTTATGTGTTCATGCTGTACGACATTGGCCGGCGTCCCTTGTCTAGAGATTACACGACTTTCACCGTAATCTCGTATACTCTTGTAAGTAACGTGACGTTGCGCGAGAATCGGTGCCATTTATTTCTTGTGTTTGCGAGAATCGGTGGCGGTTCTCTCCGCATCGGTAACTTACGGGGTATGTGGGCCGGTCGCTCAGAAAGCTATGGCAAACTACTGAGCATATCTTGCCAAGAAATCAACAGTCAGCTGATAGATGCTGATGTTGACAGCGATGTCCTGTAAAGGATATGCGAACAAACAAATTTAAAAAACTACATTGATAGTGATAACCAAATTCGCATCCTGACACCATGATCATTTGATTGATTGGCGTTGTGCCCGCAAGTTGTTTTCGTAACTGGACTCTGATGAAAGCATACTAATCGTTATCATCATGTGCACGATCACTAGGGTCATGGATCAAGATTGTGTTTTGTCCCGATTATGTCATATGGCCAAAACATCCAGATATTCAATTCTTTGCCTTTTCCTTTCTCCTTTCAAACATAATATGAAGGGCGAATAAGCCATATGTGAATAATTAATTGTAAAACTCTACCACTTTGGACCTCGTGTGGGCAGTTAACAAGTCACTTAGAACAATACGCTGTCATAACATGAGGATCATCTGTAATCTTGTTTGTTTTAAGCGGTGCTTTCATAGAAGTCTTATCTGTTTCTAAGTTGTTATTACAGTACTTTGTTGCAGAGATCCAACCAGATTTGCAGTTTGTGTGGGTCTTCCTCGTTATCCTGAATGATACTATACACCAAGAAACAATGATGCAAAGACAGCAATAATCATTGTGGAGAAATATTATTTGCAAATGAGACACAGATGAACAGTATTCTCGTCGTTTTGTGTGAAGTATGACAGGAGGGGCTATAACAATGCACTGATGTGCAGTTAACACAGACAAAAATAGTGAAATACTTGTGTTGACGCCATGAGAAGTATTGTGTATATGGTGCTAGCTTTATAAGTTTTGCATTGTCTAATCGGCACTCGGTGGGTGGTACATCCAATGTCACTCCGGCAGCCTTTACTTCCAAGAAATTTCCTGGCACCAGATGTAGTCTGGATAGATATGTTATACCAAGTCAACAATAAACATCCCAGCCTCGACGTATATTTGAAAACACGACCACCGAGCAGGAAAGCAAGTGTGCTAAACACTGCGCTACCTAATTTTCCGGCAATTAACACGATCCTTTTAAACCAAACAGAACAGTCGTATTCAACTGGAAACTCTACCTATTCACACACCAGAAATGAAAACAGAGATGTACTTACATTTCAATGAGATTCCAACCATCGTAAGCAAGCATTGAATACGAATTCTAATAAATGTGCATTACGATGCTTAACAGTGGTTTCATGATCAATCAAACTCAAACCACACCAAACAAGTAGTAATAGGATGCCGTTTCACGATATACTAACCTTTCACCTTATGTAGATCAAGTATGAGCTCTCCAAGAATCAAAGCACATTCAGTTACACAGAAGAGAGCCACAGTGAGCAATGTGTACTTGTTCTTCAATAGCTTTTCTCCGTTTCTGCGCCATCTAAAAGTAGAAGGTGAGTTTTCTGTATTTTAGTTATCATTATCGCTAACCAAGATATAACCTGTACATGTAGTAGTAGTAGTAGTAGTAGTAGTAGTAGTAGTAGTAGTAGTAGTAGTAGTAGTAGTAGTAGTAGTAGCAGTAGTAGTAGTAGTAGTAGTAGTAGTAGTAGTAAGTAGTAGTAGTAAGTAGTAGTAGTAGTAGTAGTAGTAGTAGTAGTAGTAGTAGTAGTAGTAGTAGTAGTAGTAGTAGTAGTAGTAGTAAGTAGTAGTAAGTAGTAGTAGTAGTAGTAGTAGTAGTAGTAGTAGTAGTAGTAGTAGTAGTAGTAGTAGTAGTAGTAGTAGTAAGTAGTAGTAAGTAGTAGTAGTAGTAGTAGTAGTAGTAGTAGTAGTAGTAGTAGTAGTAATAGTAGTAGTAGTAATCTGCTATTGAGAATTACATGTGTAAACTGCGAGGTAAAACATGTTATTCAAAGGAATATAAGAAATGTGAGCCCAGGGAATTCGTGATGTCACTCATGGAAGCGCCCTATGTTTCCCCAACGAGTTTTTGCTATTTTATTGTCAACAGACTCAATCCTCGTTTAGACTCAACCCAGTCTCGTAACATGGGTTAGTTAGTTCCATATCGTTTGCAGGACGTCGCAGTCAACGCCGGCATGTTTTGATGGTGTGATCTCTGGCAAAGTTTACGTTCAGTGTAGTTTGCCACTGATTTCTGAACGACCGGCACCCATACCATTTCGTAAAAATAACAACGTAAGACGGTCTGCTGCCGAATCGCACACAGCTGTTTTTCGAACGCAGTTATGCGGGATTACGAACTTCGTCCGTGACCCCTTCGCCACTGAGCAGGATAAAATGGGTATCGAATAATTATGTTATGGGAATTTCCTTAAATTTTAAGACAGGAGCAAGGCAACTGTTCACCCAACCTCAAAATTACTTTAATTAGATTTTATGTAGCTTACTATTTCACACACCTACCGAATCATCTGTTTCGAGAATACATGTATGTCACTGGGTAACGTCAGGTGGTTGTCAATTGTTTCACTTCTGTCCTTTGGGTAAGGTGTACTGATAGTTGAGTGTGCAATTTGATATCATTACATAAACACTGGCTTCATTTCTTGAACTATACCAACTGATCCTCGCATGGTTGGTATCATAAAACTTGGTGGCAGTAAACTTATGTGCAAGGAAAGTTGCGGTTAATTACTAGATCATGATGCGCAATGGATACCAATATGTTTGTCATTCAGTAACGAAAAAGCACAAATAAAGAAGAAGAGAAGAAGAGGAGGAAAGGACGATAAAGTTGGTGATGATTTTTAATATCATGATGGCGCATATTGTTGTTATGATAATGGCGGTGAAGAATAGCAGAGTCCATGAGAATATCTATACATGAAGCCCATAAGCGGGCACTCTACCGCCGTTTGTACTTCACCTCGACACCTCAAGGTACAAGAGGAACATGATGAGATAAGCTGAAAGGCAGTGAAGAAGTAAAGACAGTCAGACAGACAGACAGACAGACAGACAGACAGACAGACAGGCAGGCAGGCAGGCAGGCAGGCAGGCAAGAGAGAGAAAGACAGACAGACAAACAGAAAGACAGAAAGAAACAAAGAAAGTCGGCAAACAAACATCCCCATCCTGCGCCTTCCACTAGTAGCAAGAAACACAACGTCAAGTTCATGCAAAATAAATATAGGGCCTTCGTTTGCTATAGTCATTAATTTATTCCATCCATCCATTACGTGCCATACCGATAAACGTAAGCGGTCATGTTCTGCCATCTCACTCGATCACCAGAGTCGTCGATCAGCTCCCTGTTTCTGTCATGACCATGCCATCTGGCCAAGCCATCCAGGTATTTAATTCTTGGTCTTCCCCTTGGTCTGTTCCCTTCGATCTTGCCAGTTGTCACCAAGTTCTCCAATTCATTTCTTCTCATAACTTGCCCAAAATATTGTGACTGTCTACGTCTAATGTCTCTAATCAGTTTACGATCTTCATTTGTTTCTTGAAGGACTTGTTCATTGGCTTTTCTATCTGTCCATGCTATTCTTTGCATTTTCCTCAGAAACCACATTTCCACAGCCATCAGATGTTTTTTTCAGCTTGTCTGCTCATTGTCCACGCCTCACATCCATATAAAAGTACAGTTTCTATGTAACACTTCAACACTATTTTTCTCGTTTCAATTGATATCTTTTTATTGGTCAGTATTAATTTATTGCATTTTTGAAAAGTCGGAATCAAAATGTCTACGGAGCCTCACGTTTAGTGAATTATAAATTATTAAGACTGTTTTCCAGTTTGTTCCCCCTATATCAGCTAATGTTCAACCATGTATTGTTTTTAGTTTTGCTTCTGTGTAGTTTATGATTGTTATTTGATGTATGTCTTTCAGTGTTATGTCTGCGTAGCTGATGAGTTCCCAACGATGCAGTGTTTTCAGCTTGTCTGTACAGCTGATGAGTTTATAACGATGCTGTTATTAAATCAACATGACTTAAAGAAGAGCATCTTTTTTTTTAAATCACATTTTAATCTTGTTTTTGTTGTCACAAACATATATTTTCTTACTGACGGAGAAATGATTGAGAGACATATTTTGCAACATAGAGTTATTGTTAATACTGATAGAAATATATTCTAGCTTAGCTTCATCAAGGAAATCTTAAAACAGTAATGTTAATTCTATAACCAGATTGTTGAAATCGATAATGAGACAGCAATGCTGTAAATGATAGTGTTAAAGTTACTTAATTGCATATCCTTTACAGGATGTCGCAATCAACCCCAGCATTTTTTGTTGTTGTTTTTTTTATTTACTGGCAAGTTTGCGTTTAGTAGTTTGCTTTTGCTTTCTGAACGACCGGCACTCATGTCATTGTGTTAACATCAGCACAATGCTGTCTGCTTCCAAATCGCCCGCAGCTGTGTTTAGAACGCGATATGCGGGATGACGAACTGCGTTCACAACTCCTTCGCCATAGCGCCGGTTTAAAGTTAGTACTACGAGAACTATGTTGTAAATTTGCTTCGTAGAACAAGCCTTGAAGATATAGTTATTAAATCCCGGCTGTTAGAACCAAGACAGAGGTATATACCCTGTTATCCATTGCAGCCAATACTGAGACAAATTTGCTTTAAACAACAGTGGAATTGACAATTTTGAATAAAACATGAATTCGTAGTTTTTCATCAGCTCATCTCATCTTGTTCGAAAAATTTTTCTTTCATCTTGAAAGAAAATGTTTATTTTCTTTACTATGTAAATGTATAATGCTCTTGATGAATGAAAGACGAGTGTTTGGAAGGGCCGAATGTAAGACGGGCCTGCGCGCTTAATTTGTAACCCTAATAAAGTTGATTTGATTTGATTTTGTTCCTCTTGTACCTTGCGTTGTTGAGGTGAAGAATAGACAGCAGGGGTGTGCAAGTTTATGGATTGCTTGTATCTAGATCCCATGGTCTCTGATATTCCCTCTGTCCATCGTTTACATGGCCGGCCTCTTCTTCTGCTTCCACTTAGACTGTACATAATTGTTTATTGTAGTATACTGTTAGATGGTAATCTAGTTATATGACCAACCATTTAACTTGCTGTATTCTGATAAAATCTAGCACTGCTATAACACTCACTTTAGTCCTGATTTCTTTAGTCCCGATTTTGTCGTTCCTTATCTCTTCTCTTTTCGATACATTGAGTATTCTTTTCAAGAATCTCATTTCCGTTGTGATTTTTTTTTTCTTTTTTCCGTCATAGTCCCTTGGTCTGATTTTTATGTCCCAAACTTGCTCCGTGGCTAAAGGCTTGCGAACGCGGTTTGTGAGCCGGGTACCAGGCGTTCCAAGCTCAGCTGCGACCGATTTGTGCAGCAGACCGTGTCGCGTTGTGTTATAACGTGTTGGTATGGGAGCCGGTCGTTCAGAAAGCAATGGCAAACTACTGAACGTAACACTTGCCTAGTACATCAACAGCAGCTGAAAAATGCTGGTGTTGACGGCAACGTCCCGTAAGGGATACGCAACAAAATACAAATTTTAAAAAAAACCTGCGACTGGCCTAGCATGTCGGCATACTGCTCATAAAAAGAACATAATCGGACTGATCTCAATGGAACTGGTAGAATGCACGTGATTAATAATCAACCTGTGATCTATGACTTGTCTATCCAAACTGTGTCTAGAACGTAAAGTTAGAGATGAAGAAAATACTGCCCCAGCCACTTCATTATGATTTATAATATGTTTATATTGTAGTCCAAAGATAGAATAAAACTACTTCTTATTGGTAGCGTACAGGTGTGTTTAATCAACTCCTTTGTGATAAAGGACTTGCTTACCCAAACAGTCTGGAAGGAAATGCGATGGGGAAGGAAACTAGCCACCCTATTTCATTATGTAGAGGTCTAGACTATGTGAATATGTTAGTGCAAAGGCTGAATAAAATATGTTACTGCTTGAATTAGTAGAATACATGTGCATTTAATTGCCCCTGTATGGTCTAAGGCGTGTCTACCCAAGCGGAGTAACGCGGAGAGGGAGGAAACTGACTGCCCCATTTCGGTTTGCTTGTTTTAAAATACTTGAAGGTTTCACTACACAGAGGGCACCTATTAACTCTTTGTTGTTGTTGTTGTTGTTGTTGTTGTTGTATTTGTTGTTGTTGAAGTTATTATTGTTGTTGTTGGTGTTGTTGTTTTCTAGTACAGTAGTCATTAAAACCAACGCAATAAATAGTTATTTAGTCTCCACTGTTAGAATGCATCTCTGCTGATCATACTAATAATACCTGTCTCCGCTTTTGAGCAATGCTTATGTATATGAAACAAACATGGCAGGAGTTCAGCTGGATAGGCGATGGGTGTGGTCGCCTGTGTTGTTGTGGATGACACAGATGGTAGGCAATACAGGAAACAATGCTACATCGCGTTTCATTCATTACAGCTAAACCTGAGGAATAAAGTCCTGGTTAAGGCAGTCGCGATCTGTGCAAGTTAGGGTTTTCTCTTTGCCCCCGGCAGAATGAAATCCATAACTTTACAAGTTTTCGAACCCAGGTCTCCTTAATAGGAGCCATTCTGCCAAATGCTCCTTACAAATGTATTTAGTACTTGGAAAAAGATGACATTTTTGAAACTGTTCATTAAGAAATTACCAACTGTTTTATTTCAGTATCACAAAATCGTATCCAATAATGAACTGATTCATCCTGTTTTGTATGGACAACATACACTCATATCTTACCTCATTATGTACCAATCAACAGACTCGGCTTTGATCAACAACTGCCAAAATGATCAAAGCATTTTCTTTCTTAACTCAATATGCCTCATGCACTTGCTTCATTAACTCGAAAAGAGCGGACATCCTGTAATTTGAGAATCGTGATGGGAAGCCAGTAGTCCTGGCTTGTAACTTTCACATACACTGTAACATTTGTCGTGGTTAATATCCTCATGTAGCACTGGTTTTTCCGTGTTAATCCATCATTGATACTAACATTATTTAAGATAATACATCACATCGGTGAACAAAACCTAACAGTATGTGATTAGTGCGTCAGAGATGATTCAGAGTTACATTACTGAAATTACCACATCGTTTCTATCTTTCCAGGTTGGTTCATGATGTCATTGTAGCATTGTGTAAGTTACTCCATCACATAAGTAAAACAGCAGTTAACACTGTCCCGTTGAAAAGTCTATGTAACTCTCAGATACGATCTATCATGTTATGGCACGATTATTCGAGTTACCAGATCATTTCGATCATCAACATCAAGTGCCGTGTAAAATGGAGTAGGTATTCGTGTATCTGCACAGCTGTCGTTCCTGGTAATTCTGGATCACATCTACCGATGATATTTCTCCATGCCATGGTCTTCTATCACCAAGCATTGTTTCTCTCCGTCTTCCTCTGCATCGTCTAGCACTGATCTTCCCAGTCGTCACTACTTTCTCTGGAGGCCTCTCTTCTCATTATGGGACCAAATAACGCAGTTTGAAGTTTTCCTATAGATGTGTATACTGATTTTTGTTCATTATCCTCTTTGAGACTTACCAGTTACTATGACTATCCAGTTATTCGCAATTTTCATCTCACTTCTATATACACTAGTTATCATTACATTGTTGATACTTAAATCTCACATTGCTCGGTCAACGATAATCCATGCTGTCAAAGTACCATTATCTAGCCTATTACTTCGCTTCGACACACACACGTAAACATTAACATGTGATACTTAAATGTAAAACTGCTGACTTACGTATCACACTGTTCACTCAAAGATAATCCAGGAAGTTATAGTAAAAAAATTTTTTCAAACAACCATGCCACTTTAATACACAAAAGATTATTTGTTGATACCTTGATGATCCATGATGTCATAGTTGCATTATTCAAACAACTACATCATTTTAATATACATATGACAACATTGATCGTTGTTACTGAAGTAAATCATTGCTCTCTTAAAGATAACCGCCGAAGTTAACACCCCTCGTTGAAACATAAGTATAACACTGCTCCCTCAGAGATAACCCGTGATGTCACAACAAGAGTACTCAAGCCACAGAACACTAACACATTCAAATTGGCAGACTCTGGAATGTTGCCCGATCAAAATTTCATTCGTCTAGAAAACGCTCCCTGGAATACCAAGTCCTGTCGCGTGGGATAACCGAGGGCTGAATTATGCCATATCGGGCAAAGCCGCACCATTATAGATTTTCATACCACTACAAAAGGGGGGAATGCGAGGCTACTTGCTCGTCCATATGTACTTATTTCAGCCATGTAGTTCTACACTAATTCTTGCATCAGGAGATGTATTACGTTGACTAATGTTTGGAACCGTCAGGGAAAGGTAAAGTAGACCCACTCCCATACCAGTGAGGCATAATGTGCCCAAGTATTTGAGTACTTTGATAACAGCAGATGGTCGTTGTATTACATAAATCAATGTAGAATAGCCACAGAAAAAGCAGAATGTCACAAAATGAAGAGCATTCTAGACAATACACGTTTGTCAACCGTGGTGAGAACGAGGATTCTTGAGAGCTAAATCTAATGACTCTTGGTGTACGGAAATGTGCCAATGACAGTCAGTAGATTAGTGAGGAATTAAGTGGACGTTGCATAATTGTGGTTCATAGAAGAATGATAAGAACTACATGCACATATAAAATGCTTAATGCAGATACCCTGGAATAAATTAATTCATATACAGAACAGGTTAATCACACCTGAAGAGTCAATCAACATACTTAATCAACAAAATAGTAAGAAGAAACATTTTGCAGTACGTAGCGACAGCTGGAAAGTTCGAGGCGACGAGAAGTAGGGGAAAGATGCTGGCCAGTTTAACACTATTGCTAGGAGCGTTCAGAAAGCAATGGCAAACTACTGAACGTAACACTTGCCTTGTACATCAACAGCAGCTGAAAATGCTGGTGTTGACTGCAACGTCCCGTAAGGGATACGCAACAACATAGAGGTATCAGGAATTATTTGCTGTATACGAGACAAAAGACTGCGGACAGACAAGATGACCAAATCCACTCGCCGTGGATTTGAAGAAGAAGAAGAAAAAGAAGAAGAAGAAGAAGAAGAAGAAGAAGAAGAAGAAGAAGAAGAAGAAGAAGAAGAAGAAGAAGAAGAAGAAGAAGAAGAACTTCCTCTTCCTTTTCCCCTTCCTCCTCTTCCTCTTCTTCTTCTTCTTCTTCTTCTTCTTCTTCTTCTTCTTCTTCTTCTTCTTCTTCTTCTTCTTCTTCTTCTTCTTCTGCTTCTGCTTCTTCTTCTTCTTCTTCTTCTTCTTCTTCTTCTTCTTCTTCTTCTTCTTCTTCTTCTTCTTCTTCTTCTTCTTCTTCTTCTTCTTCTTCTTCTTCTTCTTCTTCTTCTTCTTCTTCTTCTTCTTGATTATGTTAATTATTCTGATCTCTATAACAAACGTATTCAAATTCCATTGCCTTATTATTCTTGTCCCTCCTCTTTCTTTTCATCACCTCCTCCTTTGCTTCCTTTTCTACTCATCACTCTTCATCTTCCTCTGGTGCTACAGTTTCGTGGCCAGAAAAAGATACTTTGTTGCATTATATTATATCCGTCCTCAGCCAAGGTGCGATAGTTTCTCCTTTCGGTCAACGCATCTTTCTTCACAAGGGCAGACTTTGAGAACCGAGTTGGGCTTCCTTCGGGAAAACATTCTATAAATACTTCATTTGTGGAAAGTTTGCTCATTTCTGAAATGTTGCCAGAACAGTCGCATCTACTGTAGTTTACTGGGCATGAAAGTACATGAGGCGGGAGAAATGGCCAGAGATGGAGAGATTGCTTTCGGCTCACCTTGATGATTGCGACGTTCTGCCATTGACCTGCAACTTCAGAGGAATGTAAAGAATATTCCGACGAAGGAAGCCAAAGCGAGTTCACACTTCACGATTTACAATTACTAACGGATTTGCAAGCATAAAGTTGTTTTTCTGTTCCTTGTCTGAAACTGCTACGTGTGCGATCAACAACATAATTTACAGTGTGATGTGCTGGGATTTCTCATGTAAACATTTTCAGAGAAAAGTGTGCTCATTCAGGCTCAAACCTGATGCCTTTCTAGTTAGTGGCGACCACTATACCTCTGAAACACTGTGGGTCACAAAGTGTGAATCATTAGGTATAGGTATGTTTAACATCAATACAATATTGTTCTTTGAGGGACGTTGCAATCTAACCCAGGGTGACATTCTAGGCCATTTTATGATTAGTTATTTGCCTTTGCTTTCTGAACGAGAAGTCAACATTTATGTCCAACCTAATGCAGCTGTGGGGAATGAACACCCTACCTCGCCATTATAGCACCGGAAGTTTCAGAGCGACGTCTCTTCCCCTTCCGGCCACATTAACTCCTGTATCGGAGGGCAACATGGCCGAATGGATAAGAGCGTTCATTCTTAAATATCCTGTGTGCTGATGCCAAGGTAGCGGCTTCAACTCCTACACCGGTCAGCTGGACTAGAATACAGAATTCTTGCCCTTGAATTGGTGACGTAAATTACAAGTGCCTCAGACGTCGGCATGAGGTCGCCTGATGGTGAGGGACACTGATAATATGGAACAAATCAGTCAAGTGCACTCACTAGTAGTAGCATATATATGAACTACGCTTTAGTTCAAAGCGAACGAACGTCAAAGACAAAAATAAAACGTTTGCATTGAACTTCACTTACTAAAAAAGAACAGTTGTAGTCAGCATGTTTCTAATTCACCATCCATCCATCATATGCCATGCCGATAAGCTTGGGCTGTCATGTTTTGCCATCTCACTCGATCACCAGAGTCGTGGATCAGCTCCGTGTTCCTGTCTCGACCATGCCATGTGGCCAAGCCATCCAGGTATTTATTTCTCGGTCTTCCCCTTGGTCTCTTCCCTTCGATCTTGCCAGTTGTCAACAAGTTCTTCAATTCATTTCTTCTCATAACATGCTCAACACATTTTGACTGTCTACGTCTAATGACTCTAATCAGTTTACGATCTTCATTTGTTTCTTGAAGGACTTGTTCATTTGTTTTTCTGTCTAATTCACATATAGTCGGATTTGTCAAACTGACTAAGATCATCCTAGTCGACCCGGTCTAACATGGGTAGCCGGGAATTATGGGAAGTGAAGTTAGCTTGCAGGCTCACCACATTACACAATGTGATACTTCCCTTGTCAATTTAATGTCTTCTTCTTCTTTCGTTCGCCTGAAATATGTCTATAACTGCAATGTTGTCTCTTGTATGAATCTAACAGTCTTTTTTAGTTCATTCAGCGGTCCATAGAGTTTATCTTCCACTGTTGTCTCTCTAGGCCAGAAGGTTCGCCTGGGTATGTTGTAGTTTGGGCAATCCTGGAGTATGTGCTCTGCTGTCTGCGACGCCAAACCACATGTGCACATGGCTGAGTCACCAATCTTGAATTTTGTATACATGTGGTTGCGTAATCTATTGTGTCCTGTTCTGAGGAGCAGAAGAATGACCTGTTCTGGTCTGTCCATAACGTGGTAGTCGTCTTGAGTAAGGTTTGGTGGCCTTCTGATTGATTTGATCATTCTTTTCTTTTGGTGGTATGTAATAGGTACATCAGGTTGTTCTTCTTTTGCTCCTTCCTTAGCCAATCGATCAGCTTTGTCGTTTCCGGGGACTCCACAGTGGGATGGTATCCACTGTATGGTGATCTTACGCTGACTGCTAAGTTCAGAAAGTAGTGTCCTCAGAACTGGCAATTTCCCAGACAGGAGCGCCTCTATTACGGATTTTGCATCTGTCAATATCACCGCAGGTTGTGTACCATGGCTGGTATTTTGTAATTTCTCTGTGGCTATCTTGATTGCCTCAATTTCAGCATCATAGTTATGGCAGTACTTTCCTGTTGGAATTCTGGCCGTGTCTCCAGTATTATTTGGGTATTCTATGTACACTCCCGCTCCTCCATTTCGAACAGCATTTTGTGCTGACCCATCTGTGTAGACTCGGATCCAGAGGTCCTGTGGGTATTCGTCATCAAGGAAGCTGAGAGTGGCTGTTCTGCGCTGTACACTGTTCTGTTCTTCCTTGTCAAATATTCCTCTCACTTTTTACTAGATTTGTAGCGATATTCTATGTTCATCTTTCCACGGGGTTCGCTCTGTCAACTGTGGGAAGATCGATGGTTTCTCTGCAGAGTTGTTTGGCCTGGTGGATGAAACTACTTCTTTTCAACCGCTCCATAGCTAAGTTTTCAAATCGGTTCTTCATAGGGTGGCCTGGCAAGCTGAGAAACTTTTCTGCTTGTATTAGTGTTTTTGTATCTCGGCGTTCTCTTAAAGCTTGTGTCCTCCCCATTTTCTCCATTGCTACTATAGGGGTTGATCTCATCCCTCCTGTGATGACTCTAAGAGCTTGATTTTGCACCTTGTCCAGCTCCTGCAATGTAGTTTTTGATGCTGAACACCACGCAGTTGATTTAATGTCAGCACACATTGCGCAGTTTCCTCGGTGCAAAATTCTGATCGTATTATCGTCATCATTTCACTGTGGTTCACATAAGCACTACCATTGGATATAAAACCCATATTATCTACTTTACTGTGCCATCAAAGCAGCCAAGTCTGTAATAGTTTGTAATCACGTTTTCTCCCTTTTCATTTTCTCACGTATTTCTCATGTTTTGTTTAGAAATTTCCTTAGTGTTATTTCTTGATTCATCGTGCGTTCTTTGTGTTTCAGTCCATTGTGCTCTTAAAAACAAAAATAACATCGCTGGTCTTGGCTGATTGATTGGAATACACACGCAGAAAATCAAACACTACCACAAATAAATTATTCTTTTTTGGAACTGAATGTGTATAAATGGAAGAAACTGTATTGGCTGTCACTATACCACAGACACATGAAAATAGTTATGTGAAATGTGCTTTCCAGTTGTAAAATTAAGCAAAGAAGAGATAAATTACTTGTTGCACAATGCACTGTCGCCATGTGTATATTAAAAAATTGAAGTGAATCGGATAATCGACAGCTGCTTCAGTTGTTAGACACTGTAGTTACTTTACGTATTCCAAATTGTACAAGTTCAATAGGAATACATAATTCATTCGTGGTTTCTTTGAATTTCCATGTTTGTGATTCACTTAATCAACCAAGACAAGCGAGGCTAGTGGGTTTTTCTTATTAAGTACGATGGACTGGGGGGATGACACAAGATGAATCAAGAAATTGATCTTAGAAAATGGCTACAGAAAACGCGATAAGGAAAATTGAAATGGAAGAAAATTTGATTACAAACCTTCACAGACATGACTGCTTTGATGTCACAGTAAAATATATGTTATGGGTTTTATATTTAAAAGGGGTGCTAATCTGAACCCCAAGAAAATGATGACATTAATGCGGTGAGCATTTTGCACCAAGAAAACTTTGTACTACGTACTGAAATTAAAATGATCGGCGAATTATCATATTGTGTAATCATTTAAACGTGCATATAACCTTTGTTGGGATGAAAGAGACACAGAGAGAGAAGGGGATATAGGAAGGGGGGAGGGGGAAGGAAAGAGAGGAAAGAGAGAGAGAGAGGAAAGAGAGAGAAAGGAGAGAGAGAGTGGAGACAGAGAAAGGAAATAGAGAGGAGAGAGAGGGGAGAGAAAAGAGAGAGAGACAGAGAGCTGGGTTAGAGAGAGAGAGAGAGAGAGAGAGAGAGAGAGAGAGAGAGATAAAGCGAAAGATAGAGAGAAGACAGAAAGAAACAAGTAGAGAATAAAAGATATAAAAATCTGCAGAGAGAGGAATAGAGAAAGAAAGAGAGAGAGAGAGAGAGAGAGAGAGAGAGAGAGAGAGAGAGAGAGAGAGAGGGAGGAATAAAGATTCAAAGAAAACACATATGATGACGTGATACAGAGGGATTGAGGGGGTCGGATTGGAGGGGGGGGGGATTCAGGCAGACAGCAGGCAAACAGATAGACAGACAAACAGACAGAACGACAGAAACAGTAACAGGAAAAAAAGAAATAGAGGCAAAGTACGGGGCAGAATAACCGAGATGGACACGGGAATTAGAGGCAGAGATAGAAACATACAATATAGATAAATGCTTGACACAGAGAGAAGGCAGTAAGCTAGAGGGAGGTGGTGTGATCCTGAGATATGTAAGTAAACATGCAGACACGGATAGATTATCATCATCATGTGCCATGCCGATAAGTGTAGGCGGGAATGTTTCGCCATCTCATGCGATCACCAGAGTCGTGGATCAGCTCAGTGTTCTTGTCTCGACTATGCCACGTGATATTTACTTCTCTGCCTTCCCCTTGTCATCTTCTCCTCAATCTTACCAGCTGCCACCAAGTTTCCAGCTTATTTCTTCTCATAACGTGTCCAAACCATTGTGATTGTCTACGTCTTATTTGGGATTCTGGGATAATGGGAGTCTCTGTGGCAAAGTGGTCAAGCCGTTTGGCTCGTTCTCCGAAGGTTGTGGGTTCGATTCCGGGCCGCACCCTTCGGTTTACGAGTTAAATGTTTCGGAGACTCCTGTGGGTCGTCGCTAAAAGCTACGGAGTTCGTGCTTTCTGCGACGCTTTCCGTGCTGCGGAAAGAGACCGAGCCATATGGGATAAAAACCGGTGCAATGAAGTCGACCCTGTCGACTTTTAAGCGAATTTTAAGCGACGTCTAATATCTCTAATCAATTTATGGTTTTCATTTGTTTCTTGTAGGACTTGGTCATTGGTTTTTATGTCTGTCCATGCTATTCTTTGCATTGTCCTCAGAAATCACATTGTCACAGCCATCAGATGTTTTTCATCCTGACCGTTCATTGACCACGCTTCACATCCATACAAAACTACACGTTCTTGTAGCACCTCAACACTCTTTTTCTCGTTGCAAATTACGTCTTTTTTTTGGTCATTATGTTCTTCTTGTTGCAAAAGGCTACCTTCACCATGCTGATTCTTGTTCTAATATCTTCAGGGCATCTTCTATTAGATGTTATACTGTTCCGAGATTATTGTACCGGTTCACTTGTTTACGAATAATCGTATTTGCTTGTATGTAACAATGTGGTATTTCCTTCTCCTTAGTGACGACAATAATCTGAGTCATCTTATAATTTAATTATAGCCCTACTTGTTCACTATGTGCAACAACAGCATCACATAAATGTTGCAGATCCTGCTCATTGTCTGCATTCAATACTGTGTCATCAGCATATCTAATATTACTAATGTTATATTTCCCAATGATGATTACTTCCATACATTCTACATTTCTGACAATATGTTCATTTTACCGTGGAAAAAAGATCTGGAGACAGTAAACATCCTGGTCTCTCGCCTCTCTTAATAGGCTGTTATTTACCCACTCCATTATCAATCCTTATGGCAGCTTGTTGCTTCCAATACATATTTTTTACAAGTCTAAGATTGTCCCATCAATTTGTATATCAACAAGTATCTTTATCATGTTGACATGCCTTACTTTATCGAAAGGTTTTGTGTAATCAATAAAGCAAGGATGTAGGTCTTTGTTTACTTCTATAAAATGTTCAATTAATGTTCTCAGTATATATACAGTATTTAGTATACCTTTGCGTTCTACAAACCCGCATTGTTCTTCTCCTATTTAGGGATGTTTTTCTTCCCAACTCTTTGTATGATAACTCTTAGCAAAATCTTCGTGATTTGGCTCATTATACTAATTGTTCCATGTTGATCACATTCCAAGGCCCCTGATTGTTTTTGGGTTTGCAATAAATGCAGAATTATATAATTCAGGAGGTATATATTCAATGTCATATATTGTGTTCAACAATCTGGTAATTTGGTCTCTTCCATTTAATCTTTTAAGGCATTGATCATTTCTGTTATGATGTCTGAATCGAGGGTCTTGCCATTTTTCATATCGTTAAGAGCATTCTGAACTTCCATCTTCAAAATTGAGGTCCTTCATTATTATTTCGAATATCATGTTGCCCAAACTACAACATATCCAGGCGAACCTTCTGGCCTAGAGAGACAACAGTGGAAGATAAACTCTATGGACCGCTGAATGAATTAAAAAAGACTGTTGGATTCATACAAGAGACAGCATTGCAGTTATAGGCTTATTTCAGGCGAACGAAAGAAGAAGAAGAATGCTGTTCTTCTCTTGTATCTTCATAAATGTGTTTTACATAATCTGACCATACATTTGAAACTGACATTTTTCTATTATCATTTTTTTCTATCATTTTGATTTTAGACAGCCCGCTGACTTATGTGTTCTTTTATTAGTAAGCTCCTGAACTCTTTGTGCATTAATTTGGTATATTTACTGTTGTGATGTTTTTTACTTTCTATGCAATTTTTCTCGAGCTATGATTATTTTGCCTCCTTACATAATATTCAGACTTTTCAGTGAATCTCTTTATATTTGTCAGGATTATTTGTGTTGTGTCTTCTTGTTTCCATTATTTGTAAAATTTCTTCAGTCATCCATTTCTTACGACCTACTTTCCTTAATTTTGCAATAGTTGTTTCTGCAACCAAACTGATTGAATTCTTCATTTCCCATTGGTCATCCACGTCTTGAAATAGGATTTCTCGATCAGACAATATATCAACACTGTTCTTTACTTCTTTGTTCAAATTGTCTTGTATTTCCACACCGTAACATGTACTTTATTGTGACATCAAAGCAGCAATGTCTGTAAAGGTTTGTAATCAAGTTTTCTCCGTTTTCATTTTCCTTGATCACGATTTATTTAGTCATTTCGTTAGTTTGATTTATTGGCTGCTCGTGCCTAATCCACAACATAACATCGCATGTCTTGGCTGATTGATTGTAATACACACGCAGGAAATCAGACACAACCACAAATAAATTATTGTATTTTATAATTGAATGTGTATAAATGGAAGAAACTGCATTCGCTGTCCCTATACTACAGAAACATCCAAATAGTTATTTGAAATTTGCTTTCCGGTTGCAAACTTAAGCAAAAAACAAGTAAATAACTGGTCGCGTAGTGAACTTTCGTCGTGTGTATAGTTAAATGTTTTGCGTATCCTTTTACAGGACTTAGCTGTCAACAGCAGCATCTTTCAGCTGTCTGTTGATCTCTTGGCACGATTACGATCAGTAGTTTGCCATTGCTTTCTGAGCGGCCGGCTCAGTATCCGCAAGTCACGAGCGGGGGTCGAACCACCTCAGTTCTCGCTCCGCTGCGAGACTCTGCGTGATAAACGGGATTACAGAGAGAAAGTGTTGTAACCCCACAGCCAGAGAGACCGGCTCGTGTGTATAGTAAAGAAGTGAAATAGGGCGGATAATCGATGGTTGCTTCAGTTGTTGGACACTAACTATTTTACGTATTCCCACTTATACAAGTTCAATTACAATACATAATTCATTCGTGGTTTCTTTGATTTTCCGTGTTTGTGATTCAATTAATCAGCGAAGACAAGCGAGGTTGGTGGTTTTGTATTTAAAGTACGATGGACTTAAATGCATAGGGGATGATGCAAGATGAATCAAAAAATCGAACTTAGAAAATGGCTACAGAAAACACGATAAGAGATAATGAAATGAAAGAAAACATGATTACAAACCTTTACATACATGCCTGCTTTGATGTCACAGTAAAATACACGTTATGGGTTTTATATCTATAGGGAATGCTAATCTGAACCCCAAGGAAATGAGCACATTAATGCGGTGAGCATTTTGCACCAAGGAAACTTTGTAATACGTACTGAAATTAAAATTATCGGGGAAGTATCATGTTGTGTAATCATATACACTTGCATTTTAACTTTCTTGGGATGAAAGAGACACAGAGAGAAGGTGGGGCAAGAGAAAGGAGAAAGAGAGGGGAGAAAGAAAGAAGAGAGAGAGAGAGGTGAGAGACAGAAAGGAGAGAGATAAGATAGAGAAAAAGGAGAGATTGATGGGAAAGAGAAAGGTGAGTGGGAGGTGGGTTAGAGAATAAGAGAGGTAGTGCAGAAGACAGAGGGAAGACAGACAGGAACAAGTAGAGAAGAAGATTTACAAAAAGCTTCAGAGAGGGGAAGAGAGAGAGGGGGGAATAAAGATGCAAAGAGAAACAAGTATGAAGACGTTGAGGTTAACATGATACAGAGAGATATAGACAGATGAGAGGGGGTTGGGAGGCATTTAGACAGACAGACAGACAGACAGACAGACAGACAGACAGACAGACAGACAGACAGACAGACAGACAGACAGTAATATTAACGGGGGGAAAAAACGAGAACGGAGACAATGTGCAGGGCAGAATAACCGAGAGGGACACGGGAATTAGAGACAGAGATAGAAACATACAATATAGATAAATGCTTGACACAGACAGAAGGCAGTAAGCTAGAGGGAGGTGGTGTGATCCTGAGATATGTAAGCAAACATGAAGACACGGATAGATTATCATCATCATGTGCCATGCCGATAAGCAAAGGCGGTCATGTTTCGCCATTTCACACGATCACCAGAGTCGTGGATCAGCTCAGTGTTCTTGTCTCGCCCATACCACGTGGCCAAGACATCCAGGTATTTACATCTGTGCCTTCCCCCTGATCTCGTCTCCTCGATCTTGCCAATTGTCATCACTTTTTCCAGTTTATGTCTTCTCATAAAGTGCCCAAACAATTGTGACTGTCTACGTCTAATTTCTCTAATCAGTTTACTGTTTGCATTTGTTTCTTGTAGGACTTAGTCATTGGTTTTTTGTCTGTCCATGATATTCTTTCCATTTTCCACAGAAACCTCATTGCCATAGCCAGCAGATGTTTTTCAGCCTGTCTGCTCACTGTGACCGCTTCACATCCATACAAAAGTACAGGTTCTATGTGGTACCTTAACACTCCGTTTCTCTGTCTAGACACGTTAGGTTTAATTTATGTGCCTGTCTCGCGAAGTTTCTATGGCCGTTTGTCTTATTATCGTGCTTCTGTGTTTCGTCTTCTTGTGTTGCCATGTCGTTGTTCATTAAAGATTACAACTGTTTGGGAGAGAATGGGATGGGTATAAAGTAATAAATTTCTTCGGCGGAAAGAGTTTAAATATCAATTTGGACATAGTTACGTCATTTTATTAACATGTGATCTAGCGGAGGAAATTCAGTAGAACAGGTCTGTCTGTCTGTCTGTTTGTCTGTTTGTCTGTCTGTCTGCCTGCCTGTCTGTCTGTCTGTCTGTCTGTCTGCCTGCCTGCCTGTCTGTCTGTCTGTCTGTCTGTCTGTCTGTCTGTCTGTCTGTCTGTCTGTCTGTCCGTTTTCCGTCTCTCTATCAGTCTATTCGCTTTCGCAGTTTATCTTATTATCATAGATTTTGTTTAGTTTCCTTGTGGTGTCATGTCGTTGTTACTTAAAGATTATAACTGTCTGGGCCACAATTCTTTTGGTTGAAAGTAATAAATGTCTAGGACAGAAAGAGTTACAATTAAAACTGGACAGAAAGAGTTCCGTTGTATTAGGACACAGTGAGCTACCGGAGGAACTGTCTGTCTGTTTGTCTGAATGACTGTCTGTGTCTCTCTTTCTTTCTCTCTTTCTATGCCTCTATCGCTCTGTTTAAATGTTTATCGTTTTATCCATGTGTCAACTGTCAGTCTATCTGTTTGTCGGTATGTGTTTCTGTCTCTATGTCTGTCTATCTGTCCATATATCTATCCAGACTTTTATCCAACCATTCGTCCAATTATCTATCTGTCTAAGTAACTGTGTGTTTATCTGGCCAAAATTAACTACCAAAATAACGGGCATACAAGTCAGGCATCCACAAAAAATAGACTGCAAGACAAGGACAAAGGAGCAGATGAAATAAGGAAAATATAAGACAACACTCCAATCATTGCTTCTAGATCAGTTCCTTCAGGGCCAAGGTCAAAACAGAACCCAATGAAAATCGTCGCGTAATGTGGCATCTGTTAGTGCGTGTATGCGTGCTAGCACATAGCGAAATCAGATACCGTCAGAATGCATGCTAGGATAATGCAGACGCTATATTCTAGACGAAATCTCCGGAAAACTTGAGAATACATCGTTCTCTCTGTCGAGACACGTTAGGTTTAATTTGTGTGCCTGTCACGCGGAGTTTCTCTTGCTCCTTACCCGTATTATCATTGTTCTGTGTTTAGTCTGCCTCAGTTGTCTTGTCGTTGGTACTTAAGTTTATATCTCTCTGAATGGGATCGGGCGAAAGTAATACTTGACTAGAACAGAAAGGGTTGACATAAGAACTATCTATCAGTCTGTCTGTCTATCTATATATCTTTCTGTCTCTCTGTCTGTCTGATTGTCTGTCTGTCTGCCTGCCTGCCTGCTGCCTGCCTG